>JAZHYW010005572.1:0-324064 GCA_037355805.1 Ixodes ricinus
GGGCCGGATTAAGGTACGGGCTAAGAGGGCTAGCGGCCAGGGGCCCCAGCTCTCTGGGGCCCCTATGACGGAAGGAGAAAAAAAAAAACGAAACCTAAAAATATTTCGGAAAGCGATGTTGCTTTGCCGCGGGATTCGAGAAGAGGGATATACAAAGATAATGGCGATGTCAGCGAGGCCAAACGCGCACTCTGCGTAACGCACTCCTATCCCTGTACAAAGCCGGCTCCTTTGGGTGAGGTGACCGGCCCTCGCAGTGCTGTCCGCTCTTTTTGAAAGCGGCTTCGAGCAAACGAAGAAAACACGCGGGGGCCCCGCGATCTCGGAGGTTTTCGCTCCTCTTTTCTTTTTTTTTTTTTTGTCAGGAAGAGAATGTCATAAACACCTCCCCCTTCACCCTACTCGGGCTCGTGTCTCGTGCGCTGCAAACACGTGTTTTTGAGCAGCGCTTACACTTTGAAAGTGCAGCCTTTGACGCTGCTGGGGAAGGGAACAAAGCTGCATGCCGCCTCCGCGGTGGTCTTGCCGGAGTGCTCCTAGATGGAAACCAGACGGGAATGGTAAATCTTTTTTTTGTATTTTGAGGCTACTTTCTATTGATTAAAAAAATAAAGGAAACTGCAGTATTTCCCGGGTTCATTCCGTTAATCTAGACATCATTATCATCATCATCGTCACCATCATCATAATCATTAGATTTAGGGCCCTGAAGCGTCCTCAGCCCAGGGCCCCGAAATGCCTTAATCCGGCTTCTGGCGAGAGCACCAGTTTCAAGATGGCGGTTACCTCGACTGGCGCGTGCAAGGCGACGTGGTGTTCGCGAAGTTCAGTGTTACGTGAAGTTGCGTGGTGTTCAGCTCGGCAATTCTTTGCGGACCTACCGCGGTCGAATCAGATTGCGCCGTGCAGCTGAAGGCGCGTAGTGAAAATGTTCGCCGCTCGGAATGTGCGCGAACGCTGCGATCTGCTCAGCGCTAAGCTTCTTCGCACAGTTCATCGCCGACGGACGAACGATTCTTCCATAAACCGCCGAAGTTGTCGCTATGCACTGGACATTAGTAGGTCATGGATTTCTTCCCGCGATAGCATTGATAAAAGATGCCGTTTCCACGGCACGATGGACGGAGGCTCCGTGATCGAATTTCGCTATATATCGTGCTCGTACTCGTAACCTCCGCGTGCCTCGCTAGAAAAGCGCGCTTGACGAGGCAGCTGCGGCTCGGTTTACTTTCAAATAAAATGATTGGAAACGTTTTCATTTGGAATATTTCTTTGAGGAGCATGGTGGCGCTATAAGCACGCGGAATTCTACGGCTCTGGCAAATTTCGACCAAGATCATGCGGGCTATTCACTGGCGACGTATCGCATGCACAATTAGAATCGGTCCGAGCAGGTCGTCTTTAGCGCACGCTATACTATTGCGTATTGCGTACTAAGAGCCAGCAACGCTATATCAAACTGTCTCAATAAGATGCCGCCACGGTGGCGCTGCTGTTGGCACTGCGCATGCGCGGACCCTTCTCCCTGCTCTGGTTCCTGCGCAGTGCCCGCAGTCGGTGTGGGCGAACGCGAGTTTGCTTCTGTAAACAGTGTGTTGGTGTATTCATCGTGGTAGAACGGCAGTAGTTCGAGGTTGAGTCTGTGACGCGTAAGCAGTTCTAACTTTGTGAAATACGAGCGACGTAATTACGTCGCTCGTACCTCGTACTTCCACGTGAGGGAGTGTAAGTAAGCAAGGCGCCAAGTTTCGGGCGGAGCATGTTTCTCGCTTTGCGTTTGGGAAATATCCATCCTACAGTAAAGTCGAACGAACTGCAAGGTTCCTCGACCATTGAACGTTATGTAGAGTGTAGCAACTGGGTACAGTACTAATAGCGTTGTTTTATAATGCGACGTTGTTTTATAACGTGTTTCCAAAGTCCGGGAAGCGGACGACAAGGGGGGGGGACGATCGCGTTTGCTCGCGGAGTGATACGCGACCGGCACATCCGGACACCTCGGACCAGAGAACAACTTGCAGGTTACGGCATGCGAGGGGGCGACATTTTCGTAGGTTACTACGTTCTATCGAGGGCATAGAGAGAAACAAGACGGGACGACGGCGCGCGCCCGGCGCCCGCACGCCGCAGAATGCCGCCATGCCATCCGCGCCTCCGTGTCTCCCGCAGAAGCGATAGTCGCTTCTGCGTAGCTGCGCAAGCAGCTACGCGAGGAGCATGACAGGTGAAGAGGAGGCCGTGGAAAGCAGTATTCATGAAGGCCATATACTTTACACACTAGCGTTTGGTCGCAACCGTAAATACTACGTTAATTTAATGACTCGCAAAAAAAAAAAATTCACATCTTCTTGGCATTATTTTCTAGATGTCGCCAGCGTGTTCTCTGTTTAGAGTCCGTAGGCCTACGGGAGCCAGAATTGCGCGTATTCATCTCCCGTAGCGCCGTCTTTCCTGCACGGCATGTTGATCCCGCTCGTCACGTGACTGAATTCGGCCGAATAGCGGCGCCGCGCGTTCGAGGCGCGCGCGCACTCAAAAGCAGGGGAACGTACGCCGGGGCGCGTGCAACGTCTGCTTTCCTGCACGGCACTTGATCCGGCTCCTCACGTGATCGGATCTCGGCGAATAGCAGCGCGGCGGCACATGGAAAACAGACGCGCAACTCTGGCTCCCGGAGCCTATGCAGGAGACTGTACTCTGGTTGTCAGCGAGCACGAGGCTGCACAACGCAGTCGGTCGCAACCGTACACGAGTGTGTGAACCGCACCGAGCTGTTTGCTGCGAGGCACGATGTCAGAATTCTTTATCTACGCACCCACCTCGGGCATTTTCGAAGCGTGTAATACGCTTGGAACGTATCTGCAGGCAGTTTTTTGTACGACCCAGGCAGACTTGTACCGTACGCATTACGAGTAATCAAATTACTTGGAATCGATTACTTTTTGGAGTAATTTTTGTAATCAGTTTATTACTTTTATTAGGCAGTAATCACAAGAGTAATCTGATTACTTTTTGAAGTAATAAAAATTACTTCTAACCGTTACTATTTTTCCAGGGAACCCCCTCACCTTCCCCCCTCCCCCCCGCACACACACACACACACCTTTTTTTCCCTTCTGAAATGACAAAAATAAAATTTGCTTCTTTTTTTCGAACAGAAAAAAGAAAGATTTTTGCGGATCTGTAGGAAACGAGGTCAACCCTGTAAAATGTCAGTTTTTTTTAAATTAATTTATTATTATTTTTTTTAAAGCTGGGATTGGGATTAGGGAAGCCCTACAAAAACGCCCCAGTGCGTGACAAAGGCCATTCAGGGCGAAGTTTGAGGGGGCAGAATGTAGCTTTGTAAGTCCTTTGTTCAAACTAAAGTTCAAACTAGCCAAGAGTAACAGTAATTGTAATCGTATACAAGACTGGACCCAGGTGAGAGGAGCGTCAGACGAAGAAACACCGTCTGCAGCTCTGAGGCGTGCTTCTCTCACTTGTGCTCGAACATGCTCGAGGTTATCATCGTGTTTGCAGCGAGCGGCGTGTCTTTTCTACGATCTGTGGGAACAGTGTATGACCGGCGCATTAATTTACGAGCTGCGGGAACGAGTGTCGGCTGATGTGCCACAGCTCTGCCTCCTCCAACGCCGCTGCATGCGCCCGAAAAACTCCTGAAGCTGCAATAGCGCCAGATTTTTTTCTTTTTCTTTTCTCTCTTGCGTTATTTAAATCGATGGAGCGGAACGAGTGGCTTATTCCTCTCTCCTCGCGGAATTCGAGTCGTTCTCCCCCTCGGGTGCCTCGACTTTTCTTCTTGTTCTCTCCTCGTTTTTGCGAGCGTCAGAAAAGAGAAAGAGAGCGGGGGCCTTCCCAGCGTGTCCGGGGGGAAAAACCACCTTCGTGTCTTACGTGTTCCCGGTTACAATGGCCAACATCTGATGCGATGCGGTGCAACTCACGTCACGCAATAGTCAACCTGAAAATTAAAAAAAAAGGTTTTATTTTGATTCAAATACGTGAAAACTGCGAAGAAAAAGGGACGGGTGGGAGCTTCTTGGCAGGTGTTAGTACGACAATTATGCCTGTTTTTTTGTTTTTTTCCCCGCTTTTGCAGTCGAGTTTGATAGGGATTTGTATAATCGCTATTGCAACGCTGCGGAGAGCCGGGTCGCCGAAGTTCCCGTCGACTCTGCGGGGGTAGCGACAATCAACCGCGGTATTGTATACGACGCCACCAGAGACGCGTTCCAAGTACGGCGACGTGCGCGGACCAATAGCGTCGCTGCGGTCGGCTTCCTACGATTGGCTAAACCTTCACCGTGACGTCTTTAGTAGGATTGATTCTGCTTTCATGGACGCAAATCAGAGGAATGTCTATGGCTACGTTTACACGAATGCGATCGTAGTGCGTCGAATCGAGAAGGGACCAATCGCACGCAGCCTGCAGCCTCCTACTTCTTCCTCTTCTACCCATCTGCTACCAATCAGAATAGTCGAATCTCGATTCGATGCGGTTCGGTCGCATCCGTGTAAATGCAGCCACTGTTAGCTTCGGCGGTTTTGGTGTGCAGAGCTTCCACCGAGCTTCCGCCGTGCTTTTTACACACCCCATCAAACTTGTCGTTTGCAACTGATGATAAGTAAGTCGCGCGGGGGGGGGGGGGGGTTGAAAACTTGCGGGCGTTACAGCCGAGGGCAGATCCTGTGATCCTGGCGTCACGGACAGGAACCGTCATTGGTCGCCGCCGAAGCGTCTCGGTTACAGCGCCTTCATAGAAACACGCGCTTTCGCATGCATGGTGTCATCTCAACCATTTTTCCGCCCAATCGTTTGTTCCTACGTCTTTTGAACTGCGCGCAGACCAGTGGGATTCAGCTCGAGCGCGTAGAGCTGGCTAAGGCTGAGACGGCATTTTAGCGCACAAGTCGCGCACTGAGTGGGCCAGCACCCGGTGCCACAAAGGATGTCTTCATCCTGAGACAGACAGGCATGGAGGCACCCTAATCCCGATACTCACGAAGGAAAAGTGCGCAATCAGCATCGAGTGCTCGGAGCAACGAAAACTCGCTCCTAGCCCAGGGATCTTGGCTTCAGAGGCTTTAGATCTGGATCATATCGGCGTGCGGTCGTGTACTACTACTATTGCGTGATGCACGTTAGAGACCTCAGACTCGCGGTCGTATTATTGCTCTGGTTAAATTTCTCATCTATACCACGTGTAGCGATGTTGCCCAAAACGCTGGCAGACCATAGAGTTATTACAATAAACGCTAGAGGCTCAGCTGGCGCTAGTGTCTACGGGACTTCCGGTTGCAAATTGAAGCAGACAGCATGCAGTCTACTTTTCCAGCCTCCCTGTGTATTCCTATGGGAAAACGCGCGTGAATTTTGCCTCTTCGCCGGAAAATAACAAGAATAACTTTTGTCATTTCGGTTGTAACGGATAGTATGTACCTTTATTGGTATTGTGAAAGTGTAATTGCTTTAGTTACAGCATTTTTCTTTACCACTGAGCGATGTTAAACTTCGCTCTATTTCAGGCCCAAACCCCTGTTTCAAGGAAGGTATGTGAAAACGAGCGACGGTTCTAAGCAAACTAACGATCGAAAGGAATGTAGTGTGTGTTCAGGTTCGCTAGCATTTCGGTGGTGCTTATATATCGCTAAAATGCCCGTCCTGTCATTGGGTGAAAATGACTCCGTCGTGCATCTTTACGATCGGTTAAAGAAACATTCGAACGCAAAAAATAAAGCACGTGAGCTACGAAAGGTATGTCTTTTTATTATTTCCCATGTCGGGTAGTTTTTATCGGGCACCTGCTCTCTGGCTCCCCTTATTTGCAAAGATTTGGAGCGTGCGGGTGATGATTTGAACCATTTGAGCCCAGAACAAGCATCTTCGCAGTACTTATTTATTGCAAATCTGACTATATTACGTGACTTTCAATTTATTTTGATCGTCTGCAAGCACAAGGAGTCACTTATCCAGTGTTACTGCGTAGTTCTTGCCGTCTCTCTCGGTTTTCCACATGTCCTTCGTTCGTTTGGCACGTATATCCCCCATGTTGGAAAGCGTCGACGCCGTGTTCGCGCTAACAGTGTCCGACAGTGCACAAAAATACACGTACGCAGACTTGTACACGTTACTGAAAAATAGTAAGGAATTACAATTACAATTACTTGAGGCTAAATTGTAATTTATTACAATTACAATTACTCTCCCATGAAAGTAAGCGACCGTTACCCCCAAAAGTAATCCGTTACTTTCGTGGCGTTACTTTCAACGATATTTTCCTCAATTAAGAAACAAAGTGAAGAAGGTTATTCAAGATCTTAATGCTGCCACCTGTTCCATTTATTGACCTTGAGTATTTTAAGCAACAGCTGACTCTCGAAAGTCTTCTCAGACATTTTGCGTTATTTCTTACTAAATATGTTCACTGCTATGCTGAACACCCTTTGAACTGAGGCACTGGATGGGAGTGCCATATTGTGCCTCACGAATGCTTCATGCTCTGCATTGAGCTTTTTCAGCGAAGCAACGGAAGTACTATTTAGCTGGAAGATAGAGCAAAGCTTCGTCGTTGCAGCCGTTGCCTGCTATTCGAGAGTTTTAGTAAAGTTGCTAACAGGAAGCTGATCATTAAATAATAAATAAGGTTAGGCTCGATATTCTTCTTCCTTTGGTTCTGAACAGGTCGAGCCTCGGTTGAGACGTTGGTGAATAAGAAAAAGTTTCCAATATTTAAATATAAGTAATTGAGAAAAAAAAAACAGGACACTTATAACAACAATTAATTGGAACGTTTGTTAAAACAAGGAAATGTAAACGCACGTTTTCCATGTGTACCTTTCTTGGTGCCGTTAAAAAACGCACGGAGCACGGACCGACTGCAGTTTACTCCGGTATTCTCCAGACGGATGTCCGCTGATGCCACGGGCAGAGAAAGGCAGAAAACTAAGCGACGCTATGGCCCCACTCATGAGTTTCACTCTTTGAATCTTAAGTCTAAGTCAGCCACCATTATGTTTTATTTTTAAAAAGATCTGCTTGAGATAAGATGCGTCCTGCTGGGGTAAAAACAGGAAGAAAAAAGAAGACTATTACCATTTTCGAAGTGCTCGCAAAAAGCTGAATCACAAAAAGGGTAACTGGAATGCAGATAACCTGGCTGAAATTCACAAATAAAGTGGGCCAACCCTAGAAGTTGGACTACAAAAAAAAAGTAAGTAGCTTTTAAAACAGGGTCAAATAAGGTGAAAGAAGCAGAAAAAAATACATCCTGTTTTCTAAGAGAAGATGATAAGTGTGCATCGACCAACGAGGATGCTTGTGGCAATAACACCTTCACATATTATCACATCTCTTTTAGCGGATTTTAGGGTAGACGGAGCGTTGTCTCGTGTTGTGACATTATGAAAATGGTCGTAGTTACTATAACCGACAAGGACATTGTTAATTCTTGTCTGTGCACTTACCAGCTTGAGCATCTCAAAGAGGCATACAATCACTTGGTGTCTTCCGCTCCCCGCCTTCGATCGCTACGAAAAAATAGACACTAAAAAAAAAACATAACTTCCCCCACTTTTTTTTTGTTGTTGTAGAAATGTTTATTTAGATCTTTTGACATTGGTTGTGAGGGTCTAAGAAAAAGATTCAGGGACTTGGTGTTGCAAAAAAAAGGCTTTGCGGAACTGAAAAGTGCCAAGCCTCCCTTTGGAGTGTCACTGCGCTCAACTTTACCAAAATGAAAACGACCTTCTCCTTAGAAGGGGGGGGGGGCGGCTGGATCGGAAAAAAAATGTAACGGATTACAAGGAATCCGTTACGTAAAAAATGTAAGGGAATTACTTTAAAATTACTCTAGAAAATATGTAATTATTCCGTTCCTAAATTACCGATAAATGTAAGGGATTACAAGTAATTCCGTTACTTGTAACGGATTACGTACAAGTCTGCACGTACGAAGCCGTTTTAGCACCGTTTTTAATGCGATGAATTTGAAAGAAAAAGCGCCGTAACTGACCATTTATTTCGTCTGCGTGACTGAGAAATGTTCCAATGTGCCTAGTATGTACAAATTATTCGTGATATTTGCTCTTATAATCGAGCGCAGAGAAAATGCACTCACTTTTTCCCATAGGAATACATTACCGGAAGTCAAATTTAGACTGCTTGCTGTCTGCTTCAAAATGCAACAGCACACTAGCGCCAGCTGAGCCTCTAGCGTTTATTGTAATAACTCTATGTGGCAGACTAACCTCACGGCTCGGACTGACGTGCCGTGAGCGACCATCGCGAAGGACCTCGCTACCTCGAACTTACTTTGCAGAGATTTCGACCTCGTGGGTTGTCGTCGACGCCGCGCGCGATAAGAATGGAAAAAATTATTTTTTCTGTCATCTTGGCGCGAGAAGAGGGAAGTCGGAAGCAGCAAAGAGTGGTGCGACGAAAGGAGTCTTCTGCGTCGTCTGCTTCAAACACTTGTTTCCAAACATTACTCGCGTTATGGGAAATCACACTTCGGCAGTATCCAGTTGCCACGTAATGTTGGATGCTTATAAAAACTTCTACCACGCTTACCCATTTCACGGATCACCGAGCGCCGGTGGCGGTCGTCGTCAGTGGCATCCACGACGTCAACCACGACGGCTATGAGAATTGACCACGTCGCACCACCGTCTTCAGGTATACACGTGACGGCGTCATTCCATCCGGCATTACGCGACCGTGCTTCTGAGCTTAGCTGTCGCTTTTCCTCGCACACGTAAACAAAAAATACGACATCTTTTTTTCTTTTGGCCAGGAGGAGTAGGATTTAATGTTGATGCGGTGCGATCATGCAAGGTGCACGACAGGCGCTAAAGGCCCGGCTGTTCACACACGCAGCGCAGCGCCGAATCGGCACTGGAAGACTGCACTGATGCACCTGTTGCTTGCACGCTGAATTTTCGCCGATTCGGCGCTGAGTGCTGTATGGAAGCTCCGCCCCCTTTACGCTATTTGTTTGCTTTTCTCCGGTCTCTGGCTGCGTTTGCGAGAAAGAGGTATCCTAATCTCTCCCACTTTGGATTCTTCGCATTCTCCACCCATTCTCAGATGGGTCAAGAAAATGGTGTTATCCTAGGCCGAAAGCTGGTGTTGAGCTCGACTGTCACGGGCTGCCAACATCTAACAACAGCTTGATTTCTGACTTTTCATCGCGTGGCCGTCTGCCCTCAGCGGCGTCGTCCGTCATCGGCGGAGTGGTGCGGGAAAGCCCGGGCGTTCGGCCAGGCCAGGATGTCCGGCTGCAGGTATCGGGGACACAGCGCGGCCGCCTGGAATCGGGGTCACCCCGATCCTGCCCGGCCTCGCAGGTTGCGCCGGAGGAGAGCGCCACTCGCGTACACGACCGCTGGTCGCCGGAGTGGCCTCGTGTGCGCCATCTCAACACCGCTCAGTTGCCGGGGCGTCCCTGGTTCTACAGAGGAAAAAAAAGAGATGTAGAAAGTGAGCTTCTCGGTTATGGCTTTGCACATTCGAAAAAAAAAAGTCTGCAAATACAACTTTTTTGTTTCTTTCTTTGGGGGGGGGGGGGGGGGGGGGGTGTTTATGTAATTAGGAGGCCTTATTATTTTTTTTTCATCTTCCACCATTGATGAGATAAGGCTGTGGCAGACTGTGTTTCTTGCGCTTGGCCTTTGAACTCGTCTCGAAGGTCAAAATGTGCGACCAGATGAATACGATGCGGCCCATTGAAACGAACGAAGTAGTAAACGAAATGGATCCATTTATCGTTACGATTTATGAAAACTATCGTTGTGTGTGCAAAGGCGTTTTTTTTTCTCATAAACGTTAGCGCTTTAAAAGGAAAACGTATTCTTTTTTGGGTTCTACGCACAATCAGGATTTATGAGGAATAATGTTTCATTTTAGTAAAATATGAAACATCATTCCGTGGTCCCTTTAATTAATAGGGACACTGACATCCCCCTAAAATTCTTATTTGTTTTTTGACAGGTGATTTATTATGGTGTCAGAAGACTACCCAAGAAATATTTTGCTGTAGTGTCACGTATAATTTTAATAAAGGAAAAAAAAAACGCAACCTGCTTTGGAAACTGAAACCGGACTGGGGAGGAAGAAGAAATATAGAGGACGAGAAAGCTACCGGAAGTCACGTGGCTGTGCATAATTTTCTTTTTTTCTAATTAGCGTGTGCAGTTTCTTGGCTGCAAAAAATGGTTATATTATCCATTTCTAGTATGGAGTGTGTGCCTTCGATGACCCACGACTTTGATTATGTTTGGTGGTTGCGATATCTTCTATGGTTTAGACTCTAAACCAAATAAAACGGCGCGTGACCACGAGTAGAAGAGAGTGAGCGCGACTCAAACCGGCCAGTTCTCGATCAGCGGTTTTCGGGCGGAAAGAAAACGATTTTCGAGCCGCAAATTGTGTTCTGTGGTTGTTGGGCTCTCGTATGTCATGTCGAAATAAAAACCTTGGCGAGCTTAGGCTGTTCGTGGAGCGATGACTTCTAACGTCTAAAGGCGTCGACGGGTTTTGGTCTTCGCCGAGGTCCTTGTGTCCTCCACGCACCGAAGAGTGCATCTCCAAGCCATGCAACCTCTCACAAGCAGCGTGCAGTACAATCGAAGGCACCGGTGCGAGAACCCGGGGCTCGCGGATCAAGCTGTATCGCTGCACCCGTTCCTCCCGCAACGCTGCATTGGAGTATTGGTGAAGTCGACGGCGCCTAGCGGCTAGAACAGAAAACTGCTGCGGCGAGTTCGCTTGCCAGCCTTCTCGAGCGAATCCGATGTTCACAGCGTTCCGGTGATCTAAAGACGAAGTCGCGAAAATAGGCTCAAAGACACGCGATGGAAATCGCCAATGACTTAACACTTGTTTCGGTGGCGCGTTCTCATGGCTCCCATTCATGGCGTCACGGGTTGTGATCCTGGCTACTTATCATCCGATGCGAACGACACCTTTTATAATGTGTATAAGAAAGCACTGGTGGAAGCTTGGAGTCATCGCGTTATTAAAACCCACACCGCCGAAACGCGGACAGTTTGACCCGTTCTTATTTACCTCGATGGAAGCAGAATTAATCCCTCTGTAAAGACGTCATAGCAATCCTTTGGCCAACGTCCTGGAAAGCTGACCACGGCGACGCGATGGTTTGCTCGCGCACGTCGCCAGTGTACTTCGTTTCATACTTATACAATATTGTCAAAGCTGGCTGGAGGGCGTGGCTTCACCCAGCGTCTCAAAAGGCTGCAGGTTCACCATATTTGTGTCCTTTGCGTTCGCAGCCACCGAAATGACAGCAACGACAAGGTAACCGAGACAAGTGTTCGCCGTGCACAGCGTGGCAAGCGATGCAAGTGGTAGCTTCGCGAAGCTATCATGAGTCCATGGTTGTTCTGGTGTTCTGGTCGTTTTGGTCGTTGCGAACGGGTCAAACTTCGCCGTCAACACTGTGTGAACCAACCTTCATTTGCATCGAGAAGCGCGTGTCCGAATCACACGTTTAGCCCGCATCTTTGGCAGCGCTGCATACGAAGCACGGTGACGTAGTGAAGAGTAAGGACACTATTAATATTCCCCGGGACAACCGGGCAGACGCTTCGTTCGGAGACCTTTTGTTTACGCGGAGTGGCTCGGTTGAAAAATCCCATTACCGTACGTCGGCCGTCGAAGGAAGCTCCTTCGTATATTCGGCCGTTCCTCAGACACATGCAGCCCCGCATGCATGCGGCCAAGGCGCGGCCGCCGCTGAGCAATGCCCTCCCCTCAGCTCTTTGTTTGGCATTGTTTCTGCCGCATGCGGGCCTGGCCTCACTCTCGCCCTCCGATGGGGTATCCGAAGGGAGTGGCGGCCACCATTGCCATCAGTGTTCTTCGGCTTCCTACCTCGCGTGGCTCCTCGCGAGGCGGGCGTCGTCGTGCCATAGCCGAGGAGGCCAGGCCCGTCTGATTGTGGCCGGAGCAGCGCCGTTGTTGCTCGCTGGCTCGGACGCTGATGGGTTGGTTGGGGGGAGCTTCGTCGGTGAAACGAGCAGAGAGGGCCCGTCGTTTATTCGGTTCGTTCCTGGCAGCTTTGGTCCGGCATCCTCCTTGCCCCGCTCGTACCTGTGTGTGTGTATGATCGTATGATCCTGGATCATGCGGTTGCTCCTGGAACTCAGGTGGAGCTCGGGAAGGGGCGCGTGTCTGCTTGAGAGGAGGGCGAATTCTTTGTCGGCCGCGGCGGAATGCTGCTTGCCTGCCGCATCGTGGAAGGAGAAGTTTGCTGCCGGCTTCTTCTTGGTTCGGAAAAGACGGAGGAAGAGCCAGGCGGGGGGGCTTTTCTGCTCCAGTGCTGCAGGGGCGAACCGGGCGTGAACGAAAAATTCCTCGCGTTTGGAGAGTTGCCTCCGGGTTGCAGTGTGGCGTGTGTGTGTGCGCTTCGAGAGCTCGTCGTTCGTTTGTAGCTGGGGAGAGAACGCCGTGCCATCGTTCTCAGCTTGGAGGATGAACGGAATGAAGGGTTTTCGGTGGCTTGTTGTGGTTGCCTCGCCCTTCATCCCGTAAGCTGACTGCGGGGTTAACGCGAGATGATTGCTGGGCCATTCAGCCGGTTTCTTTGCATCACCTGGCTGAATGCACGCTCGCGCATTCAAAAAATTTGTGCATACACTGGCAAGGTGTGTATGTGTGTGTGTGTGTGGGGGGGGGGGGGGAGGAACCTTGCCAGTGTATGCACCAATGTTTCTCAGTGGCTCAGTTCTCTCACTTCAGCCGAGGTATCGGTTGACTGAGGGATTCACTCTAGCAACCAAAGTGTTATTTCGGTTCCAAGTTGCAATTCGCCTTGAAGTTCAGTTTGCGCGGACGCCAGTCAAATTGAGTGAAGGCCGCGGAAGTTGGAATCTTTTTCGCCCCCTGATCCAAGCTTTGCGGCGAAAGGTCTTCAGTCTAATTTTCGCGCAGAAGTATCGAACGACGTTTTTTATTTTGTTAATCTCGTGATCCAGGACATTGATCACGGGCTCAAAGTAGTGGTAACGGCGAAAATCCCCGCTTTCTGCAATAATAATGGCAGACAAACAACAACAATAGGGAGTTTTCGTAGACCGTTTTCGCCATTCCGCAACGCCCTGCCGCAACCCGCTACGATACCCGGAACTCTACAGTCAAGGCTATCGGCGCGCAGGCGCACTAGCAACTTCTTCGTTGCTGGAGGCCTTAGCGGAGGGAGAGTACGAGCTGACTGTTCAGTACGATATCGAGTCGACCAGTGGCGTAGCCAGGAACTATTTTCGGGGGGGGGGGGGGGGGGCTTTGTTCCATCTTTGAGTGTAGTAGTCGATGTACTGTACAATTCACGGAGTGCGAATACGGCCTTTCCCAACCTCCCGGCAGGCACGTAGCCAAGTTTCCGTTTCGGGTTGGGGGGGGGGGGGGGGGGGGGGGGGGGGGGCTGCTGCTCATAACAAAGTGCTGTATGAGGGGGAGGGGGAGAGGAGGTCCCAGCAAAATAAAAGATTTCGGGGGGGGGGGGGGGGGGGCCGGGGGCCGTGGCTGCCTGCCTCCCGGTATGCTGCAGGTACGTGCCTGCCTCCCGGTATGCTGCAGGAACAATTTGGTATGCATTCAAAATTTGTCTTCCATTATAAAAAAAAAAAAAAAATAAAAGAAGAAAAAACCTGTTTACGTTATTGATATCGACTGAGGTATAATTCATTTTTAGCCAGGCAGAATCATCCCGCTTTTTTATTCGGAGCGCGAGCCGAAGCACTTGATTGTAACTGCCCTACAAGTCGCAAGTAATTTATTTATGTATGCGCTCGCTCCCGTATCTGCATCACGTAACACGTACGAGTCTATTTTCCGCCCCCTTGTTCGGCGCCTTCCCTCGTCTTCTTACGTGTTGCAGTTACGAGGATCGGGACCGTAAATTCTACGTTACAAAACGGGTTATCCCCGACAGGGATAAGGAGCTTGCTGCGGGTTGTCAGTTTGCAAAGGGGATGAATTACCGACTGCTTCAAACTGAAATTACTGGAAACTATAGTCTTTGGGGGTAGGATGAACTTGCAATTAAGTTTCGCTGTTAGTTGAAGACATCTTGAATTACAACTCTCTTAGAGTATTTAGTTGTTGTTTTTTTAATCGGGATTTATAGTCGTAATTGGTAACTTTCGACAAAAATGTAATTGGAATTGCGGTTTCATTACTTTTTTAGTGTCCGTAATTTAAAAATGGGCACCACAATCACAACTAATTTTGCGATGATGTTCTAACGTACTTTCGAATTACTGAAGAGAAAGGAAGTGTATAGGAACTGGATTTAACTGCCTTTGAATTGCCATGACAAGAATAACGATAAAAAACGGTAATGTAGAAAAAAAACTTCTACTGTCCCTTGAGGTTCTTTAATCGCGCGATTAATAAACTCGGTGAAATCAAGTCACAAAAGCTGAAAACATGAAACCTCTGTATAAAGAAGTGCAAAACAGGCGGAATGAGGAACGAACCATTTCGTTGCTGAAAAACCATGATAGATTAATACAACTAATGCCGAGTAATAAAAGCAATTGCAAAATAGATTACGACTCTTATTTGTTTTTAAAGCATTGCCGTACGTTTTAATGAGGCAATTCCTTTTGTGCAGTGGGAAATCTAATTGTAAACAGCTGCTTTCTGAGCGAAATGATTCTAATTAAATTGCACTTAAAAAAATGGGACCGGGTTTCTGCGGTGCATCGATCCATACTACGTAGTAGTTGGATAGCATGTCGACTTCTCTTCTATGAAGGTCACATGCCGCTGACTGAACAAATGGAGACAAAACTTGATCTTCCACTCGGCTGTTGGTCGTTAGCAGGTCCTCGCTTGCTCGACCCAAACACACTCTTTCCCGACGTCTCGTTGGCACGACGACCACTCCGAGCCTCAGTGGTCTGCCGCCTCTGTTCGGCGATGTGTTTTTGGTAGTCCGCTCCATTTTCTTGCGAGGCATTTCGAAGACGACCGGGGAGCACTTCCGACAAACGTATTCTATCGGCAGGACGAGCGAATGAACAGATGGTATTGGCCACATCGTTTGTATCGGGCGATAGCTCGCGCCACCTAACGCGGAACCATTTACACTCATCCCCTTTCAATTTTCCCCATAAATTCTATCTCTCGTTAAATTCTTCTAACCCCACCGAATTTGTGTACTTTCGCGCTTCTCTGGACCTTCTCTACCAAACGTTTAACCGGGACTCTTCGAAATGCTGTCGCAATGAAACCGGGTTCGGACACCACCGTTTGCTTGTTACTTTGCGTTATGTTACGGAAGCTTACGTTGAAAGTCACGGGGATATCTGCGCATCGTGCGAAGCGTGGCAACCAGTCACGCGACATTCGAGGAACGGATGTTCCGGTACGGTGACTTGCAAGTTATAAGCGTAACGTAAGGAAGCGTAAGCAAACGCTCCTGTGTGAACGAGCCTTAAAAGTGTCGTGTCTGTGATGCACGCAACTGAGGAACACGTACTACCGGGCCGGCTTGTTAGAATCGGTGCGACACAGCTGTACTCTGTCTCAGGAGTTGTGCATAGGCAAAGGCAAGGCGCGGGCACATGGCTTTAGATTTGCTTTCCTTCCGCGAGTGCTCAGTAAGAAGGCAAATCTGAAAGGCAAGCGCTCGCGCCTGTGCCTTGCCTTTGCTGCACGCAACTCATGAGATGGAGACACACGTAGACACAAAGCAGAAACCAAAGCCAGCGCACGAGCGGGTGGCACTTGGAAGTTTAGTCTCAAGGACTCGTGCGCGCCAGGCTTGGCAGCGAAGCTGTCTTTGTCTCGCCCCTAGGCTGAGAGTGCGCTGGAAGCCAGTACGCCTGTTAGACCTGCCATATAGATCTTTCGCCACGTGATGACACTCGCCCCTACGCACGTGCTGAGAGCGGGGTCAGATGATGAAAGGAGGCTGTTGATTGGTCTGGCGAACGCCTAGTTCCCACCGCACTATCAGTTTAGGAATAAACAAAATATAGTGCGAATAAAAAAAAGAAATAGAACATACTTTCTGGAAACCATAAGTTGAAAATTCTGTGCGTCTGCTTAGCATCTTAAAATAATTTCTCAATTTGGCCAAGCAAGACCTGACATTTTCAATAATCTAATAAAGAAAAACGAAATCTTCACTTATAGCTTAACGGAAGTGGCTGCAAAATAAACTAGGCCTACATGTAAGTGTCTGTGTCCCAACTTGCGGCACGCAGTTGTTCGAACTGTTTCGTCGTCTCTCGGTCGCTTGTTTCTGATCTCGCAGCCGCGCATCTTTCCCTCGACGTTCAGTCGAGACGATACGACGAGATGGCCATGGGAACAGTACCTACAAACAGGAGCCAGTATTTGTGTCCTTGGCAAGCATCTTCGTCGAGGACGCGAACACCTGTTGCTGACCTCTCATCCTGGCTCGTTGGTCTAGGGGTATGATTCTCGCTTCGGGTGCGAGAGGTCCCGGGTTCAAATCCCGGACGAGCCCGACTTTTTTTAATTTGTTTATTATTTGTATTTATTTTATATATTTTTCATTATAGTCCGCACACAACGTACACAGTTCGCAAGGTGAACATTCAGGCTGAAGACTTTTTTTTCTTCGAATAGTTTGAACGTCAAAGATGCTGATAGCGCAGCACACGTTGAAATATGCCATTGCTTTATTTCTTTCACTCGCGCGTCTTTAGGAATTTCTAACTCGAAAGTCGTTCTGGGTTATTTTTTTCAAAACGGCTGCCGTCACTTTGTGAGGATAACAAGACCCCTTCCAACATGTTGACGTTCAGAGGAAACAGTGGAAACAAAAAGGCGCAAAAGAGCTTGACGCGATTGCCATCGAGTGATTTCACGGCTTCCGGTCAGTGGCGAAACCAAAGTAAAATGATCGTAATTTCGAGCTTGTCGTGGGTATGGTACTTTCGAGGGGCGATTTCTGGGCCGTTTTCGTCGATAATTTCGGCGACCGCGAGTGAATTTCTACGGGCTTGCTTGGACGTTTCGAAACCACAACAAAGGATGTCGCGAACTGTTTGTCGGGCCTCGAGGCTCGACTGTTTTGGCGAACCTTCGGACTTTTGGCTATATTTAGCGAAGTCCGACATTTTAAACAGTGTTGCTTGACTGCTAAAAAAAAAGTTGTTTTTACAAGGCAAAATTAAACAACAAACTTTTAACAGTCTTGTTCGTTAAAATCTGCATCTCTCTTCCGCCAGGCGGTGCCGGCTCGTTTTTAAATTTACGCGCGTGCACATAATAGTCGAATTTTCGCCCCACTTCGAGTTCAAAGTTTGAGGAAGTCGAACTTCGTCGAACTTTGGCCGCACGAACTTCGTCGAACTTTGCTTGCGCGTTGAATTAGAACTTGGGAAAAGACGAACCCGGTCGCATTCGAACCCGGGTAGGTTCGCGACATCCCTAACCACAACACGCGAGCTCCCTGGAAATAGTCTTCTATTGCAATCGTGGTCTTCCCTGTGGCGCTTAAATACGAAAAAAACAAATTAACACAATTCCTTGTTTGCGCCAAAGTGGTTTCGCCACACCGTGGACGACGGTAGCGCTATTGCGCAACGTCGGAGCTTGTTTCCGGAGATGAGGATTGCGACCCGTTGCGAAAAAAATACATAGACGCGAAGAAATTCTTGCTTTCAAGTGTTCATCGCTTTGGCGCAGTGTCAGGGATCGGTCAGCACTCGATCACGCCGCGAGCTCGTCGGCTCCGATCGAATTATGCTCGGAAAATCGGGGGCTCGTGTTTTCCGCTTTTACGCTCAGTGGTGTCGAAGCGTGACTGCCAAAAAATGGGAACTTAATCTCTGCAGTCTCGCCGGCAGTGCCTAAAACTTTTACGCAGAATTTTCTACGAAGGATGCGGTGGATATTTACTTCAATCTCACTTTAATTTCTCACAAACAAAATCACACACACAAAAAAAAGGCTTTTAGAATGGACATTTTTCAAACATTAATTTTTTCCATGCACCATTCAATGCTAAAACGGATTGCAAAAAATAAAAACTCACAAATTAATTAATAATTAATTAAGTTCGACGGTGTTTGTAATTAGCATGGCGGAAGCTTGAAATCAAAGCGTTGTTGAACCAACACTGTCAACACCGTCAAAATTGAAGTCCTCACGTTCCTCTTATTTCCGTCCATGAGAAATCGTTTGCTGACGTCATAGTCAGCATTCGACCAACCGTGGAAGGCCGACCACCGCGACGCTTTCGATCGCGCACGTCGCCATCGCGAGCACACGCAACGGAATTTACGTCATAGTCCCCCATTCACGCGAGTAGAATCTGTGGGCGCGCAGGGAAAAGAAGAATAATGACATTTTTTTTCATGTCCACAGTGGGGTCTGGTGTAAAAGCTAAGCGATTAATTGGTCTAACAAGCACGTAGCTTTCACTTTCGAGAAGAAAAGCCTGTCTTTGTTCTCCTTTGGCCCAAAGCCCATACATCTCATCTCAAGCGCGAATGGGGTAGTATGACGTCAATTTCGTTTCGTGTGCTCGAGCACACCGGCGGCTGCTGGCTCCGGGGAAGAACGTGCGCCACTTATTTTGGACACTAAATTGTTTGGTTCAGCGTCCCTTTAAAGGTGAACTACAAGTTTTACCGCCCCAGTTGTCCGAGATGTGCACATTCCGCAACAAAAACCATTTTAATGAAAAAGCAAAAGCAAAAAAAAAGAAACGCTAACTATAAAAAGAGAGCAAAAAATAAAAAAAGGAGGAATTTACATTGACTTGTTCGTTCCCTGGCAAAAAGAAATTAATTTTATGCATATTAATGTCCTTATTTTGCTGAACAGAGAAGTGCATGCACACAAAGCATATTGTTTTTGTGTGCTTCAATATACTCTTTGTGTACTTTACGTTTTAGCGGTGTGATGTCCGCGTACAAGTTGTCTGCCACCAGAGATGTGCATTCTAAAAGCGTGCACGTTCCCTCTATAATGATTGAGTGTACATATGTACAATAAATAAATAAATAACGAGATATTTTACTATGCTATTAGAAAACTGAAACTTGCGCTAAGTATACTTTGCGAAGTGTTTAATAAAAATACGAAATTAGTATCTTGTTCGTGTAGTGATTTTTTTTTCCACTGTCCTAACTGTATTTACTTTCGACAAAAAAATAAAAAATAAAAAATATGGTTGATGTTTTTTTTATTTTTTTATTATTCTTTTTTTCAATGTTTCACTTCATAACTGAGTTTCATCTACTGTTTGGAGTCTGGTTACTTTTCAACGTTTATAAAAATATCGCTACAAAACGAGAAAAAGAAAATATCCCAGGAAGTTGTGTCACACTCACAACTGCCATTTCAAAAAAGAAAAAAAAAGAGGAGAAAGCAGAGTTTCGTGTTATCGTCGCTCGGTACGAGAACATGGGAACGATGCCAGCATTTGTTCCGGCTCGTTGGTCTAGGGGTATGATTCTCGCTTAGGGTGCGAGAGGTCCCGGGTTCAAATCCCGGACGAGCCCGAGTTTTTGTTTTCTCTACAGTGTTTTCTTATTTTCCACCGCATAATCTTGGCTCCTCGGCAAAGATAGTGGTGGATCATTATTTATATTGTTCTTCTTTCTTACTGCCCATTTTTTTTGTCCGTAATTTTCTACCGCTTTGTACGAATCAACCTTCGACAGATCAGCGCTCGGCCTCCACGTCCCAAGCATAGTCGAATTGCAGCGTTTATGCTCATGTTCGTATTAAAGGACGACATCGCGGCTAATGTATCGGTGCGTACGCATGTGAACGTAATTTATTTGTTCCTACTCGTCACACCCGGCTTTCCATTGGGTTTTCCCATATTTCAGCTTCACGGGAACCGTTAGCCATTCCCAAACAAAAGCAAGAGTGACGTTTCAGGTGTATTTTCTGTGTTAGACACGTTAAACATCCACAACTACGACTCGGTTATGGACGTGACTCTTGCCTAAGAATTTTAAATGCCGCCGAGGCCTTTCCAGCTTTCTTCCATCGCTGTCACCGCAATGCTGACTAAGCTCGTGGGCTAATTAAAGACCTTTGTCATTCTGGACCGAATTAGATTTGCGTTTGCTGAATGGCTTTTCTAGAGCCGACCAAGAGGGGGTCCGTGTTGGACAACAAAAGGTGGCCACATTTGGCAGTGTCATAGCCCTGCCGAATTCCTCACCGCGCATTCAAGAATCTGGCGAAGTCCGACGTGCACTTCTCGTTAGGCATTTCTGCTCGCTTCCTCTCCTTCCATGTCGTGTGCCTCCCAGCCTTCCCCACCAGCAGTTCGATTGTTGGCTATTGGCTACCCCCGCACTTTGGGACAGGAGGAAACTCGGGGGACGCATCGACTTGCGGAACATGGAGGTTGCGCAGATGCGCTTGTCATGGAGCCACTTTTAAAAGTAGTTTGGGGTTGATTTCATCTCAATCTGTGCAGCGACATATGTTGAACCCCCTAAAAGATATTAAAAAAAAAAGATTCTGAAATTAACATTAGGTTTCGCCACCAGAAAGAAGGGAACTCTCCCCCAATTCTTCCTTCCTGTTCGAGAAAGAGGGAGACCCTCTTCCTTCCTGCGTGGAGTAGCGTAGCTCAGAGACCCTCTCGGGGACAAGGGCGCGAGAAGGAATGGAACGAAAGAAAGTGAAAAGCGGTTTTCTTTCCGACAGAAGACGATTCTGTAGGTCGGCCTTTAAGCTTTTCACTTCGATTATCGACTCCGTTAACGGACTTTGTCTCGATCGATTCGACCACTGACTGCATTCGAAAGTTCCGGAATATTTCTCACTATGGTCTGTTCGTGCGGGCTAGGGGGATCGGTGGCCTAGTGGGCTAGCGCACACCAGCTCGGAGCACGTGGAGCGAAAGCTCGCGCTGCAGAACCCAGGGGTCCTGGGCTCGATCCCCACCCCTGCCCGTTTCGATCTGGATGAGCATCGTACCGGCGTGCGGTCGTGTATCACTGCGTGGTGCACGTTAAAGACCGCGGGCTAGCGGTTGTACTGCACTGGCTAAATTTCTCATCTACAGCTGACACACCAGACTCCCATTCCGGCTGACGAACGTCCGGCTGTATAAACATACGCAACATTATTTGTGCGGGATATCGTTGGCTCCGTTGAGTGCGCTTCCCATCGCGCACAGGTGTGCAGCGGAGAAGCGGCACTTGTGGACTGGACTGCGATCCTGCATATTTCGCTTCGCCGCAGCGCTTTTTTCCTCGAGGGAAAAGCACCTCTCCATGCTCATCGGTTGGGTATATATATTGGACACCGAAATGAAACTTGATGAATGCTGAAGTGATAGCTTTGCCGCATTGTACTATCTTAAAAATAGTAGCGCCGCTAATAAGCTATATCCGCATTACAGATTTACGACATTCTGACCAGTTGCGTGCATCATTAGTGGAGATATTTTTTTTCGGGTTTACTTTTTAGAGCAGTATACTTGGATATATTGCGATTGTCTTTAATAACTTGAACTGGATGCTCCGCTCTCGCGTCTGCACCTTGGCGAATGCGTTGTATTCGTGTTTTTCGTCGCGTTTCACCGCACTTTTTTTTTGCCTTGCTCTGCCAAGTGTCGTCCGATGTTTATCTTTACTACCTAATTGCCTGTCATCATTATGCGCACAACTTTTGCACTTGGTTTTATAACACGTTTTGGCTATTTCTACCGACTATATCCTCGAACTTTTCGAGGGTAGAAGCTTGGGGAGGAACCTCGGTGAGTTCAGCTGGATTTTCTTGAAAATATTATATATATTGCCCTCACGCTTATTTTGCATGATTGCAAAACTCTGCATGGGAAATGCTATTGATGTCCATAATTAAATTAAAACATGTTTGTTTTCTGAACTAAGAACATCGCAGTAACTCTAAAGGTAAACCGCTATTGATGTCGATAATTAAGTGAGAAAAACCTCGATCTTTCGTTGAATTAAAAATTTCACAGTTGTATTGCAACCTCCAAAACCATACATATAAAAAAATGTACTTAAAATGATTCTGTTCCAACTTTATTTTAATACTATTTAGTTTACCTATAATCTTGTACCTTAAAATAACCGTTCGCAGATGTTCATGCAATGTCCTTCGTCTATCAATAAGTATTTCAGAAGTGGCAGGTTCGGTGGACTCTTTTATATAAAAAAAGAATGCCTCTTGCCGCAACGTTTTCGTTGCCGCGTCTGGTGCCTTTAGGCACGACTGAACGGACAGTTGGGTGTTTGAGGGAATCAAGCTGCCTGCTGTGCAGTGGACGCACTCGATGGTTGCGCAGGAGTGGAAAGAGTAGAAGGCACTGTGTCTTAGTCGTACAGGCCAGAACATACATCTGAACATGGTATTCGCTTTGTAATGACCGAGAATTAAAAAATACGCACGCGCTCCGACAGGTCTTTCGGATTCTTCGAAATGGACTCAATTGACCTTGGGAGTCGTAATTTGATCGTGTTTTGTTTTCCCTAATTCGGCAAACTTCAAGTGTGGGCAAAGGGACACTTCTCACTCGAGCGCCGACGCTTGTCATGCACCTGGTCACGCTCACGGCGTTTCCGAAGGTCTGGCAAAACAGTTTGCCAAGTTAAAATTGGTAGCGTAACCCGTGGAGCGGAGGGAGCTGTAGTGCACGCGGCCCATGGCTTCGGGCACGGCGGAGGCAATAGCGCAGCTGCAGCCAGGCGATTTGTGCCGGCTGGTCGGGTTTCGACACGCGCCGATTCGATCGCTTTGCGTGCCCCACGTACGTCCTCAGGACGTTGTCGTCACGACCACGTCGGACCCGGACACGGGACCGCGCTGACCTTTGCCGTATAACGTCGTAGCAGACGGCGCGTGCCGGCTGTTGACATAGGCGCATGCAGCAGTGCGCGCGTCTGTATACCGGACACTGTCGCGACACCGGGAGCCTCGTGGCAACTGCACGACGATATGAAGAGTGTAAATTAGACGCCAGCTGAGGCGGGTCGACGTTTAGATAGATCGTGGAAGTTACACGCGCTTTCAGCTTCAAATGAAAAAACTGGTATTAGCGCGTCTTTCTCGTATCTCGTTCCTGCCGCTAAAACTATAGTGATAATGAAGGCAGACAAGACACTCGTTGGTGATCGGAACCCCGCGACGTCTAGGGGAGTCGTTTCTCGCGTGACCGCATAAATTTCGACCTCACTGCGGTGACGTTGAAATGCTAGAAGAGTATATGGGCTTTGATTAATCTGGGTGTTCGATTTTATGCGCAGACAGTGCGATCACGCAGAGGTTTATTCACGTTTGTCAGTCTGGGGTGGGGCTTACAAATTTCTAGAATGAGCTCGGGGAAGGGAGGGAGGGGTTGTATAAGTCTCTGATAACACATTGTGCAGGACCGACAATCGGCTGGTACAAGGAGTACGTAGCTTCCAGCGCCCTGTCAGCCTGTCGGCGAACGGGAAGGGGGGGGGGCGTGGTAGGGCCTTTCTCGTTACTCGAGAGGGGGGATTGGTGGCCGAGTGGTTTAGCGCACACCAGCTCGGAGCACATGGAGCGAAAGCTCGCGCTGCAGAACCCAGGATGCTGGGTTCAATCTCCACCCCTGCCCGTTTCGATCTGGATGAGCATCGTACCGGCGTGCGGTCGTGTATCACTACTGCGTGGTGCACGTTAAAGACCCCAGGATAGCGGTTGTACCGCACTGGCTAAATCGCTCATCTACAGCTGGGAGACTCGTCGCCCGCTGAGGCAGACCAAGTTCTAGGCTGTATAAACATACACGCAACCCAATTTTTTTCGTTACTCGCGAATGTCTCTCCCGACTACATCCGATTGGCGTCAGTGTCGCAACTCCGCGTGCACGTGTCGGCGCGACTCGAGGCGCCCGGTTTTCGATGATTCGGCGATGGTTCGGCGATGGTTTCCTCCGAGCTAACGATCGTCGCCGGGCACGCGTACGAGATCCCCGTCGAGGTGCGGCAGCGGCTGAGCCTCGCTGGTCATTACACCGCACGGCGGCCCCGAACACTCCCCGCCGGGAAACGATGCATGCACGGCCCCCAAAGTACACCCGGCGAGGCGGTGTTGCTGCTCCGGCCAGCGCGCCAAGAGCAGTGCCAACGCCCGGCGTGCCTTTGCCCTTCGCCGGTGGCCGCCGCCACGGAGCTTCCTCGGCCATCGCCGCCGCACCCTCCTCTTGGGGCTCATCGCCGGCCGCTTCATTTTGTTTTCTTTCGCGCTGGGAGAAAACGATCTGGCGCGAGCCTTTTCTGATAGCCTCCTCCTCCGCACACCCACACACGCACCGGCGCAGGCAGCTGGGCCTTCTGACTCGCCTCCGGACTGCAGCGAGCCGCTCGCGCGATTCACCACTATCACCTATCTGTTGCTGCACCCCCCCCCCCCCCCCTTCCCTCCCTCCTCCGCGTGGGCGGTACCTGCCTCACTCTTCGCTACCATCCGCTCGTTTTTTTTTCTTCTTGTTTGTCTGGTGTTGTTTTTTTTAATTTGTTTTCGCGTATCTTGCGTGTTTTTTTTTGTTTTTTTGTTTGGTAGATTGGGTGTTTGTTTGTCCGTCCGTTCCTGGTTTGTTGCTGTTGGTTTGCCTCGGGTTCGGGGGCTTGGCTGTTGCCCGCACCGCAATGCCTTCTTCCTCCGTTTTTTTTTATTTTATTTTTGTTGTTGTTGTGGGTGGGGGTGGGGGGGGGGGGGGCTTTGGAGGGGGTGTTACTGAAGCCGTCGCACTTTGACACGTTCGCGTGAGATGGGGCGCGTGCGCTAGTTATACAAAAATAAAATTGATAAAAGCACACGTGGATTTACTTTGCGTTTGTGACGCGTCTTCTTGAGTCTGACTAACTGTTGGCCGCGGTTGTGCGATCTGATCAACGAACGATGTTTTCGGCTTTCCCGAGGTAATCGAATGCGCGTCGCTGACCAATCGCAGCTGGCGGCGATGTTCCGGTCCTTTGGTCTCGCCAGGGCCCCTGAGGCATCCGTGGGCTCTCTCTCTGTGCTTTTCAATGCGCGGAACGCGAACAAAAATAGTTCGACAAGAACTTAACGCAGATGGCTGATTCACTCCCTGCGCCTAATATCTCGACAAGCTTTTTATGTTCTTTGTGCTGCAACATGGGGCTATAGATTATCGATGTGCCCATGCATGCAGGAGTTAGGCATCTGTACTTCTTGGTACAGATAAGCGGGCTTTCATTACCACAGTCAAAAGCATTCTCGGTAACCTTCGTCATTCCGTCGGAGTCCGCAGCTGAGGATTGTGGGTATATACGTCCGATAGAGTATTCAGACTGCCGACCAAGGAAATCTCCTAGAGCCGCAGTTGTCCATACATCGCACAAGACATGGTGTCTGCTGCAGGCGTGATGAGAGAATTACAGTCTACTAGAATGCGGGGTAGAGTGGGTACATGAGCGGCTCGAGTGAGTGGTATAGGTCGCGGCAGGTGTCGACACCGGCGCATCGATAGTACAGGGCGTATATTCAGTGGCGACCATAGCTGTGTGCGCGACAGCTGAGCGCGTGCTGAAAGCGAGCTTCCCAGTTATCTTGCAACGTGAATTCCGCACCATCTCGAGATTACCGGTCTGATACCCCATTCACACGACCGCAAAGGTACCTTCAGCTAAGGGACCTTTGCAGCCAATCAATGAACAATCTTCCACGCGTGGCGTGTGCTCGCGACCCAAGAGCACGGGCTGATTCGCCGATAGCAGAGGGACCTATGTTAAAGGTACCTTTATGTTGACCCTGTAAATGGGGTATTAGCAGCCTAGTAATGTGAGCTGGTTCTGGGCATACGGTGTGAAGACCGCCCTCAAATATGGCGTCCAGTGAATACCCCCTATAGGGTGGTGGGGTTGTGCTCGTGCGCCGCAGTAGACTCTTTCCGGAATTCAGTCTGGCCACTTTGATCACTGTCGTCATCCGAGGAATGGCATATGGTACGTGACCATAGCCTCCCTTCCTCTAATAGTAATAACTCACAAAACCTGGCAGTTCGACGACGGAGCCATAGAGCGCCCGGTCGCAGATTTGGAGCGCGAGGGATCTGGTCGCACAGAGCATTTCTCGGGGAAGCTGGTAGTGAGCGCTACAGCTTTTGCAGCGGCCAGCAGGACGCGCAAGGAACGCGAGGAGCACGAGCGGACATTCCATCGCTCGGGAGAAGCGTGTTTCGGCGTCTCGCCGCAGCGGGGCGCCCTTACTTGACTCCGTGTACTCCGTTGTCTGCCGCTCTACCTTTTCACTTTCGGCGGCCGCGTCCCATGGCGATCTGCCAGGGTTCGTCAGTATAGGGGAGGCTATGGTATGGTCTATAATGCCCGAGCCCCACTAGAGCGACAAGCAGAAACAACTGACACCGACGAGCCTCAAGCACGTGCACGCGAAGATATAACCCAATCCACGTTCGCGTGCATGTTGCGCGTGTTTTTGGCTCGTTGGTGTCGGTTGTTTCTGTTTGTCGCTCCATATAGTGGGGCTTGGGCATAAGCGATGTAACCGCGGCTCGAGACATTTGCCACGTTCAGTCTGTTCGGACGGGTTGCCCGAGCCATGCACAGACTGTGGCTGGGACTGCCAGGCCACCCACACACGCACACACCGTGTGGAACCAGTGAAATAGTTTAGTTTTACCCGTGCTCGTTCCGATGGAGAGCTTCTGGGGTGCCATCCTTGCGCGTGTGGCGCGCGTGGCTGGTGCTTTTTAGTGCTTTGGACGAACGGTGGGCCCTGGAGATCGCACTTCGAGCGGTCGATTCATGAGCAGTGGAATTCACTGGGCGCCTTATTTGAGCGCGGCGTTCACCGCGCATGCTCAGAACCAGCCCCCGCTTATCTTCTGAGGACAACCATAGTCTTGGTCTCGTGAAATACACGTTGCGGATGTGTACATAGTGGAAGCTCATCGTAAGCTCGCACTCGGCAGCAGCGTACTCGACCATGGCCATCGGCGTCACCCGTTGTGCTCGACGTTGTCGAGGCCAGAGTAGCTTCCACAGCGCTGTAACCCCGCACTGCTGCGAGTGCACGTGCACGTTGCTTCCACTTGCATTCGCACACGCTCGCGCAACGTTGGACCACTGCGGAAGCTACTCTAACCTTGACAAAGTAGGAAAAAAGAAAAAGGTTGACGCCGAGTATATACGCTTATGAGCAGAAAGGCGCGCTCGGGGATTCCTCCCAGCCCGGACAATGGGTTGGCGAGGAGCACGGCGGTGGACTCGATTACGACGGCGCAGCATCTTCTCCCGCGATGGCCGAGATGCTGCCGGCCGGCGGCGGTGCGCGCTGGGACAGAGAGGGGCGGGTAGCTTACGGTCGACGAACCGGATCCCGCATCGTTTCTCTCGCCGAAGGTTGTTGGGTTAGCAGGAGCCCCGGGAAATCACTTTTCCTCGCCGCGACACTGGCTCGCCCGCGCGCGCAGCTCGTCGGACACGCACCTGTCCGAGGAGGAAGGGCGTGCGGGCGGCCGTCCTCTGCTCCGGGTTCCGGATCTGCCGTCGCCGCCCAGCGTTGGCCCAGCTCGCTGCTGCGGTAGTATGGGCAGCGGGCAGCGTACGCGTTCGGCCAAGGGGCACGGGCGTCCTCTTCTCTAAAGGCTGGTTCACACACTTGCGTGAGACCGACCGAGACCGACCGAGCGACGTTAAACTTTTTACGGATTGCTATGGCAAGAGGGGCGGTTGTACGCCGTTTAAAGGGCGATTCACACACTTGCGTCGCCGACAGAGTGCCACTGCAACGGCTTGCGACGTACGGGTTGCTGTGGCAACAGCTGCGTCGGCTCCAACAAAACCGGTTTTTCAGCTTCCGTCCGAGCGCTGCCAAAGCTACGTGTGGCCGGAGCCAATCACACGCCGGCAATAGGTCACGCGATCTCGCCTGCACTTTTGTATTACTCCGCTGGGCGCCCGCGCCGCCCGCGCTCGCCGAGTATTTCGTCTGCTACGGGTGTACCAACGGTATCGTCTGCTACAGGTTTAAAAAGTGCCCTTACACGCTCTGAAATTTGGTCACAGGGGATGTCAGTACGTAGGCTAACGGCTGGCGTCTGTGTCTGAGCTTTCCACCTGTTCGGCATAGTTTCCAGATGTAGGTACACGTTGCAAGGTGCCCGATGACCCGGCCGTTCATGTTTCCTTGTATTGTCTGGATATACCAGAGCTCGAGGCGCAGTCCTTTCCACCAGCTTGTCGGCGTTCAGTGCGATCGGCAGGCGAAGGGGTGCCCTGATTTTGCCGCGTATCAGTGAATTGTAGTGGCCCGGACGCTTTTCTTGTTTACAACGCATTCGCGGTACGACGTAGCCGGAGTTTCCTGCCGAATTTGAAAGCAGACATTCATCACGACCTCTCGCTCCTGACGCCCAAACGTGCCTTTGCGAAAGGACGTTTTGAAGCGACTCGGTGAGGAAAGCAGCGAAGCACATGATTCGGCCATAACGAAATCACACAGAAAAACTGAGCGCTTCAGCCGTGTTGCCAGCGGATGTACGTGTTTTCACCAAACCACGTGCATTTACATATATTAATAAAAACATAAACTTCAGATGTTTAATTCCTTTAGTTGCAAATCATTCTCAGCAGTACACATCTGGAATATTGTGCAATGTCTACGCACAAAACAGTTATTTAAAAAGAAATTACTTTTGCGGACTACTTTGTGGTGTATAGGAATGAATACTCTTCTCGAAGTTGCGAACCGTCCCTCAGCCTTTGGCTGCGCTCGGACGGAAGCTGAAACGAAGTATAGTGATGGACCGCATCTGCCTAACTTCAGATTCTGCAAAGTTCGGCACTTGCCGAAATTTTAAAGGAAAGTTCGGCAAAGATTCGGCGAAACTTCGGCAAACGTCTGCGCACGCGCGAGAACGTGACGGGGACATGGATTGCAAATGGATGCCATGCGGTCGTGCGGTTACCCATCGTACAGTGTTGTACTACCAGCGGTTACGTTGAGGTGCGGAGCACATGGTGCACTCTAAAAAAGCCCGTGCGTCTGCTTTCCCGCAAAACACTGGGAGAGCCAATCACCGCAACTTTCGGAGGCAGCTCAGCGAATGACGATGCCGAAACATATATTTAGACCAAAAGACGCACTCTGAGTTGTGACATTAAGCAATGCAAAACGTCACGCTTGCATTGCTTAATGTCACAACTCAGATTGCGTTTTTTTGGTCTAAACATATGTTTCGGCATCGTCATTCGCTGAGCTGCCTCCGAAAGTTGCGCTGATTGGCTCTCCATGTGTTGTGCGGGAAAGCAGACGCACGGAATTTTTAGAGTGTAACTGTGTTTGTCAGCCTTTGTGAGTGTGGTTTTCATGAATAGTTTCCGCCTCAAGAACAGAAGATCGATCAGGAATTAACGCAGTCTACTGCGCATATGACAAATGATGTGGTACACTCGGGAGAACGTAATTTTAATTTGACCTTTCCAGTGATGCAACGAGGTAGCTGCATAATTAACTGACTAGTACTTTGAAGTACTCCTCGCCATCATGCAATCCTGTTTTCGGCTCCCAAGTAGTTTGTGCCAAAACAAAATAATATTGTTTTAGAGCGCAGCTCTTAGGCGCCCGTTTCCTGCTTGAGCGGCGTCGCCGTCGGCGTCACCGCGCGGTGCATTATGGGAAATGCCCTATAATACACCGCGCGAGCCCCTCCGAGGTCACGTGACCCCCCTCCTGAGGTCACGTGCCCCCCCCCCCCCCGCGGAGATCGAAGAATGAGGGGAGGAGGAGGAGAAGGAGGAAAAGGGGTGTACCCCCCCCCCTTCGTACCCTTCCATCCTCCTCCTCAAGAGCTGCGCTCTAATTCGGCGTTACAGGGAGTTGTAAACGGCTTTCACTTTTTCCAATTAGCGTTATTTCGCGGTTTTCATCTATCCGCATAAAACTAAACACAAAATTACAATGTTCGACGTTGCACATCCGACATTCCGAACTCTTCCCATCTTCCTAAACGTCCGTGTGTGTCCTAACATCTGAAACCGGCATTTTAAAAGTTAAAAACGAGACGTTGCGAATATGGGACGCACACTTTCAGGCAAAGCTGAAGTGACTCAAATTGAAAAATATGCATATTTACAATAATATTGTTATCCCTTCTGGTGAAGGCTCAACAGCCGTTGCGTTCCTTTTCGCACACGAAACGGTGACTCGCAGAGGAAGTATGGAACACAGTGTTACCGCCTTGTTTTCAACAGTACACACTTGCAGGCTTGCTCTGATGAGGCCTCAAAACCGAAACTCGTGTATCGTGACCGCGTCCGCTACTACCCAACCCGTTGTCACACCACTTTTGCAAAAAGTCACTTTAAAATTACCAGTAAACACACAAAAATGACACTAATACAGTTATCTTATAGAATATTACCTTATTTAGTAATAACTGCGTGAATATGCATTAAAAAAAACGTTCATTTTACGAAAAAAAAACGATATACCAACTTTTAGGTCTGGCGACAATGTGTTTTTGCCGAATGTTTAGAAAAGTTAGGAAGATATTCAGCTTTGCCGAATCCCAAGATTCGGCGCTGAATTTTCGATTCGGCAAAAGGTCGGCCCATAACTAAAGTTTTTACCCCGTTTTGTTGGAGGGTGTGTTCAGATAAGGACAGTCATAGTGGTGTCGCGACCAATTTTTTTGTTTGTTTTCAATGAACATTTTTTATGAGGTAGAGAAATGTGTCCGAACAACGGTAAAATCCTTACTTTTGCAAGGAACGTTTTTGTATTCGTGAGATAAAATCGCACCTAAGGTTAGGTTGAAAACAGGACTTCCCCAATTGCTCGTTGACGCAACTTTCAAGGCACCTAGAATAAAGATTACAATTGTCTACGTTATCAAATGTTTTATGCCGAGCGCGCGCAAACTTTACTACCAGAATTATTCAAGTTTATTTTATCTGATCATATACTTAAAAAGAAATAAAAGGGACAACTTGGCTTTTTGAGCAACTCTTTCGTAATAAGGCATTTTTCGGCGAATTTTTATGGCACTTTAAAATTAATCCTTCGACCTGAAAATTTTTGTCCTGAGTATGCCGTTTCTCAACTCTACACACACACACACACACACATATATACATACACATATATATATATATATATATATATATATGCGTTCTACTACTGTTACTATATTTTTCACCGCGCCCGAAATTTTCTCAAAACATTTGAAAGTTAGAAAAAAAACATACATTTTGTGCTTCAATTAAAAAAAATCATCGATTTTTTCTAACTTTATGCGGTGGATCCTTTACTACTAGTAATTTAATATCTGCAAAAACATGTTGCATGATTATGTAAAAAAAAAAAAGTGTAATCAGATCTATGTTGCACTCGATTAGGGTTGGGTTTTTCTGTCTTTACGAATACTGGAGCGCCGCATACCACGGTGCCCTTCTTTGGTCGTCTTAGTTCCCAGGCAGAATAGACAGTAACGTGTTCTTCTGCCTCAGAGTGGAGCCAGGATTTCCGCTCTAGATGAAAGTAGAGTACAGCCGTCAATTTCTTTTCAATTATGCGTTTAAGTCAGCACGCAACAAGGCCTACGATTGTCTGCCTAATTTCACCTCCAGTCTTTTGCCGCTTACTCGCTTTCTTTTGTAAGCATCGGGGGGAACAAAATTGGCGGGTAAGCAAAGTGAGCTTGGTTCTCAGATATATAGTTGTTTGAAAAAAAAATGGTAACTGCATATTCGGATTTCTTTTGTCGACCGCCACGGGGTGACGGCTACCCCAAGCAACGCGAAACTCTCGCGTGCTCTTGCGTGTGATCTACGAAAAGTCCCTTTTAACGTGACAAGTAAGCGTAGCTGCATTACTGAATCACGCGACAAGATAGAGAAACAATACTTAACCCTGTCCTCCGCACAGGTGGTGTGATTCATGCACCTGGCGATCTTTCTTGAATCGCCTCCGCATCGGAACCGAATAAAACGTTTCTGAGAAAGATACCTTTCTGTTCAATATACGATGCTGTGGCATTCGAGTACACAATAATACCTGGTGCCCTGCCCTTTTGCATTCGGTGCATTATACTTTACGAAGCGCGAGGCCAGCACGACAAGCGCACCAGCCTCGCGCGTCGTCTGCTCCTCGTACTGCTAACAAGGCGTCTTGGCATAAGGAGGAGTGGCAAAACTTCAGCCGTACAGGCCCTGAGCTTTCGGTTGCACGTCGAAAGATCCCCCGGTGGTGGGAATGAATCCTCGGTCCTCCGCTGAGGCGTGCCAGGTGACCTTTGTTGGTTTGGAAGGTTAGATACCCCCAACTTTGATGCTTTATCTTGCAAGCGCAAACTCCGAAGAACCTGCGGGCCGTACGCTCGCGTAATATGTGCTTAAAAATTCAAATCCAACACATCGTTCCAAAGTCTCTCCCAACGCCCTAATGCACGTAATGCGTTTTTTTTTTTTTTCGGTGCAACTGTACCATCTGGCACGGCCTTGAGAGTTTTCTAGGGCGGACCCTCCGGTGGATGCGTGTCGCATGTTTCGAATGCAGAGGGACGCGCGTGCCTCTCGGCGGGAGGAGACGCCTCTGCGTCGCTTGTTTTACGCTTCCCGCCTGCATTTTACGAGCCTCGCTGCTGCTGGCGATGGGAACGACGCCAGCTCGACCGGCTTCGCGGACATCTCGCGGAAGCGGCCAAACTGTTCGTTGGAGAGGCCTCATATCGCGGAACCGATCGGACCAGCCGAGCAGTCGGAACAATTGCGCGTAAAACGACAATAACCAGAAGACGGTGTTGCGGCGTTAAATCGCGGTGACGATCAAAGAATCCATGTAGAAGCGGTGACGATCGTTCTGTAGAAGCGAACCGGTATACTGGCTTTCTTACTCTTAGTAATGTACGATTTCGAGGAAAGTGACGCGAGCGAGCCGAATCAGTCACAGTTCGTTCGCTCTCGCTTCGCTGGACGTCTTTTGTGCTCGTTTTCACTGGGACTCCGGTATGGCGTTCATACGCCGCGAGAAACTAACGACACTGTGGGGCAGTCCAAGAGCGATCACGTGACGCGGACATTATCTGCTCGCAGGTGCCGTGAGCTACGTCTGGAATTTCTTTGATTCGTCGAAACATCCCTTCTGGGGGTTGCGGTTCCGTGAACAGGATCCATCGTTTCGGGTTCGCCATGGTTTCCTGAACAGGACCACAGTTATTATTCATAAAATTATGAGACGGACTTTCGCCGAATCTTATAAGTCCACATTTTCCCAATTTTTATACAAATCCAGTTGTCCGATATATCTCCAATACCAATCTCTCCAAAACCATCGTTTAATATCCCTTTCTTCCTCAAACAAATTCGGCAAAAATTCTGCTTGCCATTGCTTCTTTTTTAGTCATTCGATTGTTTTGTTTTTGTTAGCGTGAATAAAGAAATTGAATTCCTACTTACAAAGCACTCTAGACTATACTAGCGCGAACCCCAACACCTGCGACTTTGAACGTGGCCAGTTCGGAGCACCTTATTATCGCGCCTCAGTCAGGGAGATTACGGCATTATCCGATAAGAGCGCCGAAAAAGGAATCACGAAGCAAGAAGTACGAAACACAATGAGCCAAGAGAACGTAAGGGCGCGAGTGAGCTGGTGTATACGGAACATTTCGAAGCAACCCGAAACTGAAGAAATACGAAAGTTAAATAGTGAGGAACGTCTCAAATTTGAGACGTTCTGCTCATCAGTCTAGGGTAGCTTCAGAACGTTAAATAATAATCCACGCTTCTGCCTTTCGTACTCTGTCAGCGACTAGAATCAATGTTGAGGGATAACCCGTTACAAGTGACGACGTCACTTGTAACGCGCTAGTTTTTCTTTTCAGTAACGTAGTAACATATACCCTGAGGAGACTAACGAGCTCGTTAGTGTTGATTAACATGAGTAACAATTTCGGTCCCTTTAAAGGCCGATGCGCCAGCGGACCCTCGCTGCATTCTACAAACTCGGTGGCGATGATGATACAAACCGTTATAACGGTGTTCCGTAAGAGTTTAGTTGTCGCCAGAGTTGGTGTCCGAGACTTGTCGCTTCTGAATAATAACAATAGAATCCAATGTAACTGAAGACTAGCGCTAAAGTAACGCTGTTTGGTCGAGAAAGTAACGCGTAACGGTGACTGCATTTCGTTACATTTGCAGGACGGTAACGAATCTCAAAACGCGCGCTAGGTTTTGACGGACTATGACGAGTAAAGCTATTTTGTCATTTATTTTACTTTTAACGGGCACAACACTCGCGTCTTTCCTTCTGCGTCTAAAAAATAAAAAAAAAAAAGTAAGACGTTGGAATTATGAGGTTCTTCTTTCATTTCGTTACGAAGTGTGTGGTGACTTCGATTAGAAATTCTCATATATAGTCGATGGGAATCTTGTTCGGTGCAGCGCTAGCAGTGCACGGCATTCTCGTCGCTGCGGGGATCGAGGAATTCGCATTGCTTTCACGTTGGCAGTTGGAGCGCATCCGTAAAGCGGTCGCGGCTGGTACACAAGATCCTGTTCGCATCCGCGCGCTTTTGATGAGGAAAACGTGCTCTTTGCGGTTCCGCCTCTCGCCGCAGTGTGAATGCACCCCAAGGCAGCTGGCCTGCGCGGTCGCCGGAAGACCTCCGCCTCGACAAGACTTGTTTTCTTTCTGCTTACCACTCGCGGGTTTTCACTGGGAATTAGTTCTTTTCTTTCTTTTTCTTTTTTGTTTTAAAGAGACAAGGGTCACTTTCAAGGTCTGGTTCTGCGGCTGACGCGCGTAACGGAGTTTTACTGACGCCAAGTTACGATCCGCATGGACGAATCCTTGGCCCAGAAATCGATGAAGCAGAAATCGGTGGCGCCGTTCGTGTCTCTGGTGGTGGAGGAGGGAATCGGTGCTCGGGACGTGGTTGTCCCCCTGTAATCGCGTGCGTCTGTAAAGTCGCGGGACCGCATTAGGAGCAGGTTTCGATGGTTTGCGGTGGGACCATTCTGGAATCGACTGGGATCCGTAGCTGAGCCACGCCGAGGACAACGAACGATTTTAGAGCTCTTACGAGCCAGTTTGCAAAGAATAGAGCGTCACTGAAAGTTGTGACGAAAACGTGACACTAGCACGGGCGTACGGCGATCACGCGGTTGGTGCGACTATAGATTACGTGACGTCGCTGTTACGCTGTGGTGTCACGTTACGTTGCGGAGTCATGTGACGACACTGCTGCTTCATGGTGTTGTTTGATGTCACTTGACATATTGTCACGCCGATGACGTCACGTGACCAACGAGCGTCCGTAAAATGTAGCGGAAAATATCGTGTATTCCCCTCAATCCGCATTCTGCTTAATTCTGACCTGGTACGTAGGATCAAGGTGTTTCTCTTTTGGAAGAACTAGAAATGGCATTGTGGTGGGCGTTCTTTCGGGATGAGTGGGTCGAGGCTTCTTGAGTTCTGACGGCGCCTGGTCCGGCTTGTGCGCTTTCAGGAGCTGCTGGCCGGCGCCTGCGAAGCCCTGCCGGCCGATGCGTCGTCCCTGCAGCTGCAGCGGTGCGGCTCCACGTCCCTGGTGGGCGGCGGGGACCGGCCGGACCCCGTGCGGCGGAGACGGACCCTCGAGTCCGAGGACTCGAGCTACGACTCGGACACCGAGAACGCGCCCCCCGAGGCCTCCTCGGGGGGCGGCAGGCAGCACGAGGACGTGTCGCGCACCGTCTCCGAGACCCTGGGCGCAGAGTTCGCAGAGTACGTCAGCTCGGCAGGGCCACACTACGCCAGCAAGCTCGAGTTCGCCGTCAAGCTGGGCTACACGGAGGCGCAGGTGAGCGACTAGGAAATACGTCATACCACGCGAAAATTCAATGGCCTTGGTGCCGACAGCTTTTGCGTAGGTCGAACGGCTAGACGGGCGCAGCCTCGGGGTTTTCTACTTTGAATTGGGAGGGGCGGCTTCTGTCAACTACCCGTCGTGGCAGCGGAGACAGCCGTCCCGTAATTCGCCGAGCTGCCTCCTCAGATAGCAACGATTGGCTTTCCCGAGTGCTTGGCGGGAAGGTAAACGCTTGGCATTCCAAAGGCAGCGGAGAGGATTTGGTAGAAGCGACTGTTCGCAAGACCTGCGTGTGCAAAAAAAAAAGGAGGGCAACGATGATGTTAATGTTTATGGTTCTCCTTCACACGTACACAGTAACAAGGTCACGAGTACGCGCTCCAGAACCCAGGAGACCCTGGGTTCGATCCCCGCCCCCGCCCATTTCGATCTGGACGAGCATCGTGCCCGCGCGTAGTCGTGCGACTTCGCAGTGCACGCTACAAACCCCGGCTTAGCAGGGGTTCTGCACAGGCTAAATGGATTACCTTCAGCGAGCGTGCAACCAGTGCGGCCATGGCTGAAAGGTGTATCGTTCGCGCAGGTCCAGCAGGCGCTCCGTCGCCTGGGGCCCCAGCCGGGCCAGAACGAGCTGCTGGCCGAGCTCGTGCGGCTGGGCTCTCGGGAGCCGCTGTCGGCGCCCTCGGAGACGGCCCCGGACAGGGGAGCCAGGGCGGCGCAGCAAGAGGACGCGCTCAGGCCCATCGTCATCGACGGAAGCAACGTCGCCATGAGGTGGGTACGCCCCGTTCACGGCGGACGCTACGCACGTTTCCACCGTTCACAAAAATCACGGTCCACACGTGCTGAATCACAGTCCAGCCAGCGCTCGCTCGTAATTGCGGCGCGAGCGTAACACACACACAGCACGGACTTTGCATTTTGCCGCCCACCCCCCACTCTCCATGGTCAGTGATCATAGGGAGCGGAGAGGGGAGTGGCCAGGTTGGAATGAGAAATTTCAAAAGTAGCTAGATTTGGAGCTAGAATTTCTAATATAGCTAAATTCAAACTAGTTAAAAAAAATAAGAGCCATTTAATTTGCGGCCGTTTTCAAAATTCTGCTTCCTAGGCAGCTGCCTATTCTGTCTAATGGTAAGTCGCGCCCCTGAGTCGGTAACAGAGGAAGAACGACAGGGCTTTCGGACGCCCGGCCTCCAGCGCGGGCTCCGTGCTTTTCGAGACGCGAGGCACACGAGGCACCGAAGCGTTGTCGACGGTAGGAAACTCGTGCTGGAGGCGGGACAAAGACCTCCCTGCCTTTCTCACCTTATCACCCGACACATTGAGAAACGCAGGGCGTGCTGAGGAGTCGCGAGCATCTTTTACTCCGCAGCCAATCAGAGTGCGCTGTTAGCCGTTAGGAGTACCGAACGACCAATCACAGGGGCGTAAAAATAATGAACCACGCCCTTCTTCTTATTTTTTTTTTTTTGAACTGCCGGTGGTTGGACGCGTGGATGGATACTAACGGCTGTATACCCTTTATAACGGGCGGTAGGTTGCGCCACCTGGCCTAGACACTCGGGACTATACATACGCGACTGGGTCGACAATGCTCGTCCGTATGCGCAGTTGTTATGCTCTTGTGCCCGTGCCTTTGGCAGGGCTGCATAAGTTGATAGATGGCGTAGAGTGCTTATCACGGGCCGTAATCACGGAGACCCAAAACTAAAAGGGGAAGAAAAAAAAACGGGCTTAGGTTACTTTTTAATCGTTTTAAAGTTCCCGGCATGTAGCGCAATTTCGTTTTTGTATTTTACTTTGGAAAAGAAAAGTATTGCTGGGCATCAAATTTTACCATTTTGTTAATCCGGGCATTTCTACGAATTGGACGGGGTAAAAAGCCGGCCATTCCTCCATTTTTTGGGCAGTACCGAACATCTAACGCTCGCTCGGTGCTTCCCTTTCGAAGTGGTTCGCGTCTCTAGAACATTTATGACTACTCTAGGACCATGCTCTGTTGTCTCATTTCAGTAAACGATCAGCTAGCGTACCTTCCTTCGGTTACTTCAATAGCAATGGCGTTCACTGGCGGCAGTACTCTTAACAGCTGCGTCTATTTCGTCAGCAGAAAATTGAATTCTGATTGTACAGTTCTCAGTTCGAAAAAGCCTTTGTTGGTTTTTTGCCCAACGCCATCCGAACTCCGGGGTCGGAAACATTAAAACACAAAGCGGTTATCCTTAGGCATTCCCAGCTGTATTTAATAGAATTTTGTTAGCCAATGAAGCGCCGTTACGTCTAGTTTAGCTGATTTACTGTGATTATTATTATTTTTTTATGAATTACAATAAACAATTTTGCACAAATCCCGCTGCCGGCGCAGCAGCGTCGTTGTTTTTTCGGGTGCACCTACGCGTAAACATCACAAAAAGGCATTTTTGTTAGAAACAGACCAGTACGAACATAACGCGATAATGTAAACCCCACAAGGTCTTGATATCCAAGACTAGCTGGCTATTAAAAATGCACAAAATCGTTAATCGTAAAAAGAAACTATAATTGTTTAGTTTGTTTTTACCACGATTTTTTTTTCTTTTTGTCCTGATTTTGTGTACATAGTTGCTAAAGGCCTAAATAAGTACAAACACTCTCTTGCAAAAAAAAAAAAGCTACTGCAACAGCGTTTACTTTTTGGCGGTCCATTCGCACTGTTTACAAAGTTGTATTCACTTTTCTTTTTTATTTCCGTGGCAGGTGACAGCAGGATTGTGCCCGGTTAGTTTCTTTATCGGATATAACGATTTCCAGTTTGTACATCTACATCCGCACCTTTGCGCCTAATATTGCCGAAATTAGGCGATTTTCAAGCGTGTTTGCACGCCAACCGGATATTGGGTACTGGCCAGCCAATGGAGCGGGCGACGCGCCGGGATGAGAGGAGTAAAGGCATTTCCCTATCTTTTTCGTGAATGATCACGCTTCTTCCTTTGTGATGATGTTATTACCGTGTTGCGTTATTACTGTGGAGTGAAACAATAATAAAGCATGCTCGTTACACACCACGTCCTCAAAAAAAAAAAATCGGCGATTTTTTGTTTTGTTGTTTAGATGATATCTGAGGCTGCGCAAACCGCTGCTCGCGAGCTACGGGATACCTTTCTTGGCTGAACTTGTGGCTCTCGTGGTCTGTGAACTCTCTACAAATAGGTCGGTATACGCAGGCACCATCGACCGAAATCCGGATGCCTTTGACTTACAGGTCAACCCATGACACGTCGCTCATTTACATTCACTTATTGGAATTGCTTATCGTCGTAATGTTTCGCCTCTACTGCGGCCTGCAGGATCACAACGCAGAAACCACGTGAGCGCGAACGATAGCGCTCTAACTAATACCCCTGTCAGACGGGCACCTTGAATGTCATTTACGCTAAAGGCCTTTAGGATTTTCAAATGACATTCAAGTCGTGTCGTGTCAGACGGGCAACTCAAATGTCATTTAGGTGATGTCTATCACGATAGCGGTCTGTTGTTAACACGGCAAACTAGTGTTCATTTTATTGTTTACTAAGTAAATAATGTAATGAATTCTTAGAACATAGAATTGAAGCACGGTGATGAAAACTAAGTACACGTTTTGACGGAGACAAGGTGTTTTGTGGCAACTATGACTCGACGTCAGCAATCCCAAGTAATCCGTAGCCGTAGCCGTTCCGCCGCTTGGCTCGTCTGCTTTGGGAACTCCGTGCATCTTGCTCGCCGTTGTTCCTCGCGCTCTTCGTTCTTCGCCGGATTCGTATACCCCGTTGACGCTTACGTCTGCGATTGATTCAAGCGAAGACCGTGACCCTGTAGCGATGGAGCCTGCTGACGACAATGATCGTAGTGCGATGGATCCGGAACTGCCGGAACGTCGGATCGCCTTCCTGACGCGCAACTGAGACCGCGAGTACTAAACAAATATATCGCAGAAGGTGTGCGAGATATACACGTTATAAGCATTGCTTTTTTCTAAAAATAATTGCTACAAGCATTGTTTTCATTTGTATTTATATTATTTAAAATGTTTTATTTCAAATCGCGGAACTTGTGCTGACCGATGTTGACGAGACTACACATTTACGAGCCGTAAATGAGTTTGGGAGAACTCAGTTGAGCTCGAATGTCATTTAAGTAGAATGTCATTCGAGTTGCCGTGTGACACTGCCTAAATGACATTTACACTGAATGTCATTTGGGGTAAATGTCATTCGAGGTGCCCGTCTGACAGGGGTATTAGGGACGAAGAAATGTGTTTCACACGCACGCACACACACTCGGAGCTGTTTCTTGTTGTTGGAAGCTGGGCTCTGTTAGCGGCTCCGCGGTAACGTCACTCCGGCCGTGGTACGCGGAAAAAGGTCCGTCACCAGCTTCCGAAACCGCAATTCACGCTTTGCGAGAGGGAGAGAGCCGGGGACCCCAGTCGGTTTCGCCGCTCGCCCTCGTCCGTGCCGGGGCCTGGCCGGCGGGCGGTCTGTGGCGGGACAGCGGGACATCTGCCGCCGCGGCCGGTCTCCGCGGGGGCAAGAAGAACGACTCCTTCTTCTCGGACCGAGGGGAGGAGGACAGGTGCGGAGGGAACCAGGATGCCCAAGAGGATGTGGTGACCCGCCGGGTCCCCCTCCCTCCCGCCGTGCGCTACCCGGATCTCCCTCTCTGCGGAGAGCCGCCTGGAGCTATGCTTCGAGTAGAGCGCACATGAAGGCTCCCTAGCTTCGAGCGCCTTCTCCGCGCGGTGCGTACCGCCGCCGATGCAAGCTTCTACTGGCACGACCCGCGCGAGTTCCCGATCCGCTGGCCATGCCGCGCGACCCGGTGCCAAGGTCCGGTGCGCCCGAGCAACGCCACCTAGAACAATCGAGGCCTGATGTCACACGTCAGCACAGTGAGGTCGAACGCAGATCGGACTCGAGTGCTGCTTTAGCAGTCGGCTGGGCCTGGTTAGTGTTCGGTCAATGCGTCGAAGGACGCCCGGCGTCAGGTTGGACTCATCTGACCGTAATGACACTCCAAAGGGATATCTTCCCCGCCGCGAGTTCGATTCCCGCTCCCCGTCCTTTCGGTCTGGATGAGCGTCGTACCCAACGTCACTATAGAAGCTTCGTGTCAGTCGCGGAGCTCGCGCTCTGAGGCCGAGCCGAAAAAATGTCTAGGTCGAAGCCTTCAGTCGACGCTAGCGTTTCGAGGGGCTGGCTGACTATGCAGTCCTAGAACAAGAATCAGGATGAAACGCGGAGCTGACAAAACAAGAGGCGCCCGCGACGCTCTCAGTGCCCCGCCAGCCACGCTTGATTTTTCGGCTCTGGCGCAAGGTACTGGCATTGGCAAGCTCAGCAATTGAACACGAAGTGCTTCTAGTGACGTTGCGTCGTACCGGCGTGCGGTCGTGTATCACTGCTGTGGCGCACGTTAAAGATCTCAGGATAGTAGTGGTCCTGCAACGGCTCGGTTTTTCATCTACTGCGAAAACGCCACACGCCCGTTGCGGCTGACTTTCAGCTGTCTGAAGTCCACATACAGACAACACGATTACACCGACAAGTGGGACTCCCGCCTTTGGTGTGCACGGCTCGCTTGCCGAAGAAAGCTGCGCTTTCAGCCGTTTTCATCCGTTTTTGAACGATTATGCTGCATAATGGAACTGCGAGACGGTAGCCTGATACCAAGACGAGTTTTGCTTGCGTTCTGCCATGGGCCGGAGAATGTTCTTATGCGCGAGGTGCGAGCACACCAGCCCCGTTTCTGATGTCTACAACATCTGCCCTCAAAGACAAAACCTAAAGTTTCTGAGGTACGCAGTGGCCACTTCCCGTATGTGGGTGTGAACTGTCATTGCACGCAGATCCGCCTGCATCTCCGTCAGGATTAACTTCTGCGTCATTAAGAGTCTCAGTAAAGGGAACTAGATGAGTCCGGTTTCGTCGCACAACACCGTTGCTGGTGTCCACGAGGTAGGACCTAGGCTCCTCTGCTGAGCTGTGTACACTGTCCCTTCCGCTTTAGTTATCCAGACATCATCCCACTTAAAAGTTCTGACATGACACGTGTGCCATGCCGCCGATTGAAGTCTTTCTGTTGCCTTTCTCGGTACTCTTCTTCAAACTTCCGGAGTACATTGTGCGGTGAACGAGCTTCCTGGAACAGTAGGAAGTTTGGTTCGTAAGCAGCGACCCATCAACAGCTCGGTGGGGGTGTATTCATTTTTCAATGGAGCTGACCTGTACGAGAGAAGGGTCAAGTACGGGTCTTGTGTTTTCTTTGTCGATGTCTCGATGACTTTCACGGAAGATTCCTCAAGTCCATTACTTTGAGGATAATGTGGGGGTGAGGTCGTGTGTCGTAAGCCGTAATTCTCGAAAAAATGTGAAGTCGGACGATGAGATTTGCGGTTCATTATCCCCGATATTAAAAGTTCTGGAATGCCGTGGCGTGCGAAGATTCACTTGCAGTGGTTGACGACCGTAGACGACGTCTTAGTGGCGCACCCGGGCAAAGATTCAGTAACTCTAAATCAAACCTCCTTTAGAACCTGAACCACTATTTTGTACGAGAGGCACATGAATGAGTCATCGAATAGACCCAGTGCTTAATCGCATAGTTTGAAAAATGGGCTGAGAAGCATTGAGTTAATTCCTTAGCTCACTAGATTTAAATGCCTCCACTATCAATTTATTTGTTCTCTCTGTCGAGTACTCGCTGGGCTAAATCCTTTAAATATTCATTTTTGTATGTATAGAAGCGATGCTGCGTTAAATCTTTTTACGCTTTCTTTTTTAATTTGTGCTTTGATTATGGTATGGTGTTGGCGTTTTCCATATGGCGACTCTTCATAGAATCACGTGACCTCATGACGTCACATGACGTCACGCGAACACAGTATGTGCCCAGCTCATTCTCAACATATTTTGCGAGTCTCGAGATTGTCAGCTATGATCGAGACAGGCGTAAATTTTTTCTCGCGCATTAAAAACGTCAATTGCTAGTTATCCCGTTCACTTGCTCCACTCGCCTTTGGCGCTATCTGTATTTTTGCCGGTAAAGTAGCCATGCTAAAGAGCACTTCTGCATGGGACGCGTGATAGCGTTCGAGTTTGCAGGAGTGCCTGCGGCTCGGGAGGTTTCGCAGCGATTAACATCAAAGGGGTACCATAGTCGAGCAATGGGGCGCTTTGATTCGTTGAGCACACTTTTAGCACCACTGTAAGGCCGTCAGGCACGTAGCCAGGATTTTGTTTCGGGGGGGGGGGGGCGCTTATGACAAAATGCTGTATGAGGGGAGGGGGAGAGGAGGCCCCAGCAAATAGGAGGATTTCGGGGGGGGCTGGGCCCCAAGCCCCATAGCCTCCCCCCCTGGATACGTGCCTGAGGGCCGTAAACGAGACGAACGGTGCCCAGCGGGTTTTTGTCGAAGGATCGACACAGCTGGTATAGTGCCCTCGCGTTCCCCAACGGCGCCATTCCCCCTCTGTGTCGCAGCCACGGCAACAAGGAGCTGTTCTCTTGTCGGGGCATCCAGCTGGCCGTGGACTGGTTCCGGGCCAGGGGCCACACGGACATCTCCGTCTTCGTGCCCAGCTGGAGGAAAGAGGCCTCCAGGGCCGACACGCCCATACGAGGTACGCTCGCCCGTCCACATCGGCTGCTCAACTCTCCGATGCCACTGGAGTCGGTGGCGCTGTTGTCGGCACGACGCATGCGCACACGCCTCACCTCGCGCGACTCTGGTTTCTGCGCACCCGACCCGACCGGTGTGTTTCCCGCGTCCAAAAGAGTGGTCCCTCGATTTCCGCCACGCTGTCGCCGGCCGCGATCCTGGCGGCGTGACAGCAGTGGTGCTGGATGTGACAGGCGCCTGTTCCGCTGCACGTCGCTCTCCAGCTTGACAGTCCACGGAAGCTTCGGCAGCCAGGAGTTCGACACCGCGACGACAGCGACACTCGCGTTCGCTCGTGCTTTCCGCCAGCATTTGTACGACCGACCGCCAGGATCGCCACATCCGACTGCGTGACGCTCCGGCTTTTGTGACGTCATTTGTTGCCCCTTCGGGATCACTTTCGATGCATGGGTGGAATAGGACGCTAAACACACCAGTCGGAGACCCGTTCCTAGCACCGTGGATGGATGGATGGATGGATGTAAATGGCTATACCCTTTTAACGGGCGGTAGCTAGTGCCACCTAGCCTAAGTCTAAAAAAGACAAACATATGCTCGATTTTTACAGATGATTGAAGGTTTGAGAAAAACTTCCTTAAAGGAAGAATAGCCCGTTTTAAATATTGGAGAATAATTGCCAATGTTTACTCGATACGAAAACGAAGATATAAGGTCTTAGTTATAAGTCGCACTCATATATTTGGGAGGTAGACGCGGCAAAACTGCATTGATAAGCCCGCATAGTATATTGCGACCCCGGCTCCGCCAAAGATATTGTCTTTCGGCGGCTTCGTAGACTTTTCCATTCGATAAAGTACAGTTCATTCATGTGTGTTTTTAATTATGTCCTCTTTGGAGACCACGTGCGATTGTGAAAGTGTGCGTGCATCCCCAACTTTCTCGATAAGCAGTAATTAAACTTTTGGACGTGTATAATTTTTATTCCATGGCTCTACAATTTTTTGTTATTTTTTGCATTGGATATAATGGGCAACATTACAAAATTGTAAATTTCCGGCTTTTCTTCACAAAAGATCGCGATGTTCCCGAGGGCTGTAATTGCCTGGGTATCATAGAACGGAAATCAGCTACAATTTTTATACTTCGTTGAAAACTTTTATTCCACCCAATGTCCCCAAAAGTTGGTCGTGATTGCCATATATGCACAAGCGGGAGCAAGTTTCAATATTCTCGCCAACGAATAGAACGATGAATATAACACCCGGAGCAACTTTAGGTATCTGACGCCGGTACTTGCAGCAAAATAAAAGAAAAAATAACCGCTTGTAAGTTGCATTGTTTTTTTATGATTGTACACCAACAAAACATTTTCTAAAAAAAAAAAAGAAAAGGGATTTATATTTTTAAATTTACGGTAGTTCGTTAAAATGCTCCGCCCCTCCTACGCCAGGCGGTGCCAGCTCGTTCCTAAATTTCGCGCATGCGCATAGTTTTCGAACTTCGGTCAAAACTTCGTTAAACTTGGAGTTGAAAGATTGAAAAAGCCGTGCCTGGTCGGACCTCATTGGGCGATCTGACGGTAGACATTCTGCTTCTGGCCCGGACGCGTGGCTCCCGTGACTACACTTGGTTCACCCCTAAGCTGACAGTGCGGTGTAAGCTGTACGGGCCAGCCTAAGCCGCACGTTTATCTTTCGCCACGTGATCGTGCTTCCCGCCCATACCCACGGGTAGAGAGTGGAGTCAGGCGATGAAAGGGAGGCGGCTGATTGTTCCGGCGAGCGCGTAGCCCTGTACGCTAATCTGTGTGGTCCAAAACCGTGCAGTACAGCCAGAGCTACAGAGGAGGGAGCGTATGCCAACCTGTTCAAGAGGGGGAAAGGACGAACGGGAGACAAGGGCTGGGACCCCCCGTTCCTCCTTTCCCTCCTCTTGAACACTCTCTCCTCCCGTAGCTTTGCCTGCACTCCCGGGCAAGGGGGACAAATCCCCGGGCAAGGGGGACAAAGGACAAACACAAATCTCTAAACACAGCTAGGTGGTGACCGGTGCGCGACTGAAAAATCCGCCTGGTCCTGGTATCGAACCAGGGACCTCTCCAAGCACAACCTCGGTTTTCTGCAGGAAGGTAATCCTCTTAGAGCTCCTTTATCCTAAGCCGTGAGGGAAGCCAAGTTGGGGCAAGGTAAATAGTGGAGAGGATATAAGAGAGGAGGAGGCGTGCAAAAATAAACGCCAAACTTTAAATAAAAAAAAAATGTGGTACTTTTTTTTGTGTGAAATGGTTGAATAATTGCGTTTGCGAAATTGTTCACGCTTTATTGAAATCGAAAAAAAAATAATAACGACGTATTTTGAGACGAACTTCAGCCGCAGGTTTTTGTTTTTGTCGGGACCTTTTTTTTTTGCTTTTGATTGACATTTTTGTTAATCAAGCTGAGATGTCGCCATCTTTTTTTACGTTTGGGTTTCTAATCGAGACTTCGTCATTAGGCGGAAAAAAAAAGGGGGGTTTCTCATGCATGTCACTGCGTGTGCACCGACGACCTCATCGCACTAAGTGGTCGGGTAGAGGCGCCTTACCCGCACGCGGCGCGGTTTCTTTTTCAATCATATTTGTTTTTTTTAGTGTAAAACATGAGCCCAATAATTTTTACCTTCCGAGCACGTCGTTCAGAAAGGAAGTTACTACGTTAAAAACACACGCACGCAAAAAGGAAAGGAACGAAAAAGAAAGTAGCTGACTAACGTGGTCCTTTCTACGTATCGTGGGAAACGTCGGAGTAAATCGATGAGTTCCTTAAACCCCCCTCCCTCTGAGAGGCGGTCAAAACTACGCAAGTGCGTGTTGTACGCGAGGGCGAACCTGCGTGTGCGCCTTATTTGCTCGTTTATTACCCGCCGCGGTTGTTTTTCGGCCGGTAGTCACGACCTCTCTCGATCCAAAGAAAGGAAAAAAGAGGGCTTCCCTTGTCCAAAGAATGCCGCTCGAAGAAGGTAGCGCGGCTGTTTTCTTTCTCCCCGCTCTCCCTCCTCCGTCCCCCTCGTCACGATTTATGTCGGTCGTGCGACCCGATCGCCCCACGCGCGGATTCCGGTTATGACTTTCCGGATACTGGCTGCAGTAATCTCGGCGACGGACGAGCCGTCGAGACCGGCTGCACGCTGACGCGATCTGGCTTCCCGCGCTGGACGCCCGTGGTCGTTGTTAACGCCGCTTTAAACTCATGACGTGCTTAAAAACTAAATCTAAGGGGAAAAAAAAGAAGAAAAACCGTTACACGCAGGTTAAGTCAATATAAGGCATACACAGCAAAACAATTAATATACTCGATCATTATTAATCGTAATGATCGTAGTCAGATTTACCACGCGGCGCTACTGTAAGTGAACCCCTGACCGTGCGGTCCATGGGTCCGCCGGCCGACGCTTTTGCTCGGTGTCGGGGAGAAGCTGGACTAGGTCCGACTCACTGGAGCAGCTGGCTTCCGAGTGACGAAGCGTAGCTCCCACGTGATCTCACCAGCAGATCGTTTCGATACCTCCGATAACGGCACGATGCATCCACAAAGGCGGCGGCGGAGTGTCGGGTATCATTACGAGTTTTCGTAGATGATTTCCGCTGTCCCGCAACGTTCTCCGCAACCCGCGCTACGGGATCCGGGACTCTGCAGAAAGACTAGCGCCGCGCATGCGCAGTAGTGGCGTCTTCGTTCGGGAGAGCGGAGGTGTGGGGTTTGGATACCTCCGATAGCGATACGATGCATGCGCAAAGGTATCAGCGAAGGTGTCGTTATCGGAACGATACCTCGTCTCCTCGCGCTCCCGCCCATAACCCCCCCCCCCCCCCGGTACGAGGAGCGGTGTCAGGCGATCAAAGGGAGGCGGGTTGATTGTGCCGGCAAGCGCGTAGGTTCCACGACAGTGAGCTTAGGAGGCGAGGGCGGTGGGCATGTGGTGTTGGCGGCAGTAACGTGCCCCATCCTGTTCCGATAGCGAAAAGAGATACATAAAAATGAATTTCGGCATTTTAAAGCGTACGTAGAGCCTTGTTAACCGAAAGTTGTCTTTTGTGACGCTCGTCGTGTCACGAGGACAGCATCGCCCTCGTGACGTCGGTGATGTCCATCGCCAACCATCAGCAAGGCTAGCGTCGCGCACCAGTCACCTAGCTGTGTTTGGAGATTTGTGTTTGTCCTTTGTCCCTCTTGTTCCACTTCTCCAGGGATTATTTTCGTCCTTCTGGTCCAGCTCGCTTGGACCATGCATTTAATTGCATTATATGTGCAATACTTCTTTTCCTCCAGGCGGAAATGATAGCCGGACGATCCGTTTTCTTAGCCGGGTCAGCTGATAAAAGGGAGACGGCTGATTGGTCCGGTGGACACTGCAGTCTCAGCTTAGGGGTGAACGGAGCATAATGGTGGCACTTCTCGCTGAAAGCGTGGCGTGACTTTTTGGAGTGTCGCTTGTGACACGTACCCCCTAGGATTTCTCCTTCGTGGCGAGCAACCGAACAAAAGCGGCGCGGAGTGTGATTCAAAGAGAGCAGTGTTACGACACGGGAATGCCGTTATCCTTTCGCCGATTGTGCCGAGGTTGTGGCGTCATAGCAGACGCAGCACAGGACCTGGCCGTTCGTGATTGATGCATTCGTGGCCGTTTTTACGCCAGAAAACGGATCGTCCGGCTGTCATTTCCGCTTGCACGTTTCATTGGAAGGAAAAGAAGCATTGCACATCATAGCTAGCGGCCTTTTGGTTGGTCGATACCGGGGACTTCTTCGCAAACTCCGAAATAAAATGAAAAGCGAAAATTGATAACGCAAGCATTTTGCCCATGCATGGAACCTATGGGTCACTTTACCTTTCCAGTCAAAACTCTGCAAAATTTTCCAAAACGTCGCAAAATTTGCGAGATATCGTACGAAGATATAGAAAAAAACTAAAATACAATATTCCTATTTCTTTTTGTTTAGTTACAGATGAATCCATGGTGCGTAGTCAGTTGTGAATGTGCGTACCGTGTCACGCATTACAAGTGCTATATGTATCGTTTGATGCGGATAACTTTGATGTTGATTTCGACGCAAAGTCAACGCTATGGGAAGCCCGCGGCGTCGAGGACGCTGATGTCGCGCGTCGGTCGCGTCGGCGTTGGCGGCGCTCTAGGGGGTGGCGCCATCTCTGGTGCTGCAACAAAACCAAAACCCGTTCGTGTTTTTTTTTCTTTTTCTTTTTTAATGAAATTTGAAAAGTTGAATACGAACTAAAAAGAAATTGTGATTTAAAGAAAAAAATATTCGCATAAAAATAATACTGAAGCACAAGCTCGATTTTCTGCATGGAAGAAATTATTTTCGGTCCCTCTTCTGCTGCGCAAGAGGAAAGAAGGAAGGAAACTCCCTCCCTTTCAAGCTTACTGGCCAAACTTTCAAGTAGATAAAAATATGTTTGCAGCCTGTTTTGGGCATGAATAATAAAATATTGTGTGTATTATATAGTATACACAAATTTTTTCACGTGGAGTCAACAAAATCTGTTAAATTTAGTGGACGGTGTAGTTATGTGACTTGTGTCGGTTGCTGTCCTTTATGTCGGTGATTTTCTACAATGCCAGCTCTATGGCATAATCGATGCTAAAACTGCCAGGAGAGAAGAAGAAAAAAAGGTAAAAAAATAAAAACAAACAACCACTTTTATTTTTAGCTCGATTGTGAAACCCATCCCAGCTTTCCTTCTCGCTGTTCCAATTCCTTAAAATCCTCCCCTGTTTGTTCAGATGCAGTGGTTCTGGGAAGTAATCGCCACAAAAAGAAAAAGTTTCCTTCCTTGCACCTTGATGCACGTTAAACTTGAGTAAAAGATCAGTGAGGCAGCAGCACAATACCGAGAGAAGACGTTGACAGTTGATCGCACAACAAATGCCTTTACCAAACTTGTTTATTAGCTGGTTATTATGTTTTATTAGACTCAAGGAGAGCCCAATCAAACCTTAACCTCCTCACAAACTGCTGTTTCTTGTCTGCACATTGTGACGTCAGATAGGAAAAGGAATTTCCATTCCAATTTTCAATGTCTTGTTTCTGACATTTTAGCAAAAGTGGCCACTGTCACAGCACGCTGTTGCATTAGAGCACCTTAGCTTGGTTCCTCCTCTCCCAGATTGTTTCAGCATCTAGCTGATACCCTCCCCTTCTGTACGGAAAGTGCGTGGAACAATCAACACCTTCTAGATAAGAAGGCCCTGTATTTCCAACGTCACCCAGATTGCTTGATTTTGATAGAAGCGCATCGTTTCGCTCGTGTTCCTCGGCATTCCAGACCAGGAGATCCTGCTGCAGCTGGAGAAGGAGCGGCTGCTGTTCTTCACGCCCTCGCGCAACGTCGGGGGAAAGCGCATGGTGTGCTACGAGGACCGCTACATCCTCAAGATGGCCGCCCAGACGGACGGGGTGGTCGTCTCCAACGACAACTACAGGGACCTGGTGGCCGAGAGCGTGGACTTCAAGCGGGTCGTTGAGGAGAGGCTGCTCATGTACACCTTCGTCAACGACAGGTGCGCACGCCCGCGGCACCCCGTTGTGCTCCCGCCTCGAGGCTCCTTATATCATATATCCTTATATAGGGTTATATGTTTCTACACCTTATTTTTTTATTGTGGGCTTGAAATAACTGATGTTATAAGCAACCATTTCTCGTAGGTTATGTGGAGATTTAATCTCGCAAATACTGCACCTTCAGTCTATAGTTGGTGACAGGTTACGAACCCAACCCAGTAAATGCTCCGCCTCCACCGCACACTTTTATCTACTCGATTCTTAACCTGTCACTAACTGTAGTCACATGCAGGTAGGAAGGGTTCTGGGGCTGTCTGATAGATGTCGCCAATGTACCAGTGTGTTCTCTCGTTATAACAAGGGAGCACAATGCACTTGATCACACTCAAATGCAAATGAATGAGCCAGCCTTCAGAATGTTCCTCACTGTGCAGCCTTTTGCAGATGATGCCATAGACACATAGCAATCTGGAGATCTGGAGACATGCCATCACTCCCTCCATTCTTCCTTTGGGAGAAAGGGAGACCTTCCTCCTTTCTGTGGGAGTAGCTCAGAAACCCCATTCCTGTAAAGAGAGGAGGAGAGAAAGAGAATAGTGATAAGGAAACAAAGAACCAGTCTTCTTGCTGGCAGAAGACGATTTTGCAAGTCGGCCTTTAGCTAACCTTACACTTCGTATGTTTTATCGGGCTGGGTGCTACTGCTAACTATAAACAAAAACGGCCAAGAATGACACTTGTGGCTTTTCTATGGTGTATTCAACCCCAATAAGCCCACTTTTTGGCTGTTAATCGAGAGCAAAGAGTTCACCATTGGCTTGGAAAGGTGCGAAAGCAATGCGGATAAATGACCTGTCCTTAGGCAGAGAATGCAACATGCGTGAGAACGTCAAATATGTGCACTTTTATGACTGCATACTGTGCTTCACTATGCAGCCGTAAAAGTGAACGTCGATGCGACAGTGTTTCTGCTATTTCTTCTTTCGTTAAATTTTTTAAAAATGACTATCGCCGTAAAGTTTTTTGCACAACACAACCTATATTTGTTTCATAGATTTGCAGGCTTTAGTACCTGGTGTGTCTTGTGTGCTTTGTTTTATAATCGTCTTTTTTCTTGTGCTGTTAGATTTTCTCACTTGTCTTACACCTTTCCATTGTCACATATTTTGTGCTACCATATTTGTCTTTTATTCTATTGTGTTTTCATCTCTCTTCCTGCAGCCAAGACGAGGTTTGGACACAGGAAGTTTGGCATAAATAATGCTATTAGTGTCTACTACAAGTAAAATAGGTGCCACTCAGTAGGTAATTAGTAAAAAGAAAATTAGACAAAGCATGGTGAATATCATCGGTAACATACATTGCATATTAAATATACTGGAACGGATCTTACCATTTGTGGCCTCATTCATTTGCTGCCACAGTGCCCGAGTGTTGCGAGGCCGCTCCAGAGAGTTTCTAGACGGTGTTTCGTCCACCTGGGATTCAGGGTCAGAGGTTCAACGATTCCAGAGATGTAACTACTCAAGAGGTTCAATATTTGATCTCTAGACTCATTGGGCCCTTTGACTTGCCATGGATCTTGCGGATCATTGTACCCTTTGATTTGTCACAGATCTCGTAAAGTTTCTTGACCTCCCGACCATATGATCTCGTGACTTGTTGAATATTTTGATCTCTTGACCATAAAATCTGCAGACTCTTTGGACCCTCTGACCAGAAGCGCCCGCCCGTCTGCCTCTGCCTGCAGGTTCATGCCCCCGGACGACCCCCTAGGCCGGCACGGTCCCTCGCTGGACCTGTTCCTGCGCAAGGGCCGGTCCCTGCCGTGCCCCCGGCCCCCTGGCCCCGTGCGTGGGGGCGGAGGGGCGCCCCCCGCCTGCCCTTACGGCAAGAAGTGCACGTATGGCAACAAGTGCAAGTACTACCACCCGGAGCGGGGCAACCTGCCCCAGAAGTCGGTGACGGAGCGGCTGGCAGAGCAGGCCAGGCTGCAGCTGCAGGAGGTCAAGGCCCGTGGAGGCATCAACAGCAGGGACTCCTCCCCAGGTGCGCGTCAGTTAGGACGTCTGCTATCCGTGGCGGGAGCGCTTCTCAGACTGAGCAGACGAGGAACTGATGAGCTTCTTGGAAAATTTTGGCAATTTTCCGCAGAAACTTGTCAGTTTGGGAAAGTTCAGGGAAGTGAAAGGAAGCCGAGCGAAGCTTCAGGGAGTATATGGCCCTGGGAAGTTCAGGAAGTTTTGTCAAGTTAGTTTGATTAAACATAAATAAATAAAACGGAAATAAAATTAGATGTAAACATTAAACATTAACCAGCTGCCCACTTTAATATTTGAGTAAAGTTCAGCAAAGTTTGGGTACCCTGAAAGCTTGTGTCATGAGTGTCCGACATGGTTATCGTGCATAGAGCATATTGTTCGCTTGCCTGCTTGCTCGGTTTGTTGTGCGTTGGAGTAGATAGTCCAAGATATCTGTTCGATGAGTCATTTTAATGTACCGTATTTATGTGCGCCTCTGACGCAACAATAGCATCCCCTACGGCACAATGTATGCTAGGATGCTTCACCTCTTGAGAAGCAAATTCCAGCACATGTGCAGTGCCCAGACTTGTGAGCAGCAGGCACCCACTTACCGTAATATACCGCGGAGGCGCCCACTTCGTTTAAGCACCTACTGTTAAGATTTCAAAAACTTGGGAATTCTGCAAGTTATACGTTAAGCACCCAATTTGACCGGACAAGTGCCCATATCTAGATTAACCCAGCTTTCAGTAAAAGTGGGATGGGCACCCCCTCGGTATTTTACACTAGTCTGTGAATGGAAGGAGGGCCTACATGGGGCAGCTATGGACATGTCATGGCATGCCACATTATACCGTCCTCATCTTGCGCTTTCAAAAAAGGCATCGCAACCTTTTCTGTCAACGGCAGGCACGTGTATGCGGTAGTGCAGCGAGGATTTCAGGAGAAGGTGCAATGCTAGATCTTGGAAAGCTGGCCCAGTGCCGGTACCATGCCGCATGTGCATGGCCAGGCAACCCACTAAGCGGCTGTATACCTGCAATGTGCCCTCAGGGGAGCTGCTGAAGACCAAAAGCCTGCCGCCTTGCTCGGGCGAGGTTCCCAAGAAGAAGGCGCCCCTGTCACGGACCAAGTCCTCGGTGCCCACGGCGTCGTCCCTGCTGCCCCAGGACCTGCTCGAGGTGGACGGGGAGGACACCTGTCCGTGGCCAAGCGCCTCTCGGACCCGGACTCGGGAATGGCCTCCTACGGCCTCTCCAAAGGGTGAGCACGCTTCCCAGGCCACATTCAGGTTTTGTCCGCTTGCGCCCTAGGTTGCCGAACGGCTGTGGAGCAGAGGTCTGTGCAGTTGTGGCCCCCATCACGAGCTAGGCCTGGTGCTCAAGCCAGTGGCATAACCAGAAAATTTCTCCAGGGGGTGGGGGGAGGGGTTTGACCTTAAAACTCCCCCTACTACCTATGCCACTGGCTCGAAGTCGCTGTCGCACTAATCTGAACTGGGTCAGGTTTTACATGTCTATGGGGCAGACAGAGGTGAGCGCAGCACGTTTAGTTAATTTGGAGGGTTGCATATTCCACACCAGTACAATCAGATTGGGAAATAGTTTATACTACCGCGTGCATGGTGGAGGAACGAAGTTCGAACCTTGCTGGGCTTGGATCTTTATTTCATTGACGTGTACTCCCGTGGAAAGTTCCAACCCATTCTCAGCTGCCATCATTCCTGAATGTACTTTGTGCCTAAAAGCAGCAGCAACGCGCTTCTTCGAGGTAGTCACCCTTCCGATGCAAAATGCGTGATATTTTTTTGTTTAGTTTGCAGGCATGAGTTTGCCTCATTAAACATTTATTTAAATTTTACGCTTTTACCATTTTCCGTTTGTGACATCATTACAAACAACATGAACTAACACGAACAAAGCCTTAATTTAGGGTCCTGTGCCTCGTGACTTGGATACGAATAACTCGAAAGCAGGTGGCGGTTATTGTTCCCATTGCTCCGGTGATCCTCATTTCCAGGACTCGGAGGAGTCCAGGTCGTGTACCTCGCGTCACGCCAAAGCAGTGGCTTTAATCGCTCTGTGAGGAATGTCCAGGTACTCTTAGAAAAGCAGGCTCCTGCACATATACAGTTCCCACAGCTCGTTAGTGCAACCAAGCTTGTTTTGTGAACAATGAGGTGGTGATTGTGTGCCTCATTACGTGACGTGCAACGTGCGTGTGTCGTGCAGGAGCCCCGTGCTGGGGGGCGGTGCCAGTGGGGGCGGCGGTGCTGGGCCGGAGGAGACGCTGGGCTCCAACCTGCACCGCAAGCTGCAGCGCCAGCTCACGCTCAACCCCTCGTGCGACCCCCGGCTCTCACCATCTGCGCATGGCCTCCGGCCAGCAGCAGCCCCACCTCCTGTCAGCACCCACGGACACGGGTCCCATCCACAGGTCGGTTTTGGTCGCCAGTCGCGACACCTTTTGCACGGCAGAACCACCTTGGTCTCTCACTTAAATGTCGAGGCAGGGACTAAACGTAGGTGGGGCCTCAAAGGGGATGGGACGTGTACATACTAGTCACGTGCAAATTGTGGATTTTGAGTTCAAAGCGAATAGTGGTTTTGGCCGCGGGATGTCATTACATCGCTGGGTAGCATATTCTCTTGTAATCGCGGCGGGTTAGCCCCAATGAGTGCGCTTCTTACCGAGCACCTGCGCACTGTGGGGAAGCAATGTGCCGAGAAACTGAGGAAGACAAGCAGATGAGAGCGCGAGGGGACGTCAGAATGTTGAGCTCTGGTTGGAATGATTAGTGAGTGAACCTAAAGCCAGCCTTTGTCTCCATTGCACTTGTCGAATGCGCTAGAACGAGGCGGGGCAGGAACGGGGGCGGGCTGCCATTACTATGTGCAATGGAAACTGATACCACAGACTGTGGGCATGGCAAATTAGCGTTCCACGGTGCGGTAAGTACCGGGAATTTCCTACAAACTTGTCTGCCTTGGGAATGGATACCGCAGCACATTCGTGCTTTGCAGTGCGATACACACGCGAGAACCCTCTACGAACAGACACCGCAGATGGCAGACGCAGCAGATTCGTGTTTCATGGTGCGATAAACACGGTAAACTGCTACGAACTCGCCTACCATGGAACACGCGATAAACACGCTAAACTGCTACAAACTCGCATACCACAAAACCAATATGCGTGCGCAAATCACAAACAAAAGATGAAAAAAAAAAAAAGAAAAGGGTGAGAGCTATAGTTTGTTGCAACTCAAGAAGGTAGGGTGAGGGTATGACGGGCCGGGGAGGAGGAAGCAGACGGAACGCTGGAGAAGAGAGGAGGAAACCCACTTCTCTCTTTAGCGTTCCGTCTGCTTCCTCCTCCGCGGCCCGTCTTACTCTCGCCCTACCTTCTTGAGTTACAACAAACTATACAAACTTGTATGTCAAGGGAATGGATATTGCGGACGCAGCACATTTGTGTGTCACGGTGCAATAAACACGTGGGAACCCGCAGCGAACCCGCTTGTCACACATACCGATACCGCAGCTTGCGCGGTTGATGTAATTCCCGTCTGACATCGTGCCTTTGATATCCGGCGGGAATCATGGGGGGGGGGGCAATGCTTTTGGAATTTTTGCTGAGTATTCAGCCCAAAAACGGGATGGGTGATCTTTTGGGGGCAGGTGGTCATACGGGACTTTTTGTAGCCTGTAGGAATGCTTCTCCATATTTGTCCGTATGCACAGAGCATATTTCCTGTCAAACAGACATCTACCTTTACCACTCCCCGCGACGACACCCTTTGGGCGCTGTGGGTTAAACAGAAAAAATAAACGAACGAGTCCCCGGTTGGTGGTGTGCAGGGCGGGCAGCCAGGAGAACCTGCAGCACCGGGCCCTGGGGCGCCTAAGCAGCGACTCGGGGCTCTTTGGGGCCGCCCAGGGAGGCGGCGCTTGGGGCCTGGGGGCCCCTCTGGCCTCCTCGCACCCACACCCCGAGGTGACGCGGATCGCCAGCGCACCCGACTCCACCCGGCAGCGCTCCCAGCTGCGCATGCAGAGGCCCTGCAGCAGCTCCGACACCAGGTGAGCGGGCGGCCCCTGTGCAACTGAAGGCCTTCGGTAAAATTCACGCGTCATGTTTCTTGCAAACGCCGACGATCATTGTTGCGCGAACGCGAGACCTGCGCCACGAGCGAGTGATGCAACGCCATTTTCTCCCAAGGGCAGCACGAGGCCAGTGCCTCGTGCCCCAGCACATTTGACGCTACTTGTAAGACAAACACCGATGCATCGAGGGGCGTTTGATCCCACGAGAGGTTCCCCTGCCAGAGGACAGCGGATCAAACACATCGATCCACTCTATGAGGTGTTGTCTGCAGCAAAGAAGAAATTGACAGTCCTTTAAAGGGACACCGAACTTCCAAGAAGCATTTTTTGAGTGCCCGACTATATCACAAAGCATGTCACAAAACAGACATCCCCTGAAAAAAGAAATTGTTTTAGTGCAATATTTCGGGACTCATTTTGAGTTACAAGAGATTCCAAAGTCGCTTCTATTTCGAGATGTTGATCCCTACATAAAAGCGTGTTTCAGAAACTCTCTTAAAGGGAGACATACACTTCGCTCTTCTCACTTTTGCCCGCCTCCTCCTTTCCTATATCCTCTCCACTTTTTACCTTACCCCAAGTTGGCTCCTTTCGCAGCTTAGGAGAGGGGAGCGCTAAGAGGATTATCTTCCTTGCAGAAAACCGAGGTTGTACGTCAGCTTTTAACTCAAAGCTAACTCCGCTGGAGCGAAGTGCAAAAAGCGCTACTTGTGTGGCACAGTGCACATCTGCCTCCTTCTATTGCATGTGCACTTCATCTGCACGTTTACGATGAAACAAAACGTTTTGCGAGTGAGGGAGTCTCACCTACCCATCCGATTTTGGGGCAGTTGCACTGGGGAGTATTTCTGCAGGACTACTAGCATATTGAAATTTTTCAAACTCCATTTTACTGCAAGTGTGAACGAACCATAAGCTGCTAAAGCGAAAGGCCACAATTTAGACATGCATTCTATGAATGTGCACTTGCAGAGTGAAAACACTGTTTGAGACTACCTCGTCATGCTTGTAGCTTCGGTTTGCTTGCACTTGGAGCAGAACAGAGTATAGAGCAATGTCAGTTGGATTAAAATAATTTTAATGTAGAGTAGCTTGGTAAAAACGTCAAACGGAACAGTAAAACACAAAAGAAAAACAACCCAAAAAAACTATAAAAAAATATAAAAATGTTTTTTTTTCCGCGGATTGTTTGATCATTTCCGAAGTAACTGGGCCTTTGAAGTCCCCCAGATGAACCGACGCCCTCCTTTCCCTCCAGGTTGGACGCCCTCCCCGCAGGGTGCCCGAGGCGCGGTGTCGCAGCTGGCTTACCCAACCTACCCGGCGCCTCCCGGCCCCGGCTGGCTGGGCCTGCCCCTGGCACCCCCGCCCTGCGAGGTCCCGGCAGAGGCCAGCCCCCGCTACCGCCTCTACTACCACCTGTCCTCCATCTTCCCAGAGGAACAGGTCCGGGCTGCCATGGACCTCTATCCGGAGGAGACCAACCCGCAGAAGGTGTGCGCCGCCATCCTCACCATGTTCCCCAAGGGGTAGCCGTCCTCCGCCGGAGCTCCTGGTTTCACCGGATGAATGAGCCACTTCTCCGCAACGGTCCAAGAGAGCCCAGGGGCTAGCTTTGTAAGGTTGCAAACAACCGGCAATGTCCTCAAGAGGGCGCTCACACGAGCACCGAAGGGAGCCGAGGACTGCTCGGAAGGGACGAGTGCAACTTTCAAACAAGGACGACGCGAGCTCGAAGACGTCGCGCGGATCGCCTTTTGTTCTCGACGCCGAACCGCTTTTTGTTACGTCTCTTGGGAACGAGAAGGCGGGAGTGGCATCCCGCGAACGCTGTTCGGGAGGGCGCTCGTGTCTGAGCTTGCGGGCTCGGTCAGGACTTCGACGGGCGCACGCCTTGTCACCGGCACTCCGTCGGAGGCGAGACAAGGTGCAGGGTATTTCGAGGATGGCCCCAGTTCCCTTTTTGTACCGCGCTGCCACCGTCAAGGAAGTCGAAGCAGCTGAAACCGCTCTTCGGGAGCACATTTTGAGGTGTTTACCACCTTTCTTTTAAAAGGTTTTCAAAGTGCGTGCCACCGTTTTTTTCTACGAAGAACTCGTTTCTGCGACATTGTCTGTGTTTCAAGTGCGCGTGTGTCAGGGTGTTAGCCCAACACCTTCCAAATGCAATTTTAAATGAGAGTGACAGAACTCGGTCGACGTTCGGCCAGGCTTGTCTCGTTAGGATGTACAGTACACTCGTAGTTGCCGCACTGCCTGGAGGATGTTGGAGTGTTGCCTCTTGTATTGCTTTCTGCCGACACTGCTCCAAAGCAATTTGAAATGTCTGTATGTGTTACGACGTGCACGCAGTTTTACACCTGTTTGGGCGCGAACATTTAGAGGCGTTTGTCTCGGACGTTGGCGCGCACATTTTCTACGTTCTGCAACAGCTTTGGGAACGAGGAACAAACGGAATGAGGTTTCGAACATACCGAAAGCCTGCGCAGGAGTTGTTTTGCGTCCAGTTCTTTCACGAGACGTAGGAGGAGGTGCCTCGCAACTCGTAGAGAGAAGCAACCTTGCTCCACAATGTTGTGTACCTCGAATCGTGTTTCTGTTGTCTATAACCTCCATACTCGGGTTTAGCAACGGGCAGTCGGCCATAACGACGCGAAAGAGAGCGAACAAATTCAGAGTTTTACAAACTACCGCGCGTGCTTCTGTCTCGGCACAACAGTTCTTTGTTGCAATTGTGATACGAGAATGCCACGAACACTGGGATCTCGCTTGGCCGCGTTTCCCACGTACGGATGTGTGCGGCCGGACGACCGACAGCTGCCCTTGTTTTAGATATACCACCTCTTTTTGGTGTGGCAACGTCGCCCGATAAGCCGACTAACGTGACAAAGAAAAAAAAGAAAGAAGAATCCGGGAGTTCGTTTGCCATGTTTTTCTCGGGACGGGTTTGCACCGTGCCATTGGCCGACGAGTGTTTTCACTGAGCGCTTTTTACCGCACCTTTTTTACTCTTGGTGTAGACAAAGTAGACGGCAGAGCACCGTGCTTGGAACAAAGCAATTTGTCCGGCCGGTTGCGGAAGTAGCTTTTCTACGAGCCTCAGGAAAACTGTCCACCTCCCCTCGTCGTTTTTTTACTCGTCTCAGCAGAGACGAAATCGCCCCGCGCACAGCCTGGCCTCTGGGAGGCTAACCCTGGCTCCGTCGAGGATGCTCTCCTACGGCTCGTTTTACTCGAATAAAACCAGTTTCGGAAGGACGCACGGACACTCAGCGTGCCTCTTTTCGAATGTGTCTTTTCGTAAGCCGTCGCAGAATGGGGCAGCAATCAAGACGAAAGGATCCACCACCCCTAACCGGAATGCGCCATCACCATCATTCTTTCGACCCTGAATCCTGCCGCTCCCCCGTTTTAACATTATGGGATAACGAAAAGAGAAGAGCCTTTCTGGCGATTTCAGACAAAGCTTTAGATAACCGGCAACAATTATTTTAAGCACTGAGACGGCCAAAGCGTCCTTACTTCGAAGCGTAGCTTATCCAGTGGCTCTGGTGAGCGGCCAATGTCGGTGTCGTGCCATCCTCCGATCCTCCGCCGTTGGGAGAGGAGTTGGCGATCGGCCTGGACGTGAAAGGAGGATGCCTCGAGAATCACTCGCCAGTTACTAACATGCCATAAACGAGGAGGCAGTCGCGCCGACCCGCATTTATTTATTTTGCCTTTTTTTTCTCTCCACATGTTGCTTGTGTTTGGAGCACTCGCGCCCGACACTGGCTGTCGGCGTTTGCTCCGTCGCCATTGTGCAACGTAGAAGCGCGTGTTCCCTGGAGGCTGATACCACGCGGTATGTATTATTAATGTTGACGACACGTGTCGACGGAGGTTAGGTTGGCCGGCGTTTAAGTCGAACGTTGGAAAGGTTTCCTTCGGCGGTTGCGAAGATGTTGCCGCCCAAGAGGAGCGGAAAGGTTGACAATGTGCCCAATGCCTCGTGTAACACAATGTCGGCGGGTTTGTCTCTTTTGTTAGCCAGAATCAAGTGGCATTGTACAGAACAAGCTCTGTTCCTTCTTTCTTGTAACGTCTGCTTTCGAGTCGCCCTTGTGTGGCCGAGAGACGAAAGGTACGTTGTTTTGACAACGCTGTTATCTTCTTTGCAGGCCCCCCCCCCCCGTTTTTTGTTTTTGTTTTTCCCTCCTCATGTGCGTTGTAGAGTGAGACACTTAAATTATGGACAGCGGGTCTTTTCAGGAGAGCAGTTTTTGCCTAAGCACTAACCTTGTTACAATACCATGTATTGTCACGTATCGTATTGGGTTTTTAATGCCCTCCAGTTCTTACATTCTTTTTTGTTACACACACACACACATACAAAACTGTTTTTATTGGCATACACATTACATACTTTTTTTTTTTTTTTCGGATGCGAGTATTTAATGTGTGTCACTTCTCCAGACTTGTAATAAATGTTCCATCTTTTTTATTTATGTTTGCTTTGGTCTTCCTTTTTCACCCCGTCGGCGGTCCCAAGTGCCTCAAATAGAAAATCTCGTGACAATTCAGGCAAATGCCAGAGCATCCGTGTCTCGCGTATATTCTCGACCCTCGATTTTCTTTTAGCACTTGCCTTTCACAGGCGTTGCAAACGATCAAAGTCCAGAAATTTAAGTGCAGGCAACAATTATTGCCACAACAAGAAAGTTTGGAGTTTCCTGAAGCTTGCAAACATCGGGGGTTGCAGATATGTCCTCTAGATCGATTTCCGCAAATATCTGGGGCCACGAAAGTAATAAATCTTGCAGTACCGTAAAATCCCGAGAGATGCCTCACCTCCGAAAGGTAACCCACCCCCTTTTTGGCTTGATGGGAGGACAATTTTCACCGAAAGATAGCCCACTCCTAGGAATCATAATGTTCGGATCAATGATGACCTCGGCGTAAATGCGTCTAGTCGGCTATGGCAGGATATAAGCGAACATTGCTGACTGGTAAGCAGAGTCACCTTTGCTTCATTGCCCCCGCCGCGATAACAAGTTTGGCAAGAACACATAATCTAAAAATAGCATTTTTTCAACTTTTCTTGACTGCACACTGAAAGTTAGTCCAATCCTTATTTTCACCCAATTTTCTCGCGATTTTAGGCAGGCTATGTCTCGGGATATTACTGTGGTTGGGTAGCAAGAGGACACTGTAGCAGTTGCAGATCTGCACGCTTATCACAGTGAAGTGAAATCTACAAGTGGAGGTTGTAATGTTGAAAAGGGGCGTGCAGTTGGGTCATTGAACTGACAATCCTCAACACTTCAATCATTGCTGTGTGCGCATGAAGCGGTACAGAAAATGCTCCTTGCCATGCATGTTCTTTGCTCCCAGTCAATCCATGAAGAGATTCATTTAGAATCGGGGATCAAGAGCCGCAACCCTTGGTGTTTATCAGAGTTTCAAGCCAACTGTCTATTTCCACGTATCAAGGGCCTCACTTTGTTCGGTAAAACAAAACTCAAAATTTTCCTCCTATTGGTCGAAAGTGAGATGCGGGGAACAGCAGGTGTGGAATGGAAAGCCCTAGAAAAAAATCTCATCTGAAATTGGGTTGAAGAATACACAGAAAGAATAAAACACATGAAGGGCAAACACAGACACAAATTGGGTTGAACCAAACTTTGCGGCGGGACTTTAACAAACAGGGACTGACACTTCAAATAGCGAAGTGCATCCAACAGAAAAAAATCTGCAACTAAATATACATGTAATTCCAACTGAAAAGCTTCTGTCTCTGCTTTTCATGATTGTAGATAGCAGTGTTTGTATTTTTTCATGACTAAGTTAAGGTTATCACCTTCATGCAGTGCCATCAGTCTCTCCAAACTGGCACTTCATCGTTTCATTGTGCACATTCGTTGAGCCAGTTGGTTCGCACTTGTTAATGCGGAGAGCCACATTTTTGTTTATGAAACATGAGGTAAAGGAGCGGACAAGGATGCAGCTAGCACTGTCGTCTGGTGCATGGGCCGTACATAATTTTCTTTCTAGATATTTTTTCCGATATGCGCCCCTTTTCTGAACAAGGGTGCGACACGCCCTTGTTCTGAGAAAGAGGGGATGTTGCGATGTTTCGTCACAATTTTGATTGAGATAAAGGCCATGCATGATGATAATTTCACTTTTTTACGACTGTAGTCACGCACGCACCAACATACAGTGGCTCTTGACAGAACATTTAAGCATTTCTCCGCTGGTCTCGATCGCATCAGTTCCGCGCAATATCCAGGTTGCATAACATTGGATAATAACCTCATGGCTCACCATCGCACCGCAGATACTGCTCTCTCATCTGGTTGCCGTATTGCCTTGCAATGTCACCAGTTCACGCCACCGCGAGGTAACCCTACGCACGAGGGTTTAAGAGAATACGGCACAAGTTCACCAGGGAGACTTCACAACAGAACGGCACCAGACTACAAAGACTGGTCCTCGTCTTTGGCCCTATCTTAACTAAATAAAAAGTTAGTGTTCTTACCAACTGTTCCAGAGCAGTTTAACTTCGAGTCTGAAACAACCCCCAGACACTGCAGGACCTTGAAAGGGTGTAGATTGATTTATCGCCACAAAAAAACCAAGTAGAAAACCAATTCAGTTTCCCTTTAAATGTCCCATTTGTCCCCAATGTGGATTACATCCTCCTCTACTTTGCATCAAAGTTCCTTCCCTCTTTTTAAACAACACAAAGGAAAAGAGGAGACAGTTTGATAAAGGGGGTCAAGTACACATGCTTTATTTCGAGACAAAACTCCTGAATTTGGGAACTGAGGGCCAAGGGCTTTACTGTTCCCAAATTTCTCCTTGAACAAAAAGGTTCATCTTTACCCCTTCTATTCTGCGAAATTATGTTTGTAACAACATGGGAAGGACAAGAATAGATCGAGGAGAGAGCGAGACAACTTGTCCTCATTCCTTCGGTGTCTTTCTTCTGTGCTACCTACATATATCCCAGCGTGAAGTATCGGTGGCGTCACACCCCAAAGAGCTGCACATTGTGGCTGGTGAAATCCAGCAGCTTCTGTTGCACCTGGGCCTCCGAATTCTCTCCGTCCTCGTCGAAGGCCTCCATGTTGTCGCCGTTTGATCTGGTGAGGTGATAATTTTTGCCGCTTTCCTTATGAAACATCACAAAAGCCCTAATATCTCCGGGAATAACCTTTCCTAAACGGAACTTGAATCACATTGAGGAGGTCGATGGCTTAACTCTTACCATGCCAGAAAAGCTGGTGGTAACCAAACATCTTGAAATCATGAACTTGGGTGAAATGTGACAGGAATGTGGATGACAGTTTCTGATGCAGCAGAAACATTTAGATTTAAAGGACAGCAGTGCAACACACAACTGTCATATCTGCCTATGATGCCATGCGACCTCTACGCATAACATATTTCGACCATGTTGGGGATTGTTTTCATGTTGTCTGCACTCCTGTCACCTGCCCTTTTTCCTGAAGTTTTCGGTTTCAACACGTTTGGTTGCTACCAATTCAAGTACATTCTTGTCCATATAGGAAACCAAAGCCTGGGTGGGCTATCTTTTGAGTACGTAAAAATGCAGATCCCTCAGGATTTTCAATGATTCACTATCCTGACTTACATAAAGTAGCTATAAGAAAGAAAAAAAGCCTCGAGCCCTTGCAAATAATGAAGAATGTGGAAATGAAATCTAAACGAACTGATTAAAAAAAAAGATTTTAGGGGCGAAGCTCCTTAGAGGCTAGCCATGTCCGTCCCTCAGTTTAGCGTCTCCAGCGTCCAGTGCTCCTCTGCTGGTGAGCTCACGTGCTTACGTGCTCGTGTAGAAAAAAAAAAAAAAAGAAAAGAAAGATGAAATCTTATGAAATAAAGAAAAAATAATGAAAATTATGAAAAAAGAAAAAAAAAAGTTTGCGCAGTCAACAGGGTTTGAATCTGTGCGGGGAGACCCCAATGGATTTCTAGTCCATCGCCTTAACCACTCGGCCACGACTGCGGGACGAGTAGGGGGTTCTGAGATGTGGTAGTAACTCAAGAGCTGGGGATGTCATGGATGAAACGTTGCATGTAGCCGCTCAACGTCTATACAGGAGAGGGCGCTGCGGTCAAATGCGTATACAATCGCGTTAAACTTTGCATCCATTGGCTCAACGTTTATAGACGAGAGGCGCTGCGGTCAAATGCTCAAATGCATATAAAACCACGTTCCATACCACAGATTCTCTTTTTGACATGGATGAAAACGAACGAAAGACTTCGGCATGCTGCGGCTCAGCGTCTACGCAGACAAGCACCACCAGAGCTTCACCCCAATCAACATCATTCACCATGTGGAGATGCGGTAAATTCTACAGATCACAAATGCTTTGTTTTACCCTACGATGGATGACGGCCAAAGCTACAGGCAGCTAAGCCATGTCCTAAACCAGTTTAAAACCTTGTATTGCACTGATGTGCACATTGAGGCTCAATCACATACTTGTCACATACTTGCGTTTGACTCGGCTGGCTGAGACAAGAAAGCTTTTAAGTCTCTTGGGATGGCTTATGACCAGTTGCATTGCTGCGCATCCGGTCGTTAGCTGTCCCAAGAGGCTTAAAACTAGTCTTGTCTGAGCCGATGGGAGTCAAATGCAAGTATGTTAACAGGCCTTTAGCACTTCGAGACATTTGGACTGATACGGATGTCGGAGCAATACACAATGTGATTGGCAACTAGCTCGTGATTGGATCTGGCAGCCTTTAGCTTCGGTTGTAGGCCATCATAGGGTGAGATGAAGGATAATGTTATGCACAATGCTGGCAATGAACAACTTCTATACTTAGTTTCAGCATAACTTTGCAAACGGTGGAGCATTGGAGCGAGGCACGTGACAACATACCATCGAAGTTCCCTTCTTTGTGGAGAGCTGTCATGTGCATTTCCTTGTCGCTGCAACTGGCTCAAGGTTGACTGTAGCTTTCACCGCTTGCCAAGTTACTTATATATACAGTGTAGCTGCAGTCTTGCACTAAAATGGATCTTGAGATAATCTTTATGGCACAGACTACGTGCCCCAAGCATCTTAGAAAACAAAATAGCAATAATGAGTGGCCCTTTTCTCTTTTAAAAATGCGACCAAACATTGCAACACACCCTTCATCCTAAGCATCCTAGGAAACCCAAAATAACAATCATGTGAGGCCTATTTCCATTTAAACACAACCAAACATAGGGACGCAGCCTCCTTTTTTCGAGATCTAAGGCCACAAATGATTGTAACCCTTGGTCTTCCGGGATGCTCGGGCCCGTAAGTTCAGTTTGCACCATACAAAGACAATCTCAAAATCCACTCTGTGTCCCTTCAAGGTTATTTTTTTCAGCGCTCAAGAAATTGTTGGCTCGAGGACAATTACCCTTCGAGTTCAACCTCGCGTCAAACTGAAGAGAAGATTCAGCCCCCACCTTTGGGTCTCTTCTGCCGGAAATGATCCTCCCAGTGGTCTGAGCTCCGTGGAAGTCGAGGTCCAAGCTCGGGCTGGAGCCATGGGGCAGCGCTCCAATGGGCGTGCTCTCCCAAGGCATGTTTCCTGGCGGGAAAGGTTGATGCAGTTGCGCTCGACACAAGCGCTCACAAATGAAGAGCGTGGATGCTCTCGAGGAAGAAAGTTGAAAGTGCGTCTGTGTTTCGTGTTGTCGCTGGCCGAGGCTAAAGTGAACGTGGATTCTCCAACTGGGTTCGCACAAACTCAGAAGTTCCCCATCGTGGGTTTTCCGAGCTCACGAATTTCCTCGACTGTCCTTGCCCCTAACGGGTGGTTCACACAATTCCATTTTCTTGCATTACGCTACGAAAGCTTACGTTCAAGTCACCGGGACATCTGCGCTTCACATTAAGCGTGGCTACCAGTTCAAGGAAGTAGCTCTGGCAACTCTACATTCGGGAGACACAAATGTTGCAGTGGCTAACGCGTAATGTAAGAAAACATAAGGAAACGGTGCTGTGTGAACCAGCCTTAAGTAAGAAAGGTGTGCTTCTTCCAGTTTTGGGCACTACTTTAGCATATCTAAGCCATTTTTGGATGTATATGTACTGAGTCAAAGCCTCTCTATGGTCACTGACAGAATGAGAATGGGAGGGCATGTCTTTCGAACGCCTGGCCTCCAGCGAGTGCTCCATGTCTTCCGCCATGCTGTGGCCGTGCGTGCGCAAGGTGCACGAGCCGTTGAAGCATTGGCGAAGGTAGGAAGCTTGCAATGGAGGCGGGACAACTGAGCCTCCTCCTGCTGTTCTCAGCCTTGTCACTGACAATAATGCAAATGGGTAAGTGATCCAAATAGGAAAAATTTGTTCAGGCAATTTGGGCTGCAACAGAACATGAGTTTGCCCGTTCTTGTCACCCTTTTTGCCTTTCACGGAGAGGGGCCACCTAAGGATACAATAGTTCTCGGCAGAATTCGGTTCTAGGTGTTTACCGAAAGGCACAGATAAACGCGCGCATTATATAATTTCTCCGAATAGGCGCACAAACGGTAGGTACTAAAGGTCCATCCAAGTGTCCATTCTTTTTTTACTTCAGTTTACCTTCCAGGGTGTCTTACCGAAATGAAGTCCACAGATTCCTAGATTTTGCCAGGTTTTGCACAATTATTTTCTTGAAATTCCCGACAGCAGCGTAAGCGAACAAGACGCTGTCCGAGTTTTTCCCAGTTTGAACTCACGAGTACCAATATGATGTTCTCAGACTCTCAGGCTTTGCTAGGATTTCCGCGATTATTTTATTGAAATTCCTCGACACTACTAAGGGAACCGGACATGTCGTGAGTTTCTCCCAGTTTGATCTACGTAGACGTTCCACCCAAGCAGCAGAAATGAACTCAACTGTCATGCTTTGAACAGCCCATAGAAGCAATCCATTCAGTGGTGAAGCTTGAAAGATGAGCTATCGTGTCGTCACAGCCATTCAGCAGAAGTGCCGACGTAGGAACAGTTCATTTGTGGCCGCAACGATGACAAGGGGTTCGTCTTGGTGCGCATCGTTTCTACAGTCGGTGGCTGGTTAACGGTTCAGGGTAAGCTTCTCCCACCTCTTCCATTTTAGCAAAGCGAATGCTGCAGAGAAGGTCGCCTTTTCTCCAGCATTCACTCTGCTAAAGCGGAAAGAGGTGGAGGAACTTCCCTGAACTCGCCAACTGTAGACTACTGATAAATACCGAGCAAGCGTCCACTCAAAATTTGAAGATAATTGAGAAAAATAGGGGATGGGTGCTGATGTGAGGTCATCAATTTTACATACATATCTGGTGTGCTCCGACATAAGTGGCCAGCTCTCTGAATCGCAATGGGAAGGAGCTGAGCTAGTTGGTTGTACATCTGCACGACTACTAGGATTGTGGAAACCAGCTGAACTTACAGAAAAAAGTGCATAGCAGAGAGAAAGGAAAAGCATGCCAGTGGTCGGATGCAGTAAGGTTCTGGTTTCTGTTGAACCCATTGCGCTGTATTCTATGCAGTTAGCATCTCGCCACGGTGCTGTGAGGTGCATTTTTTTATAAAATTTGTGAAGAGTCTAGCTTACTTGAGGAAAAGGCAGAAAAGGCTTAACTCCTATGGGAACCTCGTGGAGCCACCGCTCTTCAATCAATAGGGCATCCTACTGTTTGAAAGCCGGTGACTTTGCTGCGTTTCCATAGCAGTTAAGCTCTTTTTCTTTTTTTTTACTTTTTCTCAGGTAAGTTTGCTTCTTTGCAAATTTTATAGAAAAAGTGCACCACCTGTGGGCAACACTGCAGAAAATCGTAGAGCGATAGGTTAAGAAACCAAATTTTGCGGTCGATTTAAAGAGCCTGGCCGCTACTTGAGACACCCGGTATATACATACTGTGCATATTTTTTCAGATGTTTCATATCTTGGAGGTCGGCAGCTTAGTGCTGAATGGGCGGATGCACGGTATTCTATGGTAGGTGATTCCAGTTTAATCTCCCATTTCCTGCAAAAATCTAGTTTCTGAGCAGAGGTTTGCATCAGCACGCTGGCTGAGTCTCCTGCAATGTGTGTCTACAACATGTGTGCCCTTTGCTGTCAGTTCAAAAAAAGCAAATCTCAATTTTTCTGACCAATGCTGAATAAAAAGCAAATCTTAATTTCTCCCATTTTTCCCAACACACCAAATTCCCAACAATCCCTGGTTTTCCAGGTTGGTAGACACCCTGCCTTCTATGTATGGCTACCACAACGTTTACATTATTGTAAACATCGGTCTTCCGATGGCGAAGCTAAATTTCTGAATATCTATGATCAGAAATGCTTAAACAAATGTACAAGAGAGAAAATATTTTGTATATTCCACACTGCCACACTTTAGCAAAAAAAAAGGTGCTCTGGTGTGTGCTTCTTTAATCTTCCCGCTAATTCTACGCACTCTGGGCAAGTACTTGTAGAAAATAGATGCGTATAAATGCCAATTTATACTCTGGCAAATAGAATCCCAACTCATTATGTAGTATGTGCAATTCTGACAGAAATAAACGTTGGGATTCAATTTGTAGTTGAGTTTACACTATTCAAATTTAATTTGCACTCTGAGGCTTAGTGTTTGCATGACTTTCGTTATTATTATTCCGTGTTCACGGGGTTCATTTTTCCTTCTAATTTAGAAGCATTTTTTTGGGGGGGAGATTATTTTTCCCACAAATTTGGTGTCTTTTGGTGTCAATTTCCGCCCTCGGACCAAAACTCGCCGTTTATCGGCGCCGACATTGAAGAAAACGGGACATGGGCGTGGGTTTTCACAACCTCCAGGGAACGTGTGTGACCAGAATGCTAGGAAATTGAGCCGGTACTACTAAGAGAAGAAGTAAACAGGGCAATGAGAGTGGTTCCGGAAGAGCAAGGAAGAAGCCACCTTGCAGACAGTTCGATGTGGACTGTGTTCCCGAGCAACACAAAATAAAGCTGTACTTGAAAATTCCTTCCCACGAAGCCCGGGGTTTTCTTAATTATGGAGAGCTCCAATTTGTTTCGGTTTTCCCCGGTTCTGATGAAACCGGCTCAGGGATTAATTTCCGGGGTTTACCGGTATGTACCAAAAACATGGAACCTGAGTTATCATGCAACGACGACAAGAATATAGAAGTGCTCTTACTCAGAGGTAGAGTCCAGACCTCTTCAGGAGCTTGAGAGGGTTGATCCTTCAATGTTTCGCTGCAACCTGGTGAGAGAGCATCATTTCAGGGCTTGCATGCCTCCCGTAAACTGTAGATTCCTATAGCCATGGGCAACAAGTGGAAACTATCGTTATTTTAAATGGCATCAAAAACAAAAGTGCTCCTTCTCTTTTCTTGTCCTATTCTTTGGCACTTTTATTTTCGATGCAACGTAATAACTGGCTCGTCTTTTCATTCTACAATATTTGAAGTTGGCATGACTCTCCCACTTAATCAACCGCTATGCAGAATATCAGAAAATAAGGATGACGGAACTTACTCCGTCACCCTGATTTCTGAGGCCTAGAATAGAACTCATTCACGAGGGGGGGGGTGGCGGGCTAAACAAAAACTTGGCTACCAAATAAATTACCTTAATATTTTGGAGGACGAGCAGTCATTTGAGTACCTTTAAAAGATTACCAAAAAAACCAAGTGCCCCGAGGTTCCTCATTGGTAACATTACTTCAAAGGTACGCTTTACGTAGTTAATTATGTCTGTGCATGGAACGTGACAATATAGTAAGATCTCGTTGATACAATATTCTCAGGAACCGAAAAATTACAGGGGGACGCTAAGCTTCGCCTTTAAAGGGGTACTCCGGCGATTTCTTCACGGTCCCCGATTTGCTTGAAATTTTGCTAAACTCGCCAAACAACATCGCCAAAATAGAATCCCAAATATTAGGTCAAAATAATTTTTTTTCAAAAAGTTATTGAATTTACAATTTTGGTCCTCACCGTGTTTTTCAAACTGAAAGTCTCTACTGGCAACAACGAAAAAGTGACGTCAGTGGAAGTGCAGGGGTTCACTCTTTGGACTGTAGAATTTGTTCCCAACTGATTCAAAGCAGTTTCATGGTGTCAAATGGATGCTTTGGAAGCTCGCTCCAGGCCCCGCGCTCCAGCACGAAACAAATGACTGGCATATTTTATTTTTTAGACTGCTCGCTCGACTGGCAAGCCTGCCTTCCACTGACGTCACGGCACCGAAAAAGTGCGGGTATATTTGAATGTTGGTTTTTGCACCATTTTCATTTGCCAATTTCGCAATAACTATTATGAATTTCGCGATACTAAACAGCATACCGGAAAGGGTAAAGGCCGGGGAGTCAGAAAATATAGTTAGTTGAGGTAGCTCAAAAATCGCCGGAGTACCCCTTTAAGGGTGGAATACGATAGCTAAAAATATAAACTCCCGCTCGTTCCCAAGCCACGCAAGCGTGTCTGCGTGGCCTAGTTGGAAGCGTGTCTGGCTCGCAACCAAACGGTCGTGGTTTTGAATCCCGCCTCTGCCTAAAATAGTTCAAATTTTTTCTTTAAGGCAAATTAATTACTTTATAAAGTGAAATCAATTGAGACATACGGCGACCTTGAATTCGCATTACATGTCATGTTTTAATCACTTTCCTTCCACGCGTGACGTCACGTTTCATGTGAGCGTTGTGGGTTGTTTGAAATTCCCGCGCAAGGTGATGTGGCCGTGACGTCATGTCCCTATCGACCAATCGGGATTTTCCTGTCACAAAGTCGACGCCAGTTTTTCTGCGACACGAGCTCCTTAAAGGGGCCCTGCAAGGACTTTTTACTGCTTTTTAATTTGCACTGAACTTGAGCGCACTGAACGTAGTAACTTATTGAAAGTTTTATTTTTTCGAATTTCGCTTTATTTGGAACTTATAAGTGAATTAAAATTACAAGAACAAGCAAAAAATAACCTCCTTCATGATGTCCTTGGTCACTTGAGTGGCAGTGAACTAGAGGAGGGGTAGTGAGCTCAGCGAGCGCTCACGGCTGCCGCACTTCGTGTCGACGGCTCGAGAGGGCGCCACTAAAGCATGTTCTGACTAGGCTGTCTGAAGCGGGCAGCCAGGGCGGCTCTCATTGCATTTGCTGCGCTTCATTGGCTCAAACGACAGCAAACACGGGGTGAAGATTGGTTCAGAACAGGAGCCACTTCGCGCTGCCATACCGCCAAACGGCCAAACTGCAAGCCAAACCTTCTCGCCGAAGGCCTTTGGAACACTTGGAACCGGTCGGATCCTCGGGGCCGTATACGACCGCAGCGCTGCCGCGTACGTCCAGGACCTTTCTACGCTCGCCACTTGTCGGTGCCTGATCCCACAACCCCTTTCTAGTAGGCGCTGCCTTTTCTACCGCTTGGTGGCGGGTATGTCAATGGGTCATTTCTTGTTTCCGTACTTTATAAACTGCATTTGTTTCTTTTCTGATCTCAAATACTGAACAAAAACTACTTTTATAAAATAATAGAAATGGTTCGCGCCACTTATGTTTTGTATTTTGACTAAAAAGAAGCTTTTAGCAGCTCTGGCCAGTAGTAAGCCCAGGTACAAAGACTTCACATTTTGCGCGCTTTCGGCACAGCGGGTCGCCCCCGTAATTAGAGAAGGTTTCCGCGTCGTCCTGTTAAAACATGACGCACTGATATTTAGTTACTTTCTCCGTGCCCACTGGCTTGCCCGAACCCCAAAAGACGTGGAAACCGCAAAAAGGTACATGTTTAAACATGATTGCAGGGCCCCTTTAAAGCTATCACTTTAAAATAGAATGTATTATCAGAATATCCCATTGTCGAAAACGAGCTCCAAAAGGCAATAAATAATGCCTACATGGTAAAAAACTTGAATTGCTCTAATCCTGGAAGCAGTGCAATACTGCCGGTATTGCACTGTCTCTGGAATCAGCTCTTTTATTTATTTATTTAAATATTAGCTTGAGGTTGCCTTTTTGTTTGTATCTTGGCACTTTTTTTTTTTAAATTAGGTATAGAAGTTGTTGCGGTTGGTTGCGGAGGTCATGGCCAACTGCCACGGAACTACTTCAACTGTTGTGCGATCGTGAGTCACGAGGCGGCTGGCCGTGACTTCAGCCATGACTATCGCGACGGCGCAACAGGTTCGTGGCTTATTGCAATGCAAATTATGCTGGAAAACTGGAAGATAAAGATATATGTCTTCTAAATACCCATCAAAACCCACTTCTGCAGTCATACTGTCCAATTTCAAGCCAAAATATTATACTGAAAAACTTATTATGTGCAAGCGTCTTCACAATGCCTCGCAAGGCACTGCCTTCACAATGTCTCGTGAGAGGAAGGTGTGGACTGAAGGTGACATCGCTGAACAGAAGCGGCGACTCACCGAGTCCCAGCTTGTTCGTCGTGTCAATGAGACGATGGAAAAGAGTTAGGAGCATTTGGCTGGGGACAAAGCAAGGTGGGCTCGTTCTGCTATGACTGACAGTTAAGTGAGGGAACATCGTTTGTCTCCGTTTACTCAGCAGAATATGGCCTTCATAGAAGAGACGTTGCCATGCTATCGCATTTCTACGTATTATGCGGCGAAGTGCCACAAAAACGCAGCCCCGTTTTGCGCCATTTATTTTTCGACTTTATTTTTGCACCACTGATAAAAATCTGGATTTATAGCTTTTGTGCTAATTACTTTTATACATGCTTTTAATTTGTGATTAAGTTCACTCTTTTCCAATGTCTGCTGATTTTGCTTGATTACAACATTATGTTCTCAAAATGTCAGGCACAAATGTAATTTTTCTCTAATCCTCTGCTGACTCTGTTCCACAAGACCAATAGAAAAAAAAGTAAAGGAACCACGAAACAATTTCCAAGCCGGAAAAATAGTGCTCCGAATATACTGGTCGTATTTATAAAATGCGAGACGGTTACGCGTCAGTTTCAGTTTAAACACTGTGGGAGACAAGGGTGGAAGACGATGAAACGGAGGGCACGTGACAGGCAGTCGGCCGAAGAGACACGAGCTGGCGACAGACAGAGCGTGCTACGCAAGGTTGTGGCCAGGCAGGAACGATGGAGCCGGTCTGGCCCATGGCAATCCCCGGAGCATTCCATAAGCGAGGTTCGGACCAGGACTGGCAGGAACGGCGAGCCCTGGCCATACCGGCCTAGGCCATGACAATCCAAGAGTGGTTCCACAGCGAGACTCGGGCTATGATAGCCCGGAACAGCTAGCCTACGCAGCGCTGGCGTGAGAAGGACGATCAGCAAGCCTGGACATGGACTCCGACTGCGAGCTCTGAACGACAGGCGACAACCATGGTCGGCAGGTCCGGGCTGCTGCCTTTCGAGAACAGGCAACCGGGAAGTACAGTAAACCCATTCGCTGTCTTCTGGTTGTGTTGTGTCACTCCTTGGGAGACGAGCGAAGCATAGACCGATCGGGCGGCGATTATTATAGAGCAAAACCACAACACGTAAGGTTTTACATGAACAGCATCAATGAGGTTTGAAATTTATCTTTTCCCATCAAGCACACTTGCCAGAGGAGAAACTCGCGTGCAACACAACCAGTGTCATTACGAAGGCTACTCACAAAGGAAGGATTATCTCTCACCACAGTGGACAATCCATCCAGTTAACCTCGCCATATAGGTGCACGCTACCGCGAGGGTTGCGTGTACATCCGCCAGCTTGCGTTTCACAGTCCCTTTAAAGGCTGGTTCAGACATTTGCATTTGACTGTTGCCGCTCTTAACTGCTTATGAGAACACACTGGCGCCACCTATTGGGTAGCCCTGAAATGCTTCTCACCCGTATATATCTCCTAAATTTTTATGCACCACTCTTTCACCATGGGCTTGAAATAATTCCGACAACGTTACGAGCGACCATTTCTCATAGATTGGGCATAGATTTGATCTCGCAAATACTACAACACGTTCAGTCTAGCCATACGCAGTTCCAAGGCCACTTGACAGATGGTGTCAGTGGGCCAATGCAATCAATCAGAAGCGGTTACGAGACGTCACAACGCACTTGGTCACAGTCAAACGCAAGTGAAAAAGGGATACTGCGACGAAAACATATACTTCTCACAATCAGAGATAAGTTAGACATGATCAATAATTTCTGTTAATGACAATCATGTGCTTGTATTTTGAACAAATGGCACGATTTTTCGTTCCTCATGGCCGATTCTGGCAAGCACTTAAAGAGCAGCCGTCGGAGAGTGCGGTGCATTTCAAGAGATCCGGCGCGTTTGTGAATCGTGACGTCACTTTTCCCTTCACGGTCAAGGCTACGGCGAGGCTGGCGTAGTTACAAGCTTCGTCACTCGGTGGCGTCGACGCGTTACAACCTAGTCGTTCGAGATGCTCAAGGACCGGTTCGGTGACACGAGCAGACGTGAGCGGAGGTGAAGTGAGTCACCAGCGCCCCGAAACTATACACCTTTCCAAAAGACGCTCCTAGGCCGCCACCATATTGCTGATGCTGATGCGGCTGGTGCGACTTTAACGCTCCCCATCAGCTAGAAATTTTCTGCCGCTCTTTTGGACCGTGGAAACTTGTTCAGCGCGATTCTCTACCTATGTTTTGCATTCAACGTTTTCAGGCCCCTCTTGATAGTTTCCGCTTAATTCTTCTGATGCATGATGCATACCCTTTCTGTGTTATCTTCCACTGTGAGAAATAGGGCTGTTAAGTGCCTGCCATTCAAAGGTTTCTGCTCGACATTCACGGGAAACGAAGGAAGGGAAGGACAACAAACGGCCCTCGATGCGATTTTGCAAACAATGACAACTGCTCCCACCCTCCCAGAGATAATCTGCATAGAGTTCTTCTCAGTGATAGCAAAAAATAGTTGTTCTGGTTGGAGTCAGTTGCACCCGTTCCTTTGCCTCAGTGCTGGTGTGAAAAAGAAGCTCTCCCCAAAACGTGCCCCAAAACGAAGTCATCTTGGATTCGGTCCGATCGTCAAGATGTGACTGTCGTCGACTAAGACCGTGTTATTTGAGATCTTTCACAAATAAATTATTTTTAGAGAACGCTGCATTGTGTGTTACGTAGAATATTTTGTTCCAATGTTAACACTTGCTAAATTGTATGTCCGTGGCCTGTCCATCGCTAAACACATTATTTGTGAGCGTGAAAAATGTGTGCCTTTCGGCTATCTTCTGTTGTAAATTATTTTCGACAGCTAAGCGCTTTGTCGTTTGACAAGCGGTTAATCAAGCGACGTCGTCAAAACTTATCACAAAAAAAGAAGAAACAACAACATTTTGGTTGCATTCGTTCTGTCGTGCACGTATTCAACAAAAATAGTTTAGTCGTTTCTTTTGGCTTTTTTAAATGTTGTACATTGCTTTCTCAATGTCCTTGGGAAAATACATGCACCATGATACACAAAAGACAGCGAGAAAAGATGAGAATTTAGCTGCCAGCAGTGTTTGAAACTGCGCCTACGCAGGCTGCGCCTATCGAAATCACAGTCTACTCGTTTAGGGTTAGCGGGGACGCTGGTGAGTCTAGCCTCAATCCCAGGGACTAAGCTCGAAAATAGTTTGTTGCCCTTGGGGTCGAGTGTTTCTTGAAAAGGTGTATACTGACCCCCTCTCAGTCTCACTCCCTCTCCCTGCCACAGAAGTTGAATGTAGGGAAACCCGGTTCGGCCAAGTTTGACAGGCTTTGCACTCTCAGAGTTCAGCGCCTTACCTCTGCAGAGCGACGCTGCTTTTTGGGGACGACCGTAACGACATTCCAAGTAGCTTTGGGAACATGCACCAGGTGCAATTTGGTAATCATTTTATTTGTTTTAAACAAAAGTTGGTGTTGCCACAACATACCAACATTTAGACACTAAAATAGGCGCTGAAAAGTAAAACATTTCGGCAAAATCTGCCTGGTTAGGTGAGTATTAAGAAAAGGAACTGGAAGTACTCTAACCAACTGGTTTAAATTTCCCGACGTTTCGCGGCCTGCTCGGTCGCTTGTTCACGGGTGACTTATTTGGCTGGGTGTTCGTCTTTCTCTTCTCCTTGTCGCTGCCGTTAAAATCGTCTTCTTCTTTTGTGACCCCTCGAAGTCCGTGAATATAGCTGCTTGGTAGGGTACCGATCGACCGGTTCAGGTTGTTCTTGGTATGCTGGATATGCCAGGACTCTAAATAGAGTCGTTTTTTCCAGTTTCTTTCGGTGTCCAGGACGGAACTGCTGTCAAAGTCGATGACGTGGTTGGTCTTTTCTGCATGTTCCGCTAGAGCGTTTCCTTGCACGTCCTTCTTTTTTACATCATATTTATGTCTGCGAAGACGTTCGGTGAAGTTCTTGGTTTCTCCCACATATGAGGCTTTGCAGTCGGCGCAAGGAATGCGGTAAACAAGGCCTTGGGCTTTTTCTTTTGGATGACGATCTTTTGGAAGAGGAAGATGATGGCCAATGGTCGAGACGGGCTTGTGTGTCACTGCAATGCCGTATGGTCTGAGGGCACGGGTGAGAACTTCGCTCGTGCCTCTGAGGTACGGGACGCACATGCGGCTGGAGGGATGGGTTTTCTCGGCTGCAGATGGGTGGCAAAGTTTCTTGTAGATATTGTTGACGAATCTTGTTGGGTATGCGTTTTTTCGAAGGTCCCGTTTTATAATGTCCACTTCCTCTTTAAGTGCCTTATCTGTGGAGCACACCGTGATGGCACGTCGAAATAGTGCCGAAACTACTGAAGATTTGTGAGATGTAGGGTGGTCTGATAAAAAATTTAGGTATCGTCCGGTGTGCGTTGGTTTTCTATACACCTGAAATGTTAAAAGGTTGCCTGATTTTTTCACAGAAACATCCAGAAATGGAATGCAACCGTTAGATTCACGTTCTACTGTAAATTGAATATTTGGTTCGATTGAATTAAGGTGTATGTGTAGGCGGTCAACTTCGCTGGTTTTCACGACGCAGAAGCAATCGTCAACGTAGCGAAGAAACATAGTGGGTGTCGGAAGGAACGTGCTTAATGCCTTTGTTTCGATGGCTTCCATTGTGAGGTTGGCTACTGTGACGGACACAGCAGCTCCCATGGCGGTTCCACTACTTTGCTTGTAGAAACTACCAGCGAAAGAGAAATAGGTGTTCGTCAGGCACAGTTCCAGTAGGCGGCAGATTTCGTTCACGGATAGCTGGGTTCTCTCAGGGAGAGTTGTGTCTGACGTAAGTGCCGTTCTGATGACGGACACTGCGAGCTGAATGGGGATACTTGTAAATAGGGACACTACATCAAAAGAAACAAGACTCTCGTCGTCGCTCACTTGTAAGTTCGAAGCTAGTTCAATGAAGTGGGCAGTGTTTTCAACATGCGTGCTTGTTTTTCCCATGAGTGGAAGAAGCAGACGATGGAGATGATTAGACAAAGCCCGTAGTGGTGACGTCGTGAAGTCCACTATTGGACGAAGAGGGATTCCTGGTTTGTGAATTTTTGGTAAGCCGTAGAACGCAGGTGTTGAGCCATTCCGGCAGATGAGGTTCAGGTAGAGGGCCCGAGATTCTGGATATTTTCCGAAGATAGAAAAAAGTGTCTTGTTTAGGACTGCTTGAACTTTTGATGTTGGGTCCTTTAGTAGTTTCTTGTAGTCATCCGTGTTCAGAAGTTCGAGCACCTTCTTTTCGTAGTCTGCGCGGTCTAACAGCACGGTGGTATTTCCTTTGTCAGCTGGGAGGATCACGATGTTGTTATCTTCCCTTAGCTTTCTGATGGCGGATTTTTCTTCAGGGTTGTAGTTTAGATGTCTCCTTGGGTTTATCTTTGATAGTACACCAATGGCTTTTAAGCGTGCTTCCTCGCGGACGTCAAAGTCTAGCTTCTGTACGCCCTCTTCAACGGAAGCTGCAATCAATGCCAGGGGAGGATGCACAGTTGTAAAATTGAATTTTCTTCCTTTCGCCAACACAAGGATCTCGGTCGGGGAGAGGACTTTCGAAGAAAGGTTTTTGACGAAACCTTTGCTAGATGTCTCAGGTAAGGTAGAGCGACCTTGAAGAGAAACAAGTTTGTTCTTGTGTTCTGCTTCTTTTCTGCTGGTGGTCGAGAAAGCAGCAGACCTGGCGAATTCCTCGATGGCCGGAAATACATCAGGCACACGACATTCAAGTTGCCGTCGTAGAAAGAAAAGGTCAAGGTCTTTTTTCCGCAATGTCTCACGACATTCTTGTGTCCTAGCGTCTAGTAGACGACGTTCGGCTTGGTCAATGATACGGTGCCCTTCAGCAGAATGAACCAACCTTTTCAGGCGTAGGCTCTTCGGGATCAGGTGTAGATTCTTACAGGTCTTGTTGAAAGCGAGGTGAGTCTTGAAGATGGAGACGGAGCTGCTCAGGTGTACATACCGTTTGACAAGTTTAACTACCTCTAGGCCGTAGTCAGCGCGTAGTGATTGAAAAGTAAACATTTCGGCAAAATCTGCCTGGTTAGGTGAGTATTAAGAAAAGGAACTGGAAGTACTCTAACCAACTGGTTTAAATTTCCCGACGTTTCGCGGCCTGCTCGGTCGCTTGTTCACGGGTGACTTATTTGGCTGGGTGTTCGTCTTTCTCTTCTCCTTGTCGCTGCCGTTAAAATCGTCTTCTTCTTTGTGACCCCTCGAAGTCCGTGAATATAGCTGCTTGGTAGGGTACCGATCGACCGGTTCAGGTTGTTCTTGGTATGCTGGATATGCCAGGACTCTAAATAGAGTCGTTTTTCCAGTTTCTTTCGGTGTCCAGGACGGAACTGCTGTCAAAGTCGATGACGTGGTTGGTCTTTTCTGCATGTTCCGCTAGAGCGTTTCCTTGCACGTCCTTCTTTTTACATCATATTTATGTCTGCGAAGACGTTCGGTGAAGTTCTTGGTTTCTCCCACATATGAGGCTTTGCAGTCGGCGCAAGGAATGCGGTAAACAAGGCCTTGGGCTTTTTCTTTTGGATGACGATCTTTTGAAGAGGAAGATGATGGCCAATGGTCGAGACGGGCTTGTGTGTCACTGCAATGCCGTATGGTCTGAGGGCACGGGTGAGAACTTCGCTCGTGCCTCTGAGGTACGGGACGCACATGCGGCTGGAGGGATGGGTTTCTCGGCTGCAGATGGGTGGCAAAGTTTCTTGTAGATATTGTTGACGAATCTTGTTGGGTATGCTTTCGAGGGTCCCGTTTGATAATGTCCACTTCCTTTAAGTGCCTTATCGTGGAGCGCACCGTGATGGCACGTCGAAATCTCGAGCAGAAAAGAAGCAGAACACAAGAACAAACTTGTTTCTCTTCAAGGTCGCTCTACCTTACCTGAGACATCTAGCAAAGGTTTCGTCAAAAACCTTTCTTCGAAAGTCCTCTCCCGACCGAGATCCTTGTGTTGGCGAAAGGAAGAAAATTCAATTTTACAACTGTGCATCCTCCTCTGGCATTGATTGCAGCTTCCGTTGAAGAGGGCGTACAGAAGCTAGACTTTGACGTCCGCGAGGAAGCACGCTTAAAAGCCATTGGTGTACTATCAAAGATAAACCCAAGGAGACATCTAAACTACAACCCTGAAGAAAAATCCGCCATCAGAAAGCTAAGGGAAGATAACAACATCGTGATCCTCCCAGCTGACAAAGGAAATACCACCGTGCTGTTAGACCGCGCAGACTACGAAAAGAAGGTGCTCGAACTTCTGAACACGGATGACTACAAGAAACTACTAAAGGACCCAACATCAAAAGTTCAAGCAGTCCTAAACAAGACACTTTTTTCTATCTTCGGAAAATATCCAGAATCTCGGGCCCTCTACCTGAACCTCATCTGCCGGAATGGCTCAACACCTGCGTTCTACGGCTTACCAAAAATTCACAAACCAGGAATCCCTCTTCGTCCAATAGTGGACTTCACGACGTCACCACTACGGGCTTTGTCTAATCATCTCCATCGTCTGCTTCTTCCACTCATGGGAAAAACAAGCACGCATGTTGAAAACACTGCCCACTTCATTGAACTAGCTTCGAACTTACAAGTGAGCGACGACGAGAGTCTTGTTTCTTTTGATGTAGTGTCCCTATTTACAAGTATCCCCATTCAGCTCGCAGTGTCCGTCATCAGAACGGCACTTACGTCAGACACAACTCTCCCTGAGAGAACCCAGCTATCCGTGAACGAAATCTGCCGCCTACTGGAACTGTGCCTGACGAACACCTATTTCTCTTTCGCTGGTAGTTTCTACAAGCAAAGTAGTGGAACCGCCATGGGAGCTGCTGTGTCCGTCACAGTAGCCAACCTCACAATGGAAGCCATCGAAACAAAGGCATTAAGCACGTTCCTTCCGACACCCACTATGTTTCTTCGCTACGTTGACGATTGCTTCTGCGTCGTGAAAACCAGCGAAGTTGACCGCCTACACATACACCTTAATTCAATCGAACCAAATATTCAATTTACAGTAGAACGTGAATCTAACGGTTGCATTCCATTTCTGGATGTTTCTGTGAAAAAATCAGGCAACCTTTTAACATTTCAGGTGTATAGAAAACCAACGCACACCGGACGATACCTAAATTTTTTATCAGACCACCCTACATCTCACAAATCTTCAGTAGTTTCGGCACTATTTCGACGTGCCATCACGGTGTGCTCCACAGATAAGGCACTTAAAGAGGAAGTGGACATTATAAAACGGGACCTTCGAAAAAACGCATACCCAACAAGATTCGTCAACAATATCTACAAGAAACTTTGCCACCCATCTGCAGCCGAGAAAACCCATCCCTCCAGCCGCATGTGCGTCCCGTACCTCAGAGGCACGAGCGAAGTTCTCACCCGTGCCCTCAGACCATACGGCATTGCAGTGACACACAAGCCCGTCTCGACCATTGGCCATCATCTTCCTCTTCCAAAAGATCGTCATCCAAAAGAAAAAGCCCAAGGCCTTGTTTACCGCATTCCTTGCGCCGACTGCAAAGCCTCATATGTGGGAGAAACCAAGAACTTCACCGAACGTCTTCGCAGACATAAATATGATGTAAAAAAGAAGGACGTGCAAGGAAACGCTCTAGCGGAACATGCAGAAAAGACCAACCACGTCATCGACTTTGACAGCAGTTCCGTCCTGGACACCGAAAGAAACTGGAAAAAACGACTCTATTTAGAGTCCTGGCATATCCAGCATACCAAGAACAACCTGAACCGGTCGATCGGTACCCTACCAAGCAGCTATATTCACGGACTTCGAGGGGTCACAAAAAGAAGAAGACGATTTTAACGGCAGCGACAAGGAGAAGAGAAAGACGAACACCCAGCCAAATAAGTCACCCGTGAACAAGCGACCGAGCAGGCCGCGAAACGTCGGGAAATTTAAACCAGTTGGTTAGAGTACTTCCAGTTCCTTTTCTTAAAATAGGCGCTAAAATTTTCTTTTCAATACACATTTAAAGGACGACCTACAGAGTCGTCTCCTGCCAGGAAAAAACAGCTCAAAGTGTCATACCACGACCTACTGTAATCCTGACCTGCTCACAGAATGGCTCCCTACGGAGACGCTGTCGCGGATGAAGTGCCTTGCTTTGCTGTTGGGGGCGCTCAGAAAAGGCTTTTCGCTGACCCAAACCTGGTTTACAGCCTGCCTGTCTAGCGCACGGTCCGCATGGCGCACCACTGGTGATATCTGATTACTATTTTTTCGAGAATGCCTGCCGTAGCGGGGCACCAGCAGGCTGCAGTAGCACATTGCAGCAGGATACAGTATTTACTTGAGTAATAGCTGCACTGTTTATGAAGAAAACCTGAGGGTTCGCTTTTCCGCGGAGCACGCGGATTGCCAATCACCGCGATCGACAGCATGATTCCAGCAGTTAACAGGACAGAGATAACGTCTTCACGCGAAGATACCATCTGTGAAGGTTGCATTTGTATGGAGACTCGTATTCTTGATCTATAGTTATTCGCTATGTTATTTATGCGCAACGCGATGATTGGCTGTATATGTGCTTTGCGGGAAAGTAGACACAAGGGCTTTGTTCATAAATAGTCAGCTATTACTCGAGTAAATACGGTACATTGCGGCATCGCTCCCATGTTTGTTTGGATCGAAAGAGCACATTTTTGAAGCACAAAAGTGCAAGGGCGTTTTTTTAGCCCCAACTGCTCTTCTCCTATCGTCAAAATACAGTCGAATCTCGTTAATTCAAACTCTCTTAATTCAAACTTGCGGATAATTCAAACTACCATATAGATCCCATCCTATGCATCTCTATGGAAAGAAACTCCCGGTAATTCAAACTTTGCTTTATTCAAACAAATATTCAGTCCCCCTCGAGTTCGGATTAACGAGACTCGACTGTAATCTCAAATCACCCATAAATAGCCACTTTGCTGGCAGCCGGCACCTCTAGTGATAAATCTGTTACGCGGCCCTCGGACTGACGAGATCTTGCAAAGCCCAAGAGGGTAGCAAGTCAGGACCAGATAACGCCGCAGCACCTTGCGTGCCTTCGATTGATACGCAGATCCGCTAGGAAACAAGAAGACCTTTGTGCAGCGCTGCGAAGTCATAGCGTTACGAAACGTTGCGGCCGCGGCCTGTACTACAAGGTGCACGCTGGCACACTCTTGTGTGGGCAGGTCGAGCTTACAGCAGGTCGCAGTCATACCCTCCCCACAGGAGTGGGTCTCTGAGCTACTCCCCACAAAAAGGAAGGAGGGTCTCTCCTTTTTTTTAAAGAGAAAGGAAAAATTGAGGGGAAGTTACCGCCTTTCTGGCTGCTCGTCAGGCTTTAAGATATCTTTGTAGCGTGTCACATGCCAGTAAAACCCTTGCAACAATGGTCATTGGCGAAGGACGCTCATGATTCGCGACGACAACAACTCTCTAACTACCGTAAAATCTCGAGAGATGCCCCCCCCCCGAAAGGTAACCCACCCGTATTTTTGGGTTGACTTGATATTTTCTTTTAAACACCGAAAGATAGCCCACTCCTAGTAATTGTAGTGTTCGGATCAATGATGACCTTGGTGTAAATGCATCTAGTTAGCTATCGCGGGATATAAGCGAACATTGCTGACTGGGAAGTGATATCATCTTTGCTTCATTGCCCCTCGCCCCAATAACAAGTCTGACAGACACATGATCTAAAAAAAAGCATTTTTTAAACTTTTCTTGATTTCTCACCAAAAGTCAGCCCACTCCTTATTTTCATCCAATTTTCTCTCGATTTTAGGTGGGCTATCTCTAGGGATTTACGGTAGGTGTGCACGCAGTGGCTGCACGGGGAAAAGCAGCGCACTGACCTTGGAAGTCTTCGACTGTGTACCGGTCGTCGTCGGATGCCGTGCCCCCGTCCTCGTTGTCGCTGTCGTCTTCTGTCAGGGCCATGGTCTCGATGGCCACTAGAGCCATGAGCTGCTGCAGCTTCTCTGGCTCCAGGCCCAATGGAAGCTCCTTTGCAAGCCTAAGTGAGCACAGGGTACCCCAATTATTTCTGTCTGAGCACCCACTGTTCCATCCAACATTCGACTGCAGTTAAAAATTTGCAAACTGCCAAGGAGGAAATTTTTGAACTGAATACAAATTGAGCATTCTGAATATTCTACTTATACTCAAAATTTGTAATGTTCTTTGCACTCCCCTAGCACAAAGAGGACTGGGGACAGAATGGAGTAAACGAATAACGGAGCACTTGACACTGAATTTCTAAGGTCATCGACACTCAATTTAAGCGCATTGCTTTAAACATTCCAGACGGCCCCTCGGGCAAACTTCTTACATGTGCAAGGCATTTTTGACTGTAACAAACATGTTTATACAGCGTTAGGGACGTGATCCTGAATTAGGCCCAATTTTACCAAATCAGAGAGGTGCCAATACACAACCTAAAAATACTGTTTACGGGGTTAAAAAAAAAAAACACAAACGACCAGGACAGGTGTTGGCTTTGTCATTCTTTGTTGAACAAAATGAATTTTGAATTAAATATTGTCCGCAAAATGTAGGAGACAGGCTCTAAAAACTACAGATTAGGTTGAAAAGCAAGTTTCCTAGACACAATGGCTCAATCCATGACATATTTTGCCTATAAATCATAAAATACATAAAACCTTATAAATGCAACCTTGGAATTCATACCATTTTTAGGCATGTATGAATAGTGGATTTTGAGTTTAAAGTGAGTTTAAAGCGAATAGTGGTTTTGGCCAAATATTTTCAAATCAAATATTGAATAGTTTTTTGAAGCCTTTCACTACTGTTGCACCATGCTTAAACGGAAACCCAGTTGAACTCATAAAGGTTGTTCTCAAGCTTCCTCTTCTTCATTTCTAAGCTAAGTTAATTTTAATCTAAATATATTTATGAAGTGTGGCCTCAAAAATTCAAAAACCTACATTGGGATGGGAAGTAAACAACGAATTTGTCACATAAAACGGCAAGGATAGTATACGGAGGTCGGAGAGGAGACTTTGTCGACGTGAGCGGTCGCCTGGCTTCCCGGAGTCTTCCCCCATCTTCGAATTCTCCGAAGCGTGCGGGAAGCGTTTTTCGGCACCTCGCTCGGTGGTTCCCTTCCCCTCACCTTACCCGCCTGGGCTCAGTGGGTTAACGCGTGTGGCCCCCAGTCCTTGACTGCCCTGCCGGAGGCTCGGGTTACTCCCGAGGCCATGGGCCGCAGACGGCCGCGTCTGTGGCGGCCACAGGCATAAATACTGCGAAACACGCTGTCTCCTAACTCTGCCCAAAAACAAACCAAACACAACAATATAACATGAGGTCTTTGAACCTAGCGGAGTTGTGTTACTTTAAACGGCAGGGAATGTTTGGGTTTAGAGGGCAGACTGCTTTCAGGGCCAAAGGGCAGATCCGCAGGGCAATGACCGTCTGGGAGAGGGGAATTTCCACGCTTGGTGCGCGAACCTGGGTTTGAGTGCGAGGAACAAAGGGCAGTGCGAGAAGAGACTCGGAGGCGAACGGACGCATCGCGTCGTCGAGCGGGGCGACGAGACCACTGTCGACGGCCTCTCGCCAAGTACAGGACGGAGTTCCGCTGTGTGTGAGCATGTCAGCTGAAGAAGTGGGTGCGAGGCCAGGGGGCCCCGCCCATAGTGAGCCAGCCGACCGCCGGAACTCCTCCACCTTGGACGGACCGCGCAGGGAGACGTCGTCAACCATCGACTCGCCAGATGAGACTTTCCGCACTCGCTGTTCCTTCTTTAATTAGCATCTTTTGATTCGGTTAATCGTAACATCTTCATTAGTGACTGTATAAGCCTTTGTAAACCTTGATTTGTAAACTCTATTTTTGTAAGCGTTCTCCCCTATATTACAGAAGCTATTTGTGCAGAGTGTATGTATCATAATTAGCTTTCTGCCTACAACTAAATGAAAGCTTCTTTGTGTTCCCGAGATACGTCTCTGTCCCTCTTCATTGGTCAGACTCTCTACCAGAGCGTGGACCTATCGCTCGGTCAGTGGTCCACCCTTTAACAACGTCACACCCGGAGAACACTCTCTCGATTTTTTTTTGGGGTTATGACAGAATTAGACATAAAATTAAGCCTATAGAGATGTTCTGCTATTAGTGGTGCAAAACTATCGATTGTACTATCGACAGTATCGATAGTCGCCAGAAATCTGAACATCGATAGTACTATCGATATTCGACTATTGAAGAACTATCGATAGCACTATCGATAGTCGACAATCGATAGTTGACTATCGAAAATCTATGGATAGTACTATCGATAGTCGACTATCGGAAAATGATAGTTAATCGACTATAGTCAAACCCGTTTATACCGAACAGCAGGAAACGCTACGATCAGTTCGATATAGCAAAAACTATTTACAACGAACTTCCACGATGCGTTTGTTGTAAGGCGGGAGCTTCTCTTTCTTTCTCATCTCTTCACTTCCGCCTTGTAAAAATGCGCTAGAAACCTTTTTCTTTTTTTGTTGCATGCGTGGAGTTTTTTTTTTTTTTTTAATCTTATCTTTTCTTTTGAATTGCTTCTCTTCATGGGCAAACGCTTTGGGATGAAAAGTTTTTTTTTTCTGTGCGTGCATGCAAAGTGTATTTTTAAGCTTTCTCCCCTTCTGAATCGCTTCTCTTCGCTCAATTTTGTTCGCAACTTGAGCTTTTGAAAGTTTCTTTCTTTCCTACTTCTTTTTTGGGGGAAGGGACAGGCTAGAAGACGATTGCTTGCGCGTTTTGGAAGCCTTCCCGGGGAAAAAAGGTTGATATAGCCAATACGTTGTTCGTTATAAAAAATACTTTTTACATGCATTTTTATTTGAATATTCCGCGAGTTCGATGTCGACAATAATTCGCTGTACGTGGGTTCGTTCTAAACGGGTTTCACTGTATCGGGAAACTATCAATAGTTTCATAGCATCTTTCACGGACATGATCATCCTCAGAAAATTCGCCTATCAATTTGTTGCACTAACCAATTTCGCAACTCGCCATTACAGCTTGCCATTACAGAATGGAACTCATTGCCCCACCACATTGTAGATATAAGAGATAAAAATGGATTGAAATCTGCATGTGAACGTTTGTTCCACTTTTCCCAGGAATGAGTCATAGGATGGTGTCCTTTTTTTGTTTTTCATGTGCGAAGATAGTTTGATTTCTTTTCCTGTAGCCTGGTTGGAACGATGCTTCCTGTTTATGTACGAGTGTTCTTCTTTTGAGTGGGTATATTACGTTATTTTTGTTTGTGTACGAGTGTACTTTTTCTTGAGTGGGTATATTTGCATTGTTTCTTGTCTTTAAGCAAATATGTACAAAATTCATTGTTTTAATATTTTTGTCAAAAACGTGTACTCCCCCTCATACAATGCCCGAAAGGGCACTTTGATGTATATTAAATAAATAAATAAATAAAAGATAGTCGATTATTGTAAACCTATCGATAGTACTGTCCACGGTTTACTATTGATAGTTTTGAGACACCAGTAGTTTGCGTCGCCCCCTCTTTATTTTTCTCGCTTTACTTTTTCAAATGGGACACCAACTAGTAGCCCAAGCACTTACCATCCCAACCTTGGTTCAGCTTTCAGTGATGACGAAGACGGGAGTTTGGGCGAGGAGAGGAGAAAGGAGGCGAGCGGCGGTGCGGCAACTGTGTTCGCTCTAGTGGCGCAAAACTATCGATAGTACTATCGATAGTATCGATAGTTGCCAGAAATCTGACTATCGATAGTACTATCCATAGTCGACTATCGAAAAACTATAGATAGTCGACTATAAAAAAACTATAAATAGTACTATTGATAGTCTACTATCGATAGTTCTGCAACACTATCGATAGTTCTGCGACATTATCGATAGCTTTGCATCACTACCAGCTATACTTAATCGAGGAGATTTATAAATCTTGCTATATGCAAACCATCTTTCTTTAATCTCACCACTGAAAAAAATAAAAAAATTGGGGTTTCAATTTGTGTTGTGAAGGTAGTTGGTCAGCAAAGCTGTGGTATCACCTGCAACGATTGCCTACTGCACTATACGAAATGCCGCCGCTAATCGCAGCACGCCGCCGCTGGTCGTACCGCCGTTTCTTTTCCCTTTGCCGCTCCTAGTATTCACGCTGCTCCTCGGGAGTCCTAACTATGCGTGGCCTATTCATCGCGGTGCTGCAGCAACAATGAAATCAGTTGCTATACTCCGTTTCATCTTAAGTTTAAGCGCAACGGATGTTACAAACCATCAGAGCCAATTGGAGGCCGTGTGAGTGTCACGTGACCTTAGAGAGGGGGCACAGCGACGCGCAGAAAGTGTATCACGGGCCACGTCCACAGAATGGGATTGGCTAAGATAGCTCGTAGCATCCGCTGCGTCCGGACGTAAGGTGAAAGGTATGAAAAGCTAGTGACGTCACTCCCCATGTCGCAAGCTGCCGTCGCCGCGGCAGCTTGGGCAACAGTAATCTTCACCGGGAACGTATACGGTGAGCGCTACGTGCTTCGCATTGTTTTCAGGAGCTCCTTATCATTTATTATATGGTTAGGATGCTTGTTTTGTGCTTATTCTTTATTGAAACAAATGCTGTGCTGTATGTTGGTTTTCTCTGGGCAGACATACTATACAACACTCGCACTGAAAAAATGCTAGCCAAGGAGCAAATTGATCAATAAAAATTTGCATGCCATAAGGGAAAATACAGTAAAACCTCGTTATAACGAAACGAGATATAACGAGTTAATGGATATAAAGAAGTAATTGTAATTCCCCTTGAAACTCCCACAGAAGCCCATGCATTCAAAACCTTGTTTTAATGAAGCAAAAATTTTCTTGCAATGGGTATAACGAACCATTTTTCTAGAACTAAATGGTTATAACGAAGTACTAATTACGGCCACCCTTCAACTTCGTTATAACGAGGCGGTAATTCAAAACTCCCGCGCGCTAGAAGCCGCGAACTCCTCGTGCGCTAAATGTCGCCTGGCAACATGCACGAGCGCGCCGAGGTCTCCCGGCCTCCCCCTTCTCATGGAACGCATGGACCCGTCCAGAAGCAAGATGGACGACGACAAGCGGAAACGCGAAACGATCTCGATCGTGCATGCGTGCTGTGACGGGGTGCCTGATGAGGACAGCGACGAATGTGTCGACGGCAGCGAGGAGCCGAATGTTTGCGAGTCCGAGTACCGACGTCCGCGCAAGCGCTGGATGCGCCGGATCTGCTGCGCCGCTTTTTGGCGCTCACGATGACGGCGAGGATGAACTCGAGATAGCAGCTGCCGCAGAAAAAGCGATCATTCGCCTGAAGAAGACAAGGCAAACATCAATCCTGGGGGGCTATGTTGCACGTTTTGGACTCTCAGGAGACTAGGGCGAAGGAGTGAGCGCCAACAACGCTCTTTGGATGTTGATTGGTGGAGTCGCTGATGACGGTGAGTTTCCGCGATTAAGATACGTTCATTCACACCTATGTCACTTCCTTCTCCCTAGTCTCCTGGGATTCCAAAACGTGCAACATAGCCCCCCTGGACTTCTTTGCTGCGAAGTGAGCCGTAACAGCTCGGAGCATCCAGCGCTGTGATGCACGGATAGTCGTATATGATCGCTGTTTTTTTCTTCTTTCGTTTGTGTTTTTCTCCATGCCACGGTAGTTTGCTCGCATGGCAGGCTTCTCTGTCGGATTCGGTGGTGAGTACATCGTTCCTAGCTTAGTGATTTGCGGTAGAAGTGGAACAATGGCTTTAACGAACTAATCGTTATAACGAAGTAATTACGGCTCCCCCTTCAACTTCGTTATAACGAGGTTTTACTGTAGTGCCGTCTTTCATACACCTCCTCAATTGAAATAAATAAAATTGGTAGTCTGTCATGCTACTGGTTTTGCTGCTGACTCACGTCACAATGCACACCTCAGAACTGCACCCACCATCCGGAAAGGTTGCGCATGCCTGAAATATCCAGCTCCCCTTCCACAATGTGGCAGTCACGATAAATGGCAATATCCACACTCATTTGATGGGCAATATGAAGTTGGATGTTCTTGATTACACAAAGGGATCCACACAGAAATTTAGCCGACAGCGGTATTCCTCAATACCCTATGACATGGAACATCTACAAGACTTGTAGTATTGGCTCTTACACGCGCTGTGGTAAAGACTATGCTTCGTTTTTCCCGAGTATGACACCCAATGAAGTACTTTTCCAGATAAATTCCTTTAAAAGGTTGTAATAGCACCGCATGAGTGTGCATGGAGAGGGAGTGCCTTGCTCTCACATGCTCATGCTCTGTCAGCTAGGAGCAAGACCTCTATAAGCTTTTGCCTTTAGTTTTGCCTTTTAGTACACTCATAGTGAGCAGCAAAGACAGACTGGGCTTCTCTTGTAGTATGAGCACAATGGTTTTGTTGCCAATGTCCCTTTCAAGGAGAAATATTGGTGAAAAGCTTTTTAATAGGTTCCTCCTTGAGAGGTTAGTTTTAAATTCCATTTTCTCTGCACCCCTAGGCTTGATCAAATATTGTGCCTTTAGTGTACTAAGGCAGCGGAGTCCCAAAACAAGTGCAGAAAACCATAACAATGGTTCGAGGGATTGGAGGCCGAGCACATGTCAGCACACCGAAGCTGGGAGTGCGTGTAGCAAAAGCTCGCGCCACAGAGCCCAGGAAATCTGGGATCAATCCCCACCCCTGCCCAATTTGATCTGGATGAGCCTCGTACTGGTGTCCATTCATGTATCGCTACTGCGCGATGGACGTTAAAGACCCCAGCTATCAGTGGTACTGCACTGGCTAAATTTCTCATCACAGCTGAGACACCAGAAGCCCATTCGTACTGACTGACTTCCTGCTGTTTAAACAAATGCGCTACACAATTCCTCTATTGTGACGGTTTGAGCTGACAAGGTGAGGTGTTTGTGCAGCACTCACATTGGCACCAGCTTGGCCGAGTACTTGTGGGGGTGCTCCAGGGCCAGCCTCAGCAGCCTGTCCACATTGAGATACGCCCGCGGTGGGTGCCGCTGCACTCTCCTCCACAGCTGTGGGAGGGGATTAAGAGAAGCTTGACGACCGCTGCTTTAGGCAGTCCCTAGCCATGCAACCCACTTGGGTAGGGCCTCACAGCCTCCACACAGCTGGTCTATGGAAGGGCAATGGCTTACTGAGACAAAGTGAATGGTGGACATCTTGCACGCGCTTTCGATATGACACGGCAGCCACTACAATGGGTGGCCAGAGATAGAGCCTGCACTCTCTTTCACATTCGTACGAAGCAGTAAGTTTCACCCAACCTATCTTTATCAGCTTTGCGCTTTATATCTTTAGGGCAGCCAAGAGAAAGGTCATTGTGGAAAGGAGGTTGCTCCTCACCACTTCAGCTTTCCTAGCTTCTGCCCTTTTCCCCCTCGCACTGTCTTTCTTATGTTGTATCCGACTATAGAGCTGTTTAAACAGCCAAGTACCACATTTTCTGAACCATAGTATGTGAACTGTACATGTTTATAAAAGTTTATATTTTACGCCGTGTGCAGACTACATCTAAGGGTGCAGAGTATACGAAGATTTGTCTTAGAGCGCAGCTCTTAGCGGCGTAGGTGTCGCCGTCACCGCGCGGTGCATTATGGGACGCGTGACGTCACTGATGACGTCATCTACATCGTCATTGTCACTGATGACGTCATCAGTGACATCACAGATGACGTCATCGGCATCCCCATCGTCATCGATGACGTCATCGGCATCTGCATCGTCATCATTACTGATGACGTCATCAGTGACGTCACTGATGACGTCATTGGCATCCGCATTGTCATCATCACTGATGACGTCATCGGCACCGTCATCGTCATGTGACACCCCAGGTCATGTGACCCCCCACATGTGATGTGACACCCCCCTCCTTCCCCGAGGTCACTTGACCCTCCCCCTCCCCAGAACCCTTCCCTCCTCCTCCTCAAAAGCCGCGCTCCAATTCGGCGTTACAGTGAGTTTTAAACGGCTTTCACTTTTTTTCCTACATCATTCATTATGACAAGATGCGACGGATTTTGTGAATTACAGAGTAACATTAATATTGATTTACGTATGATACAAGCTTTCTTGCGATCTAATAAAACAGGCTTTTGTCAAAGTGTATGAGAATATTTCTATGTGTGCATTAAGTAAAGGAAACATTTTTTTTTCAACCGAAAAGTGCCCTCGTGGACTATAATCTGAACAATAAGGTAACAGCTCGACGGCCGAGAACTTGTGGGAGTAAACAGTACGGCACGGCTACTTGCCGGTGTGCAAGAGGGTGCCCTTGTGCGGGGTGCCAGAGAGGAGGTGCTCGACCCAGGCCACAGCCAGGAAGAGCTGGGGTGGGTGCTGCACCCGCACCAGGCGCTCTGCCAGCAGCTGCACCCGGCTGCCCAAGGTGGCCAGCACGGGGAACCACGCCCTCCTCAGCGTGGCTGGAAGCCCGAAAGGCGCATCCTCGTCCAGATTTGGCGGCTCCAGTTCTGCAACAAAAATGAATGGATGGAGGCGTATGGCTGAACCCCTTTAAATCGGGCAGCTGCTTGACCACTTAGCCAGCGTTTTAGAGCGATAGCTGTTATGGGGACTTCCCAGAGGCATTTGCAACGTCGCCATCGCACCAGGCAGAAAGCTCTGCAACATCATCAAACCACATTCAACTGGAGTAGTTCACCCATCAACCGAGAGATGGCGGGCACACCCTCATGCCCGGTGGTGCTGAAGCTGAGGGAGGACACATTGCGTCTCGAACCTTGTACTTGCACACATTCAATGGTGGCGACGCTTGCGCCGTGAAACCCTGCACCCTGCCTGCCTGCCCGCCTGCCTGCCTTGCCCTGCCTGCCCTGCCCAGAAGTGTCTTCAACACTTCTGTGTACATCTTGCCTGGAACATTCCAATTCGACACCAAGAGCTTCATGATCAAAACTTGCCCGTGGCTTGTCCCAAAAGTGCACCAGTACTCATCTCTGGAGACTTTAACGTCAACATCACTAGTCGAGAAAAAGAGTGGCTCCTCACAATTCTCACCGTAGCACTCGGTTTGTGTCATCAACCCACCACTCGTAACTGCACCTGCATCGATTTAGGCTTAGGCATGGATGTTGATTCATGTGTGCAGTGTGTTCCCTTTTCAACATACTTCAGTCACCACAAGGCTGTGTGTGTGTGTGATTGAGAAAATAAAGAGTGAATACCGTAAAATCCCACAAGAATTCCCTATCCAAATTGAAGACATAAATGGTGAAAAACATGGGGTGGGCTATCTTTGAGGATGTAACAGGAAAAACTTTATAAAAAAATCAGCAGAACCCATCTTTTGGGAATGATTATCTACGTTAATGCGAATAGCATCAAACGGTGCGGAGTTATGCGCGTTCGTCAGGTGGCCGGCACACTCTAGATACGCCAGCCCACTCTTGAGGCGATTCTAAATTTGTTGACACTTTCACAGCCCTGCGCATGATCTCCGCAGCCCAGCACGTGCGTTTGTGTCACTTAGGAAGGCGAGCAAAGCACGCGCCATACGCACAAACACTCAAAATGGTACCGACCAGACTTTCTGGCGTCTCAGCTAGTCTCAACCAACGGTACTCTAAACGGTTGTTTATATCTTTACCATAGGACGCGCTTTACAGCGCTGTCACAGCTACCGGTGCGCGCGCGTTCCATGCACGAGGGCTCATTCCGCTCTCGTGAGGCTGAGCACGGCCGCTACATCACCCTCTCCCCGAGCGCGGGAGAGGGTGAGCTAGCGGCCGTGCTCAGCCTCACGAGAGCGGAATGAGCCCTCGTGCATGAACACGCGCGCACCGGTAGCTGTGACAGCGCTGTAAAGCGCGTCCTATGGTAAAGATATAAACAACCGTTTAGAGTGCGTTGAATGACTGCCTTCATAGCTCTGTGGTTAGCGCGTCTGCCTGCTGATCAAAGGGTCAACGGTTCGAATCCCAGCCGGCGCCGGTCTTTTTTATTTATTTATCGACCCGCGGCGTAAGAGGTTAGATAGCCAGATAGATAGATAGATAGATACATACATAGATAGACGAAAAGTGCGTGAAGTATCCAAAGAATGCTATTCGCATTAAAAATCAGTGATAAACACAGGGGCACCTGCTACAAACCATGTGACATGGGAACTGATACCGCAGACACGGCAAATTTCGTTTCACCCATTCCCGCATGCGATAAGCATGTGGGAATTCGCTACGAACTCCTGTGGTACGGGAAAGGATACTGCAAGTTGCAGACGCAGCAAATTCACGTATTATGGTGCGAAAAACCCGCGGAAACTTGCTGCAAACTCTCATCTCACAGGAACAAATACCACAAATCGCGGACACAGCATATTCAAATTTCACGGTGTAATAAACACGCACAAACTGCTACAAACTTGCCGGTCATGGGAAGCGATATCACACGTGCAGATCGCAGACAAAACGCGAGAATCCGCTACAAACTCGCATGTCACGGGCACGGATACCGCAGATCGCGGACGCAGCAGGTTCGCATTTCACGATGCAATGTCCATGCGGTAACAACTCGCGTGTTACAGGAACCGATATTACATGCGTAGATCGCAGAAAAGACGTGGGAACCCGCTACGAACTCGCTTGTCAGACGTATCGGTACTGCAAATTGCACGGTTGATGCCTCTAATGCGATTCCTGTCGGACATTGTGTGACATCTCATGGGAATCGGGGGGGGGGGGATGTTTAAGAACTTTTATGTTACGGATTTTTTGCCAGAAAAACGGGATGGGCGATTTTTCGGGGGAGGGCATCCTTACGGGGTTTTATGGTATGCATAAAAGTGTGTGTTACTATGCACAATAACAGCTACCACTATCACTCCTTCGTACACGGCAGATATTTTAATATCTGTAGTTCATCCTCTTTAAGATGTGGCACCACCTGTTGACACATTTCTGAACTTAAGGTAGGCTGTGAGAACTGTTGTTGTTGCTGTGAGAACAATGGGTGGGAGTGCGGAGGCAGAGACTCTGAACAGAACTCTGTGGTTTCTTGCATAAATCTTGAGGATGATGCTTTCACCAATAGCCTTTTTGGACGTTAGATGGCGTGAGGAAGCAATTTTCGATCATTGTTTTGATGCAAAATTGGTCCTCACACGGATCTCAATTCTGCATAAAAATCTCGTCAGTTCACTTGGCAAAAAAGTGTCCTGATTACATTGATCTTTCTATCTCATTCTTTCCCCCAAAGTAGGGTTCCAAGTTTTCAGCTAAATCCAAAGAAGTCAGAAAAACACTCACTGGTAAAATTTGCTTCAATTCATATTTATCCGAAAAACCCTGCATTTCAAAAATCACAAAAAAAAAAAAAAGGACGATGTTTTACATATAAATTTTATTAGAGCATAAGGTCAGCGGTCCTGAGGAAAGGTCACTTTAGTTTGCTTTAAAATCTTGAACCACTAAATTTTGAAAAATTGAGAACAGAGGAAAATTAAACTCAGAATCCGAATTTCAGAGATTGGGAATCCAACAAAAAAACATTCCGATAAAACCCAAATTTTCAATGAGAAATAAACTCCAAAAACATGGAATCTCACAGATAAGGTAACCAAGTACAAACGTCTTCCAGAAACACTCTCGACAGACCGGGCAAATCATAAATTGGTGCAACGTGGTGCACATCAGCGAACATGTGTGACACAGAATTTGTGCCCTGAAGGAGGAAGGAGTACCTTGAGCATAATGCTGCAAAACAAACGGGCACAAGCCTGCAGCTTTTAAAAGTGCTTTAGGTAGGCAAAACATTACAAAGAGCACGCATGCACATGCAGACAAAATTGTTCAGAACAAAAATTGCATCTTCAAGATACTACTAGACATAAATTCAATTTTTTTTAGAGGGTGGGGGGAGGGGTGCATTTTCTGACATAGTACATGGCCTACCCAGACAGTTCTTAAAAAATGTTTTCTTTTTTTAGTGTAAAGACTTTTTTAAGAAACATTTTGATGCACAGCCATGTCCAGTTGACAGTAATCCTGTGGAGCATGCGTACCAACGCCAGGGCAGAGAATCTCAAGGCTCTCCTCATCCGGCAGAAGGAAGTTCTTGGTGAGGAGCTGCTCAATAACGAGGTCGCTGAAATCAGAAGAAATGAACATAGATGAAGATACCTACACTGACAACAGCATTCCAAGAATGGCAAGACCTCGGGCAGCCTAAGTCTAGCTTCACTAACGATATAAAACAAACGAGGCACATTAAGCCAAAAAATATCCCAAGATTTTCGACACCCACGTGGCACGAAAAAAACACCTGTAATAATTTTGTGAACCGCTCGTCCTACGAGGAAAGCCACTGCAAATGGCTTTGATCGTCAGACAGCAGCTCACACACTTCGACAACAACGGACAGCTGCTTATTCAGGTTAAAATCTAAGCACTCGTAGTATTGAGGATTAAACTTAGCTAGTTTATAAACCTGGGCCCCAACAATAAATAAGGTAAACAGCCCTTTCCCAAATTTCTACTTTTACTTCTCATCTCAAGTCTGGCATCGTCCTGACCACGGTCAATCTACAAGCGGTAATGCATTCACCGAGTCACTCGTTCAGGGCGGAAATTTCCACCGTTCCAAAGAGGTAGTATTAAAGCCCGTTCACACGCTTGCAACTCGTTAGGAATGTGCGCCTTAAAACATCTTACGACAAGAGAACACGCCTGCACCATCTATGCAGTGACCCTGGAACTGCATTTCACTAGAGCCAAAGTTTTGCGGTATTTACGAGGACCAATGTACATACTACCTATGAAAACTGGTCATTTATAACACTAACAAAAAGCTTTTTAAACCAAAATAGAAATTATGCAAAAAAAAAAAAGAGGAAATACATACACAGGATTGTCAAGCGTTCCACAGTTACCCGATAAGTGAAGTCAGTGTGTTCTTTCGTCGTAAGAGATTTTAAGAGATTTCGAAGCACACGGTCCCAAGGAGCCGCAAGTGTGTGAATGGACCTTAAGCTTCAGACACAGAAAAAAGATAATTTGTCTTTGAGATACAAGAAAGTATACATTAGCACACCTTTCACCTAACAGTCACTATCGAGCACTGCACTAATTCTCCTCGGAGACTTTAATTTGGCCGGTTCGGTGGGCGCCGGTCGGTGAGCTCCAGTTTCATTCCCAGCAGATGCTGTGGAAAGTTACCTTCTGGCAACGGTCAGTGGCCAGTGACACTCAGGGTGTCGAACAGATACTCTTTTCGGTTCGGTTCAGTTTACGGTTCACATACTTTCGGTTCGGACCAGATTCAGCCCTGGAGCAGAAAAAATAATGAATCGAACCAGTTTACACCGGTTCATATAACGGTTCAAGTGAAAAATTTAATTGAATATTCTTACACCTCTGCTACCATGAAGTGGATTACTACGGTATAAAATAAGTGCTCATTTAGTGATCTTGTGTGCTCCATCTGTCTATTGGAATGATCTTCAAAACTTCAAGACGTGACATGGGACTGAGTACCAAGCACACAAAATTAACTCTACTGCAAGAAAGGACAAGTGCCACTCCAAAATTGTTATATGCACATGCCATATTGTGTACACTCTGCCTTGGCTGTGTGAAGCGACCGGAGGGAAAGGACATCATCTAGTAAGTCCGGCTCAATCGCTTTCGTTGGCATGATAGGATGTATCTTGACCCCGAAAAGGACCTTTCCACGCTCACTTGCGTGACCGGTACTGCAAGAGCGACGAGAGCAAGTGAATACAATTCGGGTGCTGAGACCTTTCCCCTTTCCTTTTCCCAAAATTCCATGACAATGCTACCCCTGCTATTTCGAGGCACCTTTTCAAAGCCGTCCAGTGGGGTCTGAATACAGTGAAACTCGTCTAGAACGAACCCACGTACAGCGAATTATTGTCAATATCGAACTCACGAAAAATTTAAATAAAAATGCATGTAAAAAGTACTTTTACAACGAACAACATATTGGCTATATCGAACTTTTTTCCCTTGGGAAGGCTTCCAAAAACGTGCAAACAATTGTCTTCTAGCCTGTCCCCCCCCCCTCTTCCAAAAAAAAAAAAAAAAAGTAGGAAAGAAAGAAAATTTTAAAAGCTCAGGTTGCGAACAAAATTGAGTGAAGAAAAGCGATTCAGAAGGGGAGAAAGCTAAAAAATGCATCCTGCACGCACACACAGAGAAAAAATTCATCCCAAAACAATTACCCACAAAGAAAAGCGATTCAGAAAGGGAGAAAAGCTAAAAAACAAACTCTGCACGCATGCAAAAAAGAGAAAAACTTCTTAGCACTTTGTTACAAGGCGGAAGCGAAGAGATTAGAAAGAAAGAGAAGCCTTACAACGACCGTATCGTGGAAGTTCGTAGTAAATGGTTTTCGCTATATCGAATTACTTGCTATATCGAACTGATTGTAGCGTTTCCTGCTGTTCGTTATAATTTATTTTCTTTTTTGAATACATTTTGCTCTGTGCCCACATAAGCCCATAAGGCTTGTGCGTGGAACACGGCAGGTGACTAACAGCCAGAATTTTTACAGTTTCAACTTATTCTATGAGTTTAATCAAACAAACAAATTATAAGAAAAGAAGCAGTTCATACACAGGTACAGAATAACAGTTGGAACGGGCCTCTATTAGGTACACACTGGTATTTACTAATACTTTTAAAGCATTGTTTTAATAATCAATACAATTCATACATTGGTTACGGTCGTATGTAGGTAAACCCAAAGATAGAAGAATGTTTGCTAAATGCTTTCAGGCAGCCGCTTTCTTTTTCCGTGAGGAACGCTTCGAGTCGTCATTAGGGCAAGTGGATCTCCCGGTGTGCACGGTGCTTGAGGTTGCTGTGGCTGGGCATCTTCTTTAAGAGCGTGAAGCTTCCTCCATGCCAGTGGCAGATGCTGCTTTGCTCTCGACCTCTCCTCGCTTGTTGGCGTGACATAGTATCGAGGATCCAAAGACATAGCCACACAGAATATGTGGTTTCTGAGTCAACACCTTCTCTCGCCTTTTCATGGAAGCAGCCAGCTGATTCGCGATTGCGGCGTCAATTTTGTTGTCTCAATTCGACACGTGAGCCATGATCCATACAAGTCCCCCAAAGTTGCTCCTTTTGAAGTTGCACTGTTGCTTCCTCAGCCAGCCCCAGGGAGGCAACTACGTTGCTTATTAAATGCCAGTCTTCTTGAGTAAAGCAGTGTTTATCATTGTCTGTGATAAAATCGTCGCAGAGCTCTCTCAGCTCCAGCGATCGTTGCATCATGGCCCCGGTGGACATCCACCCTGTTAAGCAATACAGAACAGGTTTCTTCAGATAAACTTCCGAAGTAGGGACAGCACGGTCTGCAACCTTATTTTTTCACAACTTTTCGGGCTTACTGTACGACGTCGCTAGCAGCTGTAGACTTGAGAGCGTCATGTACAGCGAGCTGCAGCGTGTGCACACCACACCTCATTCCTTGAAGAAGAGGTCCCTCATCTGAGAAAGCAAAAGCTCCAATTCTTCGAGGTAGGAGACACCATCTGAGGCACCACAGTACACATGCACGTCTTCCTCTTTTGACTCAAACTGGTCGGATCTTCCCGCGACCGGGCCAGCAGATTCTTTGGCTAAGAGAGCAACTGTTTTCAGCATATTGGTTCCGTTGTTGGTCGTTATACTGTAGACCTGCTCTGGGGAGACGTTGTACCTTGAAAGTACTTGAAGAACTTCGTTTTCAGACGTTCCACAGTGTGTCGCTCAAACATTTCTTTCATTGCCAGCTTTTGCAGGTGAATCTTTCAATTTTCAACATCTTGGACATTTACGCCGAGAACTGCACGTTCCAAACGCGTGGAGCAGTCGATTTTCAGTGACACCAACTGTGCCCTAAGGGACTCGGAGACGTAACTTCTGGCAATTTCCACCTTTTCTGAGACTTCCTGCCAGATGTCTTCAGCACTTACTGTGACGTGATCTTTGAGGTCATTTTCCACGGGATCGATAATTTTTCAGTAACCCAGAGTCATCCGTCAAGCGAAATGACTGGCCGTTTGTGGTGACGAGCTCAACACATGCGTCCATAACTTCGTTTCCGGTTAAGCTCGATGTTACACTGGAGCCCCGTTGTATGACAGATAGCAATGTTGGCTGCTTGAACGGTGTCCTTGGCAAGTGACTGGCAGCATGGCTACTACTGGTGGACAGGTCAGGAGTGCTGCTGCCCAACGGCTTCTGTACCAGAAGCGCATCATACGCTCGTCGAACGCGGTAGAAAGTGGAATGCCGGCGTCCGGCATTTGGCTTTCACATCCTAACGCGTTCGACGAGTACAGTGGAGACAAGGACAGCTATAGCTTTAGCACTAATCATTCGAAATGACATAATAAAACAATGCAGGATTTCCGCCCACCTGTTGTTACAACTGAGTGCAGGTGAGTGCCTATTGCAGATGACCGAGTGGACCCAGGACCAGGAGTGCAGATGAGCACCATCACAACATTACTTGTGAGGTAGTTTCAATCTGACTGCCTGTCAATGGAGCGCCTTTTAATGCGAATAGCATTCTTTGGATACTTCACGCACTTTTCGTCTATGTATCTATCTATCTATCTATCTATCTATCTATCTATCTATCTGGCTATCTAACCTCTTACGCCGCGGGTCGATAAATAAACAAAAAAGACCGGCGCCGGCTGGGATTCGAACCGTTGACCCTTTGATCAGCAGGCAGACGCGCTAACCACAGAGCTATGAAGGCAGTCATTCACCGCACTCTAAACATTTGTTTATATCTTTACCATAGGACGCGCTTTACAGCGCTGTCACAGCTACCGGTGCGCGCGCGTTCCATGCACGAGGGCTAGATCACCCTCTCCCGCGCTCACCCTCTCCCTCTAGCTCACCCTCTCCCGCGCTCGGGAGACCTCTAGCTCAGCCTCACGAGAGCGGAATGAGCCCTCGTGCATGGAACAGCGCGCGCACCGGTAGCTGTGACAGCGCTGTAAGCGCGTCCTATGGTAAAGATATAAACAACCGTTTAGAGTACCGTTGGTTGAGACTAGCTGAGACGCCAGAAAGTCTGGTCGGTACCATTTTGAGTGTTTGTGCGTATGGCGCGTGCTTTTGCTCGCCTTCCTAAGTGACACAAACGCACGTGCTGGGCTGCGGAGATCGTGCGCAGGGCTGTGAAAGTGTCAACAAATTTAGAATCGCCTCAAGAGTGGGCTGGCGTATCTAGAGTGTGCCGGCCACCTGACGAACGCGCATAACTCCGCACCATTTGATGCTATTCGCATTAACGTAGATAATCATTCCCAAAGGATGGGTTCTGCTGATTTTTTCTTTTATACTTTTTTTACGGCGCGGTCTCGAAAGTTGGGCGACGGGGAGGAGGCGGAACCCCCGTGCGAGCAACGTTTCTTCGGCAACGGTTTCCTTCTCGCCACAGTGGATACAAATCACGTGGAAAACATGGGAACATTCGTGAAAGGCCTGGAGTTTTCCATGCTCGAACGTTCTCCGTCTTCCGCTGAGACTCACTGTAGTTCCGCTGAGGTCAGAACGTCGCTCTGTCTGGCTCTTTTCTTGCTTTCGTTGACTGGCACCTTGCACCCTCTCTCTTTCTTGCGAGGCTGCCGCGTATTGGCCGTGTGGGGAATCGGGAGTCTCGCAGAATTTTCCAGGTCTTTCCCGTCGGCAGGTGCAGCAGGGCGTGCGGTCTAGAGCTGTTCGGTTTAGTGAACGCCGTTTTACCAACCCCAGTTTATCGAATCGCCTTATAGAGAGGCTCAATTTAGAGGAAAGGGCGATGAGTCTCCTTTTATCGAATCGGGCTGAAGCGGCCTGTACGGGTGGGCTAATTGGGTTAACATTTCTGTAATGAGCCGCCGCAAACTGTCGCCGTGAAGCGCCGTAAACGGGGGGGGGATTAACACACGCGAAGAAGGGATCCTTTTTTTAAACAGTGTCTCTGTTTCGATAAACAGTATTTCTCTAGACTGAGGCACCGCTTTCTCTAAACCGAGCTTCGATAAAACGAGCCCGTTCTCTAAAACGTGTTTCGATGAGATTGCGTTCAATTAACCGTAGTAAACCAGAATTTGATGCTACATTGTTGTTTCCGCGGTGGCTCGATGCGTCATCCCGTTGGCACATGGCGGAAGCTTTTTGCCTGGCGTGTGGGCGCGATGACTTTGAGTGGCTCAGGCGGATATTGTGACAGTCAATAACAGTGGTTATTGACCTTAATTTTGTAAAATATGCTTACAAAAATATTTGCATAAGTGAAAACACCTTGCCTCGCAGCACTAACTAAGCCTCTCAAAATTTCCCGGCGCAGAGTGCACGGAATAGTAAGCGCAAATGCGTGCCCAAACCATTTGGCAGACCGGTTTAGAACGGTTCTTTTGTTTTGCTCTGGTTCAGGTTCAGCTCCAAAATGGTGCTGAACATTTCGTTTCGGGTTCTGTTCCGGTTCGGGCAAAAGAAGCGGTTCAAATCCAGTTCAGTTCCGGTTACGGCTCAACACCCTCATAACACTACACTTGCTAGGTACTGCAAGCCGCCGCCCGATCAGAAGGATTGATTCACTATGCATCCGTCCATCCGTCCACATGGATGGATGAATGGATAGCACTACCTAGTCTAGAACCATCTACAACATTCGCACCTGGACGGATCAGCTTACCAGTCTCGCTCCACTCGGCCGCAATGTCGGCAAGTAACCCCCTGCACTTCTCCTTGATGGCAGCCATCTTGTGCCTGCTGCACTTGCGCTGCAAGAAGACGTCCGGCATGTTGGTGCATTTATCGAGCACCTCAAGGATGCATTAGTAAAGGAGTATGCCTACCCGGAAGAATGCGTTCAAGGTTGTACAAAGAACCTCGATGGTCCGCCTAATGTGGCAGCATGATACATTTTTCAACCAGAAGCATTCCTTCCCTCATCCCCGAAATAAAAGCGAGCTAGTTCTCAATTTGATGACTATGATGAATGCACTTGGAAGCATGAAGTGGGTGCTTGGCTACTTTATAGGTGCAATGAGCTGAATTCTTTTTATGCCCCTCCTCACTCGCACTGCACCCTTCCCCTCAAGAGAGTTCATCTGTTCTCCTTGTAACACAATTGCAGTTGAAGGGGAGCGCACTCTTTCTATTAATTTAAGGAAAGGCCGACAAAATTCAAGGAAAGGCCTGTTGTGGAGCATGGGGCCGGGTTGTAAGCCCCCCAACCCCAAGGCCTCACCCCAGAGGCGGCGTCCCGGAACTCCTCCAGCATGCGACAGACGCGGTCCTCTTCCGGCTCGAGGACGGTGGCAGACGGGCGACGCCACCCGGCAGTGGGGCAGAGGGGGCCCCTGCCGGTCCAGGCGCTCCCGCTCCTTCTCCCAATAGTGGACACGCAGCCAGAGCAGCAGCAGGTTGCACGCGGAGCGCAGCACCTCCAGCGAGTGCGAGCTCGTCGCATGCGCTGACGTGTTGCGCAGGTCCACAATCCAGTCAGGCACGCCCAGCTGTGAATGCCACACAACGTGGCGAGGTGCCCCAAGCGTCGGAACCGTGCGTTTGGAAGTCGCAATCAGTAGGATATTAGATCTCCGAACATCGTTTCCCATCACTCTATTGACCCGGTGTTCAGTTCTTGGCCTTGGGCCAAATTCACCCGTCAGTTCCGCACATCCGGGCACATGTTTATTAATGCGAAATTGAAGGCTTCCCAAACACTCACGACTGGTTATGACCGTGTGCTTTACGATTTCTCTTGATATCTCACGAAGAGAACATACAGGCACGTTTCGCCAGTGCGAATGTTTTACGGTGTTTGCAAGATCATATGTATGCACTACCTATGAGAAATGGTCGTTTATAACATTGTCAAAAGTTTTTCGAGTCAACAATAAAGGAAAGATGCGCCAAAAATAAAAAAATAAATATATGGAAATCGTGAGTGTTGCACGGCTACCCGAAGGATGATGCCAGTGCATTCTCTTGTAAGAGATCACTAGAGGTTGTAAGCTGGCCCAAGTGAACGAGCCTTAACTCTGATTTTGGAGTGAAGCATGCCACGGTTGCCTCTAAGAACGTTGACGGCGGCCGGTCGAAAAGGGTTGGCCAGCTACCAAACAGCTGCACCATGAGCTCCGTCAATCATGCAACGCAAATGTAAAAAAACAAAAAAACAACAACAACAGAAGAGGCAAGACAGAGGATTCCGAGATATTTCGTGAAGCCTTACAAATGCTTCGAAAACAATGAGAAAAAAGAAAAACAGAGCGTACAAAAGGAGGAGGTGGCTACGCTAGACATGACGTCATGTGCCTGGAAGGCTGAGAGTGGAGATAGCCCCGCTGCACTCCTCATAAAACGCAATTCTGCGCGTGGCGGTTCGATCGACAGATCGAAATACAACCGAAAAATGTTTTTAAGCAGTTTCCTGTCGTACAAATTTCAGCTGAGTTTGAGACTGTGTTTGTGCTGCCCTTCTTCTGCCTCAGTTCTCCAAAATCTTGTTAATTTACCCCAGCTCGTTAGCACTCTTACTTTTTGTTCACCCTCAAAGGTCTCTGTCAGAGTAATTAGGAGTAACATCCTTGCCAAAAAACATTGCGGTGGCTTAGCTTGGCTATGCCAGGATACACGTAGCGTGAGCTTATGCGCACAAAATGAGTCGCTATCAAGCGGCTCCGGTGCAGCGTCAGACTTGGCTACTGCGCAACGGAGGCGCACAGCTGGGCACACGGCGGCGCCAGTGCGTCTGCCGCGGCTATGATGTCACTCCTCTGGAATGCGCAAACCGGCGAGGCGGCCGCGGCGGCGGCTTTGCGTGCCTCTCATAATGAGCCGTGCTCATTATGCGAGCCGTGCTCATTATGCAAAGCGCGCGGCGGCGGCGGAGGAGCCACCGCCGCCGTGCGTGGCTCGTGCGTGGCGCGAGGCCGCGCGTGCCGCGTGGCTCTCATAATGAGCATGGCTTATTATGAGAGCCACGCGAAACTGCTCAACCTCGGCCATTGTAGCTAACGCTACAAAATACCACGAGTCATCTAACTAACAAACAAGTCTGCATGCTTGACAAAACAAAAACGGTGCCTTGGCCTCTGCAGTCCTGCTGCCTACGAAACAGAAGGCACTGTGTGAGTCTATGTCAAAGGCTTTCCCAGAGAAAGCAACAGCAACAAAATGTCAGCTGAATTTTTTTATTCTGCTTTCCAACTTATAGCGGAGGGTGACCGGGTGCTCTGCATAGGGGTTACAACCCTTTTGCCTAACCCCCCCCCCCACACCACCACATATGCACATTCGGTGTGCAAATGATGTTTATAATTATTATTAAAGGAATACTTGATAGGCTTAGTACTTTAACGTTTGGACCACGATGCAGCAAGATTAAAAACATACCTACCTAGTACATTTATTAAAGTGCAATTCATCCTCAAAAATAAAACCATAAACAAAAACGAATACCTGTAGGCCACAACTCAAATTCAAGCTCCAAAGTTATACAAACCATATGCCAAGAAACGTTGATCTGCCTTGAATGACAGCCGAAAGGATACCTGAACATAAACTGAGCCCACCTTGAAGCCCGCTTCCTTGGTGGTGATCTGCTCCTTCTCGCGTATTGGTTCTAGAATGTCGCCGACAAACCTGTGGTAAAAAGTAATGAGGGTCAGTAATGACTATGATTCTCCCATCAACACTGTCACCATTGGCTCAAATACAGCAGTTATGAAGTTTGCCAAATACGGATGGGGAGAAAAGCTCACCGGCCTTTCAGCGGATGCAAAAAAAGCTCACCGATCTTTACAATTTTTTTTTAGCTTAGCAGATTGTGCGTCACACGTGGCAATTTAACACAATTAGAATGTTACTAATTCTTCAGAAATTAGTAATCACCTATTTTGTATATTAAGACGTCGCAAGTATAAAATCAAAACATCGGACACCCGTAAAAAAGACAACAATTTATTGACAGCTTCACAGTACGCCGTCGGTAGTTCTGTCAGATAAAGAGGTTTTTTTTTGCAAGCTAATACAAATAGTGGTGTGTGAACCGTTTCAGCTCCGAAGATTGTGTGGTGTGCCTGATAGATAACTAGGTGTTTGTTGATGTAATCAGTGTCGGCTACGCTGTTTTCACCCTGTTATTTTCACTAATAAAATTTTAGTTGCGAGAACAGCTTCGTCCTGTCGTGTTTGTTGCCTTCACTCCATTTTCGTCGTTTGAGCGGTTTTCATCATGTATAACGTTTACCAAGTCACCCAATTCGCTACCTTACATAGGATTAGTTCTTACATAAGTCACGAGTAACAATGGTGACAATGTGCAGCTCTGAAGGTCATGGGTGGCTTGCCGTAGAAGGGCACTACCACACAAAGGCAACGTGTGGAAATACCAGCACAAATGGCTAGAAAACGTGCATGTCCATGAAAAAAGGAAACCTCGATATCCTACTGACCGTTCTATCCTGTTTTGAAAGGTTAACAAAAGCTGCAAATCGATTTTCGGGCACCGCATTGTTACGCATGCATTTCGGATTTTCGGCATTTACAGTTTTGCTTTTTAGGCCCTAGGCAGACATTATTAATTTTTCGGACTTTTTCCTGTTCTTCAAGTTCATAAAGTTTTCAGTTAGGCTTTAGTTGCCTAGAGAGTAAACCACAGAAAACACTTTGCCGCAATTATTAATTTGGGAGCAATATACCCTATAAGCTTAACAAATATTATAAAAAATAACATTTTCTTTTTTACAAAGTTGACAAATTTTAATGATAATAAATTGATATAAGTTACACATGATCCAACAGCCTCCATATGAAAAGAAGAAAAAAAATCGGTAAGCTTTTCTCCGCATAGGCTCAATGGCCGGTAGCTTTTCTCCGCATCAGCCAGTTTTGCGATGCGCTTTCCTCTGGTGAGCTTTTCTCCGGTGAGCTTTCCTCTGAGACCCATCATTGCATGCCTCATTACCTACATTACCGAAGCCAGTGGTTCTCAAATGGGAATCCGCGGACCCTTTGGGATCCGCAAAGGCATTCTAGGGGTCCGTGAAGCCCTGCCTCATCAGTCAAGCCCGGAAATAAAAGTTGTCTATTTTCAGATTGAGAAAAAACGTTCCAACTTTTGGTTGAGTTTTCTCGTGTGTATGTTAATTAAAGAAGTCTGCACCACACTAGCCCTTAGTTATATCCATTTATTAAATTACTACCATAATTAACCTATACACTTCCCTTCCCCTCACCACGAATGTGGTGGGTCCTCCATCACCTCCGCCAAACCACAAGGGGTCTGCGAAACCTCAATGCTTGAAAACCACTGCCCTAAGCCATAAAACCCACCAAAAAAGTGGCCATGCTTCGACTGAGCCATGTTCCTATCTCTCAAATGTGCATCTAGTATAACTCCGCTTCTGCTAAACCTTAGGATCAGCACCATGCATTCTTTCAGAGGCAGTTCAAAACTGCTGGCAGCAAAAAGCAGAGCAGTACTGCTTTTAATTTTTATCAGGTGAAACCAACTGCCAGAACATACACTAAAGGAAAATTACGGTTCTATAGGTTACTTTGATAAGTTTCTAAACAAATTTCCCAGTGGTTTTTTTTTCTTTTTTTCTTATTTTCCCTAAGGAAAAACTTGGAATATGCTATGCCTATAGGCTATGGCTTTTCATTCAAATTTATTAATTGCACACCTCTCGAGCGGGCCAACCAATTCTTTCCGATTGTCTCGTTTAAATGAGGGTGAGAAAGACAAGTTCGTTCAAAAGCAAGTATTTGGCTAGAAAAAACAAATTCAGAATTACGCCATTCTTCCCTTTGTGCAAATATTTACCATTTTTTTAAAAATAAAGTTACAAATTCCATAATTTGCTTTAAAGGTCTGCAATCTAAAAATGTCCCATAAAGGGAGTGCAGTACGGTAGAACTCAGCAGCTAATATACCCTTTCAAGAATAGGGAAGGAGCTTGTTCAGCTTTCCCTTAACCCTTTGAGTGCCACGCCAGAGTAAACCAGGGCGCGTTCCTGTGTAGTTTCAGTATCGGTTTGCTCCCTGCCCCTCCCAACTGGGCCGTCATCTTTTAAAGCGATAGCTTTACAGGCGACACTTTGCAGAGATTTCGACTTCGTGGCCTGCCGTCGCCGCTACGGAAAAATCCTTCTCTTCGCTCTTGGCGCAAGGACAGGGAAGACAGGTTTTCCCGTTGGCAGCGCAGCGCCTAGAGAGAAGAGAGGGGAGCCCTGGCATCCCGCCAGTAATGATGCGACGAAAGGAGGGTCTTCTGTGTTGTCTGCTTCAAAGACTTGTTTTCAAACATTCCTCACATTATGCGAAATCTCACATTGGCAATACAGTTGAACCTCAATTCAACGAAGTCACCGGGACCCGCTAATTATTTAGTTAAATTGGGAACTTCGTAAAATCGAGGAAGGGAGACCTCGTGCATAGGCTGCTTGGGGAATCCAAATTTGTTTGTTACATCGGGAAATTCGTAAAATCGGGTTTTGTAAAATCGAGGTTCAACTGTATCCAGTTTCTATAATGTTGGGTGGTTTTCGAAACTTCCACCGCGCTTACCCACTTACTTCACGAATCACCGAGCACTGGTGGCAGTCTTCAGTGCCATCCACGATGCCAACAACGGCTATAAGAATCAACCATGTTGCACCTCCCTCCTCAGGTACATGACTGCACCATTCCACCCGCACTGCACGACCGTGCTACAGCTATCGCTTTCGTTTCTTCACATGTTGTGGGCCAAAAATACCTACTACTTTTTTTCTTACATGTGGAAGCAAGCATGTACGAGCCAGCATTGAAAATATTATTTCATCTTGTGGTGTCACTTTTTGATAGCATGTAATGTTATTTGTTGAGGTGACTTCGGTTTCGGTACACTCCTTCGTTGTATAGAGTGGCGAATCTCTGTCATTCAACTTCGCGTTCCATGATGAACATCGAGATATAGAAATTACTAATGAAGTCTGTGTTTGGACGACTGTGGAAACAAGGAAGTTAGCAGCTTCGAACAAACAAAGGCCGAGTAGGGTCGCTCAAAAGGGTCACCTTGGCGCGCAAGGTCGATGTGCCACTGCATGGTACCGTGTCTCGAAAAGTTCAAGACAAGAATATGTCACAGGTTGGAGTCATGCAGACATCAATTAACTTCTTGCCCATAAAATAGAGTCTTCTATAAATAAATATTCTTCACAAAGCATGCTATGGTGCTACTGAGACCAAAATTTGCATCTTGCATGTGGGAAAAAAAACCTGGCATTCAAAAGGTTGACCTGCAACAGAATGTAGGCTAAAGTTCGGCTTTCCACAGCGTGTATGTACACTAATGCTTTGAACCCACTTTAGGTAGTCCGAAAAATCGGTTTCTCATTGTATCGCACTGCGATTTACTGGAGAGGTGTGGCTAACTGGTAGAAGTTTGGAGCGAAAAAATGAACAAGTTATTGTAAAATACAAAGGGAGTGCCCCCTGTCCCGCCCCCGCCGCTGCCCCCGCCCCCGCCCTGCCGCCCCCTGCCGCCCCCCCCCGCTTTCATTGAAAACCGGATGCATGTAGACATGGGCGCTTGTCCAGTCAAATCGGGCGCTTAACGCATAATTTGCAGAATTTCCAAGCTAGGGAATTGTTAATAGTGGGCGCTTGAGTGAAATGGGCGCTTCCACGGAATTTTACGGTAACTTGCCTCATTCAAAAGTGAAAAAACAAGAACCTGTTTCGGGGAATCTATGGTAGCGTTTCACAGACGGTGCGTGCCGTCTACGAAATGCTGCTAAAGATGTCGGAAGCGTCAAGGTCGCACCGAGTGTGCCGGCACCAAACTCAGCAGACAATCTTCCAAAAGTTTCAACTGCGCCTTGTTCCGCGTGGCATGCTCTCTCTAAGATATGATTTTCCAAGTGTTATAATTTTTTAATAAATAAACCAAATACAAAAACAGGTATTTCAATCCCCCCAGGCCCCCCGTTTTTTTACGGAAATGATTGGTCGAGGCATTAATTTTTCTCGTGTCTGACGTTATGCCATTTGGTGACAGCACGAACAAGTCGGCAAGCGCCGTTATGGCACCGTCTACGAAAGGCCACCGTAGATCGCCCAAAATGGGTTCTTCTTTCTTTTAAACGAAGCAAGTTCATTTGCCGATATTTTCTGTCATGACTTCCACCCCTAGCCGCACCTCAGTAGTAAATCGCAGCGCGACACACTGAGAAACCAATTTGTGGACCGTCTAAGGTGGGTTGGTGCACAACACCACCATTGACGGGATAATAAAGAAAAATGTTCAGTAACAATATCCTTACGACACATCAGGGCTGCTAGTGCTAAAGGACACACCTGACCACAGCAGAGGAGTAGAGGCGGACGAGGTCTTCGATGGAGGCGTCCGCACGTCCTGAACTGTGAGCCTGGGCATCGTTCAGCTGTGCTCCAACAAGGGCTGCAGAAGCCTCTATGGCACGAGGCACACGGGCATACAACCTAGCATAGACGAAACAAAACGAATCATTCCAGTTCTGCTGTGTGACAACTTAAAGTTGAAGTGGAAACAAGAATGAGACATAAAGCTTCATCAAAAACTGCGTTTTCACAAAAGAATGCATATGGTTCAAGGGCAAGCAGCTAGTGGCAACAAAACATTAACTATTTTTTAATGCGAATATTTAATGCGAATAGCATTCTTTGGCTACTTCACGCACTTTTCGTCTATGTATCTATCTGGCTATCTAACCTCTTACGCCGCGGGTCGATAAATAAATAAAAAAGACCGGCGCCGGCTGGGATTCGAACCGTTGACCCTTTGATCAGCAGGCAGACGCGCTAACCACAGAGCTATGAAGGCAGTCATTCAACGAACTCTAAACGGTTGTTTATATCTTTACCATAGGACGCGCTTTACAGCGCTGTCACAGCTACCGGTGCGCGCGCGTTTCATGCACGAGGGCTCATTCCGCTCTCGTGAGGCTGAGCACGGCCGCTAGCTCACCCTCTCCCGCGCTCGGGAGAGGGTGATGTAGCAGCCGTGCTCAGCCTCACGAGAGCGGAATGAGCCCTCGTGCATGGAACGCCGCGCACCGGTAGCTGTGACAGCGCTGTAAACGCGTCCTATGGTAAAGATATAAACAACCGTTTAGAGTACCGTTGGTTGAGACTAGCTGAGACGCCAGAAAGTCTGGTCGGTACCATTTTGAGTGTTTGTGCGTATGGCGCGTGCTTTGCTCGCCTTCCTAAGTGACACAAACGCACGTGCTGGGCTGCGGAGATCGTGCGCAGGGCTGTGAAAGTGTCAACAAATTTAGAATCGCCTCAAGAGTGGGCTGGCGTATCTAGAGTGTGCCGGCCACCTGACAAACGCGCATAACTCCGCACCGTTTGATGCTATTCGCATTAACGTAGATAATCATTCCCAAAGGATGGGTTCTGCTGATTTTTAGCTACCCCAACAAACTATATTTTACGAATCACCGGACTTTACCTTCTCTGGCATGCCATTTAGTATCGCAAAATTCAGAATACTTATTGTGAAATCGGCAAATGAAGGTGATGCCGAAACCAAGGTTCAAATCTACCCGCACTTTTCAATGTTGTGATGTCACAGGCAGACAGGCTTACCGGTCGAGCAGACAGTCTAGAAAACAGTAAGACAGATATTTCTCTCATGTTTCTGCGTGGGTGCTGGAGCGCTCCCCCCAAGCATTCATTCCACATCATCAAACTTTTTGTAATCAGTTGGGAACAAGCTATACTGCCCAAAGAGTGAACTTCCACCAACTGCTGGCATCACTTTTTCATTGTTGCCAGTAGAGACATTCAGTTTGAAAAAGACGGCGAGGATAACAGCTGTAAATTCATTAACTTCGCAAACAAAATTTTTTTGACTAATATTTGGGTTACTAGTTTAGCTAGGTCTGTTGGTGTGTTTGATCAATTTTGAGGCAAATCGGGGATCACGAATAAAATGTTGGAGGCAAAATTGTTGACTGGTAATTACCGGAAGAATTAGTAGGACCAGTAAATTCTTCTTTACAGTATCAGTCGATGCATCTTACGAATTCTTTACCCCTGCCCCTTTAAAATTTTGGTCAAGAGACGATGGACTGTAAACAGATAGCTAAGTCAACAAACTAGCCAAGTGACAGCTATGTGTAGACAAAACGTCAGAGCATCCTTCCACAGTAACAGTGATCATGCAGGAAATGAGGTGGAGGTCCAAAATGTTGAGGTCAAGACCGTGACAAGAAAACAACAAAAAAACAACAACAAGGGGTTGTTGTTGCTCTTTTTACTCCAGTCTACATAATTCTTGCTGGTTTTGCCTCCTCGTGCAAAAATATAGTCATGCCTCGTTAATATGAATATTCCGCTATATAAACAATACTTCCAAGTACATACTAGGTAAATATGTATTTTTGCCTCGTTACAATGAACAACTCACATTATGGGTGATTTTTGGGAGGAGCAGAAATTAAAGATCCGCGTGGACAAGGGCAAGCCCGGAAACCAAAACTTAACCCGACTGTTAGGCCGGGCTCGAGCCAATATATGAGTGCCCCATTTGGGCTCGGGTAGGGTTCGGGAATATTTATTTTGAGCTGCATCGGGCTTGGGTGGGGCCGGGATTGAGGTCTTGGGGCAGGACAACCTGACCTTGCTAGATCTAAAAATTCGATATTAGGAACTGCAATATGCTACTTCAAAACATTTTTGAACACGCAAAAAGTAGCGAAAAGAGGATGCCAGTTATAATGCAAAAAATGTCAACGCAGGTTGACGATGCCGGGAAAAAAATGCCACCATAACTAAACTTCTATAACAAGTTTCATCCCCTGATATCAATTTCGCTTGGTAGGTGATTACTTGTCGTGAGCTCGTTTCTGTTTCCTATACAGCATAATTAATTCGTCTCCTAGATTTTTTCGCGGGAATAACCAAATGATGCCAACTACACCCTTCTTTATTTACAAATATTGCCTTCCATAAAAATGCACCTATGTGTAAAATAAATTACTGTGTCGTTTCATTAACTTGAATAAGGGTGAAGTTTCGTAAATCAAGCCTATCTTCTGAAACCCCACGCTCATTATAGACACGGTTCCTGAGCGCAGATAAAATATGGCTTTGTTTACATTTTTGTTAAAGGGCCCATGAAACGAATTTTGGGCTGGTATAAATCACTTTAGATTGGGATTTTACTAATAGCACATCGCTCAGTGAGCCAAAAGAAAAAAGGTAGAAAGTCAAAAGCCTGACTTTCAGAGCGAAAATTTGAAAACATAGCGGACTATTTCGTACCTCCTCCCCTTCGTAAGCTCTCTGCCTTTTCACTGTCATACATCCGCGGTTCCCAAAGCGCGTCACCGGGTCCAAACGCACGTCACACGATACCGGACCTCACTTATTCCCTTCACCCCTAAGCTGACAATGTGGTGGAAGCTACGCGCTTGCCCGACCAATCAGCCGGCTTCCTTTCATCACCAGACCTCATTCTCTGCGCATGGGTATACGCGAGAGAGCGTTATCACGTGGCAAAAGTGTGGCTGGCCCAGCGAGCACGTAGCTTCCACAGCACTGTCAGCTTTGGGGTGAACGGGGTGGAAAAAGCAACTTTTGTCTGAATTTTGAGCGACGGGCTAATCTTGTAGGGGGACAATGGCTCTGTCCGGGTATACAAACGAGTTTCCGAGCAAGAGGGGACTCCCTCTTTTCGTCTTTTTGAACTGTTTGGTAGAATGCGCGATTTATGAGTTGAGGAGGGAAGCTAAACAGGAAAAAGTTGGAAAAGCGTTTCATGACCCCTTTAAAACGGGGTTTAATTCTAAGCGAAAGTTGATTTGGTTTGCTGTGAATTGTGGTTTGCAAATAGAAGGTGGAACTTAATTTAAAATATGCAGATGAATGAACAGTACTGATTCAATAAAATAATTGTTACGAAGCCATCCAAAGTCAAAATTTCTTTGGTGCTGCCGGGATTCAAATTTTGGGTCTCCTAATCAGCAATCAGGGGCCCTATGTTGCGCTTTTTGGACTCCCAGGAGACTAGGGAGAAGGAAGTGACGTCAACAACGCTCTTTGGATGTTGATTGGTGGAGTCGCTGATGACGGTATCTGCTAAGATACCGTCATCTGCTAAGATACGTTCATTCACACCTACGTCATTTCCTTCTCCCTAGTCTCCTGGAGTCCAAAAAGCGCGACATAGCACCCCAGGTATGGTAACCACTGCATCAAACACGAAAAAAAAAGATAATCGCGTGTGCCAAGAGATATATTTTTTTTTTATTTTGTGAATTTTAGAGCGACGGTTACTTCCACTCCCAGGAATGACATACATCCTTTTGAGAGGATGCTAGGTGCCAGCCAGCCATAAAACATACGCTTTGTTAAAAAGGTGCGTTTGGGTCGGGCTAGGGCCAGGTTAAGGCTGAATACTTATCCGTTGGGTTCGGGCTGACGTCCACGAACCATAGTCGGAATCGGGCCAGGACTTAATCAGGCCAGGTCGGGTCGCAGCTTAAAATTCCGGCCTGATCTGGTCTCTAGCGAAGGTGTTCATATTAGCGAAACATTGTCTTTCTCGAACGCCTGTCGATGTCTTTTGCTTAACCATATATGGAATAACAAAAAGTGGCATTCAACACTGCACCAAACTTGTTTATATAAAAAGAAAAGAAGTTAATTGTAGCCTTTGCATATTTATACTTAATAAATCTCGATGTTGCAAAAGCGGCGAATTTTCTAAAGACTACAACTCGTCCAAGTTAAGGTCACCATTCCGCAAGCAGTCCTCCACTTCACGAGTCGTTCGTGCGTCTGACTGCCATTGGATAGCTCCAGCAGTGAAACTCGGCTTGTGGGCTCATCTTTCTTGAGGTCTACAAAAGCAAAGACACACGGGGGTGCTCTCCCAAGCATCTGGTTTCTATTCCGGTACTTAAAACCTGACTCTATTGACACTTTTTTTTTTTTTCTATGCAGCATGCTCTAGATAGAGCGTATACTCGTTTCTCTGCGTCTGAACCATCTAGTGCAGGCGAGTGTGGCTTTTAATATCAGCAGCCCCGAACTGTAGACTTCTGCAACTGACCACTTGTACTTCATCCCCAACCTTTTTTGTCAACCAAGTTGTCCTGCTTTTATTGTTCCCTTCAATTCACACATCAACTGTAGACCCGAGAGAGATAGGGATGAAAGCTGAGAACGTCGGTCAAAGACAGAGCAAGAGTTGAGACGGCTGAAGAGTTGTCACCTGCTTCTCCATATAGCGATATTACGCAGGGCAGCAGCTTGGTCCTGAATGGCTCGGCTGAAGAGGTTTTGGTAGACTCTCTCCCATTCATGCCTGCAAACGAAAGATGTTTTGGGAGCGCTGCGTAGCCATGTGCGCAATACACCGGTCGAACAACGACAGGTACTGATGCGGTACCTGCTATAATATGGAACGATTCGGAACTCTGTAGTCGCCATGCGTGCTCGGTGTCAGACGGATGTGAATAAGCGTAATTGGTTATTCCCACAGACGTTGCTGTAAACACACTTCCAACCACAGGCCACAGTCCGTCAACGAACGTCAATCGATGGGCCGCGCCATTGCTGCGCAAGCGCAGCTCTCCCCGCACCGCGTCAACCGTCTTGTGTATTTTAAATGCCGTCAGCTTGGGCAGATGGAGCCACTGCAGCGCACAACATTAAAAACTCTTACCCCCCCCCCCCCCCCCAGAAAAAATAAAATAAAATAAATAAACCGCAAAAAAAACGCGATTTTTTTTATTTTTTTTGCGCAATTTGTTTGTTGGGAAGCAGAGTTTGCAACCAATTCACCAATCTATGCTAATTCGTAGCATCACTCGAATCTCCGATACGGTTGCAACAGGTCGATTTGAGCAGCCGACGTCGTCCGTTTGTCCGGACTCGGCCCGAAACAGATCGACGTGGTTCATTAAAAGCGGAAAAGCGGATGCATTCCAATTAAAAGCGAGGTTAAATACGATATGCATGAACATGTGTACCAATGTGATGGTGTCTCTTGTTTTTTGTTTTTTTAGCTCTAATTTAATAGCAGCAACGAGCAAGCAGCAGGGCAGAAGCGGAGCCCGAGCGAACGCGCCCGTCCCGTGCGTCCGGAGTGTGCGTGATTGCCGGCGTGCAGCGGCGCTAAAACATCCGAGGCGGAGCCAAGCAACCGGGGCGACCTTTCTCGCAGCCGCAAGAAATCAGGCAAATGCGAGCGTTTCTGGGCGCCAGGCGCGCCAGGCAGGGGAGCGGAGCCACAGGCACCCATCCATTTCAGACTCGAGAACTCGAGAAGTTCCAAACAAGTCACGTGGGGTCCGGAGGAATGCAAACTATGCGGGGGGCGGAGCGTGCGTCAATCACGCCTGTCACGTGACCGCACTGGAATGTCAACAATGTGGAAGGTGGGAGGAGCCTGTACGCCACTCAAATTCGGCTTGTCCATGCATTGCCGTCGGAACGTCTCGTAAGCGGTCGACGATGGTGTCGCGGTGTTTTCGGCGACGTGCGCGGGTGTCGTCGTGTGCCTGACGACGAGGTGTGCTGGTGAGATCGGCCCGCAGGATACCGCGGTGGCAGCGTTCTTGGCCCCTTCCGTCGACGACGTGGAATAGATGCTCTGCTGCGTCCTCAGGAGACCATGTTTTCGAGTGCAGTGCTCGGCAGCGTGGTGACAAGTGCACGGTGCGTCCACCCCCGGCACCCTGGATTACGCTTATCTCGATAACCACGTAGGTATGTGCACCGCGAGCTCGGCCGCCCGTGCCGACGCGGCCCAAGCGCCTCGGCTTCGGCAGTTGGAAGCTAAGCAACATGGCGACTGCCGAGCCAGCAAATTGGGGTTAACTTTGGGCTCTGTCGACGCACCGCGGCCTCGTTCGACAGACCGCAACGTGCGCCGGAACCCCGTGCACGTCTCCGGGGCTCGAGTCCCGAGCACGGCAGTCGCGGCGAGCTGCCGCGAGCAGTTGTTGCGAGCTCCGCGCACACGGGGCCGCCTGTGGACGCACATGATCGCCGCTAAAGCTGTTGCGGAGTATCACCGTATCACGTTACCAGAAAGCAACGCGTTGGCTTCGCGCTCGCTCACAACGAGCACGGATGCTGACGTGACGCTTTCGGCGTACCGTGGAACGCTGTCAGTGTCGGTATTACGAGGGCCATTGCCGAGAGCGACGGTGTGCTGCGAGTGGTGATGAGTGGGGGCTTCGCTTTTGTCGATTCAATCGCTAAGCCTAATCGGGTCTCGGTTTCGGTCGAAAAGCACGCCAAATGGAAATGATAGTGTCGAAACGCATGCTTGCCAAGCACATCGTAGATGGGGATTATGCGACTCAAACTGCAGTGTTCCGCCGTGTTTTACGACGTCGCCAGTGCCGCGAAAAATCGAGCAGACGAAATTTTTATTTTGAGTTGTCTGCAGAAAGTCCACCGCCACAAGCCGCTGCGGTTGCATCGCAGCAGCTGACAAGCGGGTGGGCCGTGTGGTTCAAAAACCGCTTGTCGCGCCGTGGGACGTTGGAATGCAACGCTGACGGCGCCGGGAAGTCTGTCGCGCCATGGTCGACGGGGAAATACGCACGCGTTGCGGACACCGGCAGCAACGCGCGGCAGCAGGAAGCGTGTCAACGCGTTTTGCCCCGTCGGCTGCGAGCGGCGTGCCCGAGTCTTACGCGGCGGCGTTAAATCCCTCGAGCCGTGCTGCGTGAAGGTGGTCGCCAGTGCCGCTAACCTCGGTCATTGTTTCTCTGCGAACCAACAAGCGGTCGCGGTGTCCCCAAAAGCGAAACTCGCGTTGCCCTTCGCTCCGCCTGAATAACCTCTCCGTCGTGCCCAACCGCGTTTGAGGTGCCTCACTCGCCTAAACGATCGCTAAACTCTGCTCTGTTTGCGTCGCGTTATCTTTGCTACCGTTTGCTCGACAACTCTCCTTTCTGCAGCGGCAAAGTTGACAGTGCGGCTGAGGCTACGTGCTCGAGGGGCTCATCCGTCGGTCTTCGCTGCACTGTTGGCGCTCCCCGCTTGGAAGAACGCACTGATGCGGCAGCGAACGAAAATTCATATTCCCGGCTTCCAGCACGCGCTCGTTGCCATCCGTTGTGCTTTGGCCCTTTGACTGCGCGTTCACGATTGAGGCTCACGAGGCGCCGAAGCGTCGTCAAGGGCCTTCCTGCCTCTCATCCTGTCACTTTCGGACGAGCTTCCACTGCATTCCAGCGAGTGCTGCTACAAGGAAGGCACCTTCGCGTTCTATCGCGCACGAGTTCGGAGACTTTCTTGCGAGTCGCGTTCTGCGAACGCTTGCACGTTTCCGTTTTCTAGAGAGGCATCTCCGTTCCGTAACAATCGAGGGAATGCCCCGGAGCAGCGAATCGGAGTGAAACGCAACCATTAACGACGTGGGACTCGAGATGTGGAAATCCGGTCGGACAGCTGTTTTTTTTCGGCCCTATCTGGGACGGCCATTTGTCCGGGAAGCGCGCGCGCGCGTGGCTAATAACGCTACAACGGTCTCGGCGAGTGGGCAGCGCGCGTTCATTGCTGTCATTTGGCGGCGGCGAGGTGCGTTGACGCCGAGTGATAATCACTTTGTAATGCGTTTGAAAAGAGCGGCTCACCCCGGCATTAGGCGTCGCTTTCCGAAAGAACCGCGTTTCCCCCGTCCGCTCCGGATGCCTCGCTCCTGCCGGGAAGGCCCTCCATTCGTCTGCGCACCGAAGCTGACCCAGGGGTGGCTGCGTCCCACTAGTACGTCGTGAGCGGTGATGAGGGCCCAAGCAAGCTCTTACATTTCACGCATGTTCGAAAACAGGGGAGTGGCGGCATTTTGTATGGGTGAACACGCACAAGTACCCGCATGAGATGACAACTCCAAACGTAGCACCAGCTGCACTTGGTGCATACCACTTGCCGCGTTCGATTTACCTGCACTCGGTGCACACTGTCGCATTCAGTTGACAAGTGCAGCCTATCTCAAAACACAACCGGAAATACACTGCCCTGCACTTTTCTTCAGCAGGCTGGTGCAGGTAAATCGAGTAATCCCAGGCTGTTCGATTTACGAGTGCAACCTATCATAAAACACATACAGATAGTACACTGCCCTGCACCAGTGAAGGCTATTGGTAACTGAAACGAGCCCAGTAATGCACAATTAGAAAGCCTTTAGTGAATCATTCACCTACATTCGGAGTATTTGTTGAAAAGAAGGTATTTCGAGCGGTTGCGTTTTTTGAGCGCTATTAAAAATATACATCGCACTGTAGCAAAATATTGATTGGATAGTCTTCCAACACCAAAAAAGATCTGGCAGAAACTAAAAACTGATTTGGGGGGGGGGGGGGGGGGTTAGTGTCCCTTTAAGTATCTCTATTTGTTTTCAATGTCTTTTGTCACTGTATCTATTTAGACACTGGTATGGTGGGAAAGGTGGAGCTGTGGGTCATGGTTTCGAAGCAACTTATCTTGAGTTTATGTCTCATACATGTTTTTGGGCACATTAAAATTATTGAATGCCTGAAGTCGGTCGACTAGAGGGGGGGGGCATGCGGCTTGTATTTACTAAAGCCCCCATTGCACAAATCCTATTCCGTTCCAGCTGGGGTAACAAAAATATAACTGATGCCACATACTTTTTTTTTGTTTGTAAAAAAGCAATTAGAATGACACACTGGAAAAGAAAATGTTGGGTTGACTCTTTACACTGGTTGTACAAAAAGAAAGATCGTAGTTGGCAAAATTAAGGTGAGCATGCAGGCGAGCTGCTGTTGTTTGGAGAAATTGGTGTTGCTACTACTGCACTTCATTTTAGGTCCAGAAAGTCAGATGGTGGATAGACACATAACCCCTCACATGCTGTACTCATATGTGTAGCATTTACAGATAGTAGATTCTCGCAACTACAATAGGTGTAAATCAAAGGCAGATGAGTCAAATCATCTTCATCAGGGTAAAAACATCTTGTTCTCTTTGACCTTACAGGAACTCGATGGCAAGTGCTTAGATTTAGATCACTTGCCTACTGTTATTGCTTCAATAGAGGAACAAACTTCTAGCGTCCTTACACAAGCCTGACAGGCTCTGGATATGTTGTTAGCTGCACCCAGCCGTTTTACGAGCTCACCACATGAAAGTGCCGCCGTGCTCGTGGGTGATGCAGTGGTGTACTAAATTTCTTTCCCGAGCTTCGCTCTCTTGGGCAAACCTCACTCAAAGGTTCCGTTTTGCATAGGTTAGCATTCTCCGTGGCTGCTATGCGAAGGAAACTTGAGGAACGAAGCGTGCTCGCTATATTCCGCAGCAGCAGACTATAAAAGGATACACGGGCAGGCAGCACGTGTGGACGGGGTTTGCCTATCACATTTCAGGTGTGCGTGTCGAGATAAATTCTTTCAAGCGGACGTGATGCCGATCTTACGTTGGCTGCAAGTTTTATTGCCTTCCTGCTGCTAAAGTCGGCAGTGGCACGCGTGGCTTTGCGTCTTCCTCGAGGCATGCCTTCACTGTATGCAGAGCAGCAGGAAAAATGTGATTTCCCTCATTGTCTGCTGCTCTCTCTCTCTCGAGCACTGACTCAGCGACGTGACGGGCGCATTGAAATGCACCGATGAAGCTGATGTGAGGAAGGCCAGTTGGTGGGCGATCTCTGTGGCACACCTACTGCCCTTCCTCAATATATGCGGAACTTCCTGATGCTTCAGGAGAGCAGCAGTGTTAACGGTCACAGTTCACATGATCATCTGTTGCTATCGGTTGTTATCTGTTCGAACGTGAAAGGACATCTCGTGTGTGTTCTGTGTCTAGACATACTTTCAAGGCTGCACTTTTTTCTGGGACATGCTTGGAAAGGGCGACTTCAATTAGGTCTGGGGTATGGTTTTGATTAAATTATCTCCAGAGTAGCACTAGGTTGCACATTGTTTTGCTTGTTATTTCGAGCTTAATTGGTTAGACCGCCTTTCTATTTGGGCTTGCTGAATGTTGTATCTTAGTTCCACGCAGGTAGCCTTAACTATGCAGTTTGTTTCTGTTGAAGAAGCGAATTCGAGCTGGTGGTCCAGACCTGTGTTTTGAGTGTAGATGGTAGGTTGAAAGAAGAAAAGTACATGTTTACAAAGCTCTGTGCAATGGCTGTAGCATTCCAGTGTGCTGTGTTTTTTTTTGAGAAAGCTGGTCTAAGGTGACGTTCTTATGACTTTGGCTAATGGTAGCAGTTTCCTCCAGTATTACAGGCAAATGACTAGCAGGAAGAAACTTGTGTTTCCTTCCTAATGTTAATCCTATTGCTTTGGATTTCATTTGCTCTTCACAAATGTACTGCAATCATGTCATTGATTGTGCAGCTGTCTTTTGCTTTTTCCTCTTGTTCCCAAATTGTTTCAACCAACTTGGGCCAAAATAAAAATAAAAGCTGGTGCACGCTACGCATGTAGGGCCAACTCACTATTGTTCGCAGTCCTATTGAGCAAGTCATTTTTTGCAATGTGCAAAACTGGCTAATAACACACATTAATTAGCTAACTTTTAAAGTATTCATTTGTGTGCAAATCCTTCAATACAGAAGTTGTAGAGCATGTTGAGAAACGTCCCATGCCGTTTTCATCCAGGTAGTCTGTGTGATTAATTTTTTCAAACTACAAAAAAAAACATGCAAAATAAAATAAAAAAGTCACTTTTTGCTGTGAAGTGCAATGTTAGGACCCTTAACTTCTTCTTTTAAAGCTTGAAAAAATCGGACACGAAGGCTACCTTGATGGATATGACACACTGTACAACTTTGGTATTGGAGGGATTGCGACAAATGAATATTGAAAAAGTTAGATAAATAAGCTGTGGTAATTCATTCATTTATTAATTTAATATACCCTTAAAGCACCCAGGGCTTGACATAACGGGGGCATACACAACAAATATTCAAGAGATGGGAACCAGAGCTTTGAGGTTGCTAAGTATTAAAAAAAGTGGCAAGTGCAGCTCTGAAACCGGATGATTCCTGAATATTGACAATATTTTCCGTAAGGGAGTTCCATTCTGAAGTGGATAACTGAAGCGGTGAAAATTTGAAAAGATTTGTTTTGGTGTGGTCAAATGAAGTTTTTGAGAATGGTCCGTACGTGGTGAAATGTGATGTGCAGACAGGCAATACAACTCTCTCTTTGATGGGCAGTGGTAATACAAAGTGTGCAGGGAGACTAGTCTGGCAAATTTTCTTCTGTGTGCTAGTAGCAAAAGGCTGAGTTCTTTTCTCAGTGTGGTTATGCTAGTACGCCTATAGTTTTTAAAAAGTAACTTCAAAGAAAAAAAGTTTTTTTTTTAAACAGCCTAATTGGGACAAGCATGTCAAAAAACAATTTTTCCGCCAGAAAAAAATTTTTTTACAGCAATATTTATTGCGCGAGACTGATTTTTAGTTTGCGGCTATTTCGTCCGTTTTAAATCGCGTGCCACGAAGTTGGGATTTCGTGACGTCAATCCCAATCGGCTGGTATACTTCTCATTGGCTAAGAGTTTGATTGATAGCTTAGATCTTGGTTGTTAAACCTTTGTTATATGTTGCAATTTCCTTTTGAGCGGCATATAATCAAACTCTTAGCCAATGAGAAGTATACCAGCCGATTGGGATTGACGTCACGAAATCCCAATCTGTGGCGCGCATTTAAAATGGACGAAATAGCCGCAAACTAAAATCAGTCTCACGCAATAAATATTGATGTAAAAAAAAATTTTCTGGCGGAAAAATTGTTTTTTGACATGCTTGTCCCAATTAGGCTGTTTAAAAAAAAACTTTTTCTTTGCAGTTACCCTTTAAGGATAAAGCGAGTGGCTTTATTTTGTACTGATTTTAATTTCTGTATTAGATAAGGTGTTAGCACAGGGGTCGGCAACCCACAGCTTGCGGGCCGCATGCGGCCCCCGGCACGACCCCAGAAAAGGATTCCCCCCCCCCTCTGCAGCTTCTGCACACACCCAAGAACCACACAGAAGTTAGGACCACAAATGGGGTTAGGCAGGAACAAGGAGAACTTCCAAATGGCATTGTCCGGCATCTCCATTCTTGGGGCAAAGAATGTCTTGTCTTCCTTTTTGCCTTTTCTTTGTCTGCCCTTCGCAACTTGTTGTCCGGCCCCCTTTGTGTCGGCTTCGTGACGACTCAGTTCGACGTGCGTAACATGCGCATGCTTTTTTAAGTCTTGGCACAAGTTAGTTGAAACTCTTTGTATAAACCTGCTTGTACTGTGAAAATTTTAACGAATGAACAACTTACGATTTGTGTACAGTGGGTCCGTGTACATTCTAAAACCGTTCTTGAGAAGAATATGTGTTAAACATGAAGATGCAACATTCTAACAAGCTCATGTCCATCTTTTCTATTCTGCTATCTCGGATCAGGTTTTGTAAAATATTCGGCATTTCATTCCGCACGTCTCTCAAGCCGACTGCTTGCACCCGACGGAGACAGGCATTAGCATTCGTCGCCACAAATGTGACTCGCTTTTCCCCCCGTACAGAGGACAAGACCATTAACATGTCCGCGCGTTAAGCCACGTCTCGTAACGCGCCGTGTAACGCTTTATCCGTCTGACACATTTCCACACCCGTCGTCGAAATGGGTTTCCTCCATTCCTTGGTTCTCGTCGTCGTGTCCACGAGGAAAAGAAAGGAGCGCGGCAAACAAATCGAGGCTTCCGTCGTGCGGTATGAGGAAGTCGGAGGGACTGCCAGCTACGACGAGAAGGGAGGCGCGCGGAATCCCAATCGAAGCTTGTTATCAGTGCTCGGCCTCCGAGAGAACACTTTCCAATCTCCCATCGACAGTGCATTGCATGGATCTTTGGTCGCACTTGATAAGGGTCTCTCCAGAGTTCTGTCTTTTGGCTGCATTGTTTAGCCGCTTTGCTTGCACGGGTCTCCTGACATGTGCGCTTTTGTTTCGTCGGTCGACACCTGTGGATACATTTATGTGTATATTTATTTTTACTGCGCGAGCGGTTTGTTGTGTGTCGCATTGGAACAATGGGGCTACTGCCCTAACTGAAAGGCATCACTTTGGGTCAAAGCTTAGACAGACAGCCAGGCTGTCCGGTATATCGTAAAGTACCAAGCATGCTCCCATGTCACAATAAGTGTCTACTGCCTGCTTTTGAAACATGCAAAATATTAGCAAAGGACATATCGAGTGCCCACCGCAGCAGACGTCTGAACTAACTGAGGTGGCCCTCTGCTACGGCTGTTTCTCCGAGCGTGCTGGTACAAAGCAGTAAATATTTATGTCTGCGTGCCAGTGCAAAGAGGTGAAGCTTTGCTGCTTTAAAGATTTGGGGTTTGGTCAGACCCTCATACTGCTCCTATAGCGTTCCATCTGATCAAACGAGGGCCAAGCAGGGGCTTGCCCTACTGCATGCCCCTTCTGCTTTTCCGCTCTTAAACACAAGTGCACGCCACCATTCTTTTGTGATAATCTTCAACTTTTAGGTCGGTGCTTGCTTGGTATTTTACACTAGTTTTACTGTCACGAGTTTGTTGTGTCAAATTCCTTTTGCAATATTGCTTGGAGCTTTTAGGAATTTGGTGTGGGGTGTCTCAACAGAAGTGCGACATTTAATTTTGTAATAAAGCGCATAATTTATTTAAGATGCACGAATGTTTTTGTTTCAGTATGAAGTCTGCACAATGCAATTAATCGTGGAACACGATATCAAACAAATGTCTCCCGCTCCTCTGTTGCACCTGGCCACGTCACCTCTCACAGTGACGACATGGTAGTTAGCTGGTGGTTACCATATCAAATGTCAGGGAATCGTAGACTTTTTCTAGAAATCATTTATTTGAATATTCTATGGTCCCAGTGGGTACAATAAGAGGCATAAAACTTTATGCAGTAAATGAACAGTAGGAAGTTTTAGGAGGTTGTTCCAATAACCCTGATGACGATGCCCAATACTCCTCAGACGCCTTTGCTCATGTGTCATTTCATCATCGGTATTGTTGTCAGAGGTATCAGAATGATCTACAAAAACTCCCTAACAAAAGGAAATAGTCAGTCCGGCATGGTTGTAGCAAATGTAGCTTGTTTTAGAGCTAGTTTTCTCCTTTGTGTTCCATGTATTACAGGAACAATATTGAAAGCTGCATACCATGGACCAGATCATTTTTGCACACTGCGGTTGCCTCTCTAGCAAGAGGTTTGTAATCTTTCGCAGCCACTCAGCTTCGTGCCAAGGAGAGTGAGTGCAGCTGTAATGGACAGCAGACAGACCGCAAACTGATATCGGGGAGGGTTTGCAGGCTTGTGCGATAAGTCCACAGTGCATGTCTATACGTGGCTTCCTGAAAATGTCAGGAATTCTGGAAGAGTATTTCAGGCATATTTTGTTCTGCCAGCTTGAGCTGTTAACCAACCAGTTCAGTACAAGGAATTGGGTTAATGCAATTAGTGGCAATGTCCGGTAAATAATTTCAATTCAAAATGCTAAAATAATATTGTTTTATTTAAGAGCACCACCGATAGCTTTTGGTGTCAGAAAGGATTGAGAGGAAAGAATTGTGCCAGCATTTAGAATGTGTGCACAGTTGGAAGGCTGATACTTGTAGCATTAGTAATTTCTTGATAATTGCAGGCTAGTAGCAAAATCCAATAGATTTTCATTGGAATATATATATATATATTTTTTTTTACGTTTGTTCTTGCAACTTTTTTTCTTTCCCTGAGAGTAGTTTCATATTGTAAGCTTTCTAGAAAGCACCCAGTGTGGGTTTCTTCAAACCTCTTCCCCAACACAAACCTGCCCTCATTGTCTGCTCCAGTGTGTTGGGCAGTGTCACTTGGCTTTTCAGAATTTACTCGATTGCCATGCTATTTCAGTATGTCTAACAACGTCTTGAAACGGGTTTTTATAGGAGCCACTTACAAAATGTTACCTAACTGCCTCAGCCTAAAGTCTTGTGGACTTTGCTTAAACCTTCGTAGTTCTTGGCAGCTGGTCCTTCTTCATTCAAAGAGAAGAATGCGAGTTTCACAAACGTTCTGCCTAGGGGTTTTCCATTGTGATATCTGTGTGATTAATTACTGCTCTTGGGAGAAGGGCCCTAAAGGGCCCGTGAGTCACCAAGAAATTCCATTGTCCCATGCAGATGGGCGAGAATGATACTACCTGCCATGCGTTCAGAGATGCAAGAAAACCTCCATGTTTTCTTTATTTATTTGTTTATTTAGTGATGCGTTTGATAATACTTGTACCACTATACGGGGGTGCAGCAGGAGAGGGCACAGAAGACAAAAGAGCATTGAGGAAATTAGCACATGCTAACAACATTTGTAGAAATAAACATAGTATACATTTCTTGAGAGAATGTATGACAGCAACATTTGTAAAATCAAAGAAATGAACATATGATAACATTTGTCGAGATGAACATATGATAATAACACTTGTAAAAATGAACAGCAGTTGTGGAAATAAACAAATGAGAATATTATTTGTAGAAATGAACATATGATAACATTTGTAGAAATTAACATATGATAACAACATTTGTAGAAATGACATGATAACAATGTTTGGGAAATGAACATATGATAACATTTGTAGAAATGCTATGATGACAGCATTTGCAGAGATTAACATTATAATATTTATGGAAATGCGGATACAAACAACATTTGTAAAAATGAACATGTGATAACAAAATTTGCAGAAATGAGCATATAGTAAGAGGTGCCCAGCTTGTGCAGAAAACTATTGAGGGGATCAAAATGGTTAATATTGAAGATAAGTTATTCCAATCCGACCAAACTTAAGAAAAAAAACACTAAATATAAAAATACCAATGTGAAGCTGAAAGTTACTTTTGTTTCTTGAATGTTGGGCCCTATACTCAGCGTCAACTATTTGGTGCAACACTGTCAAGGTAGTGTATCTCCAAAGTGCTGCAGCCCCGCACTGCTGAGCACGTGACTTCAGTTGTGTCTCATTCGCATGCGCTCATGCACCTTGACGGAGTTGGAGCACTGCGGAAGCTGCACTAGCTTTGACAGTGTAGCACCAAATAGTTGATGCCGAGTCTAGTGTAAGTTCTAGTGGAGATGCCAAACAAATCTTCAGTGTTAATTCAGTTTTAAAAAAAATGTAAATAATTTCTTCTTCTTTTTTTAAATATCGGAGTTGAATTGCTTGAGTGGCAAAAAATATTTGCGGCTTTTAAAGAAGTCTTGTTCAGTGCTGGTTTTTGTGAGGAAATGTTCAGTGCATTGTGTGTGCCAAGTGTGCTTTTGGTAAAGACAAAACTTGTGTAGGGATGCCTTTTAACACTGAAGTTATCTTACTTACAAACTAATTTTTGTGACGCAAGGAAAACTAATATTATGGGCTTCCAGCCGTCCATTGGCACTTTTTATGTGGTTCGGTTGGGTACATTACTAGCGAATCACTGAAACAGGGCACCTGTCAACAGCATGGGATTGCCAAGAAACCTTGTCCTCTGGGAAATGTCGGGGGATATGGGTAAACACATTGAGAGTCGGGGAAATCTGTGAATGCATGCTACTCTTTTGAAGGCCTGCTTTGACTCGTCTGTTTGAATAATCCAAAAGCAACTTTTGGGTGGGTTCGTACTCTTTATCGGTGATAAGCCAATGATTGTATGACCAGCAATGCTCCTTTTTTCTTATTAAGCAAATGTGATTTTGTTGTCTTAAATTCATAAAAGTGATTTCATATTGCAACAAAGTGGGTCGGTAGACAAAAGGAAATCTGTGTGTTTGAAAGTTACTTTTAAATCAAGTGGAATTACATAATAAGACATGAGTGTTTTTTTTTTGTCTTCCTTCTTTATTCTTTCCACAAATATGTTGCTCGAAAGTTGGCCTAAGAGCCGAAATTAATTCCTGGGAAACCTCTTTGGACAGTTCTCAGTTCGGGGCCAGAGAAAAGTTTACCTCGGTGGGTGACCATCCATGGTTTACCTTCGATCATCAGTAGGTTTCTGCATTCTTAATTTTCATCAATTAACCCCCGAAGAGGTTTTTAACAAATTAAATAAAACAATAAAACAGACACTTTTTTTTCTTTTTTCTGTTCATAACTACACTAAAAAATACAGACAAAAAAAAAAAAAAACTAAATTAAGGATTTTGTTGGACATTTCGCCTCTTCTGTATCGATGAGCGACGCGGACACTTCCTGACTGCACAATCTCTCTCATGAGCCTGAGGCATGCAAAACAGTTTGCTTTCTGATTATCCATTCATGCTCTGGTTAACTGATTATCTGATAGTTCCTACCACTGTGGCTCTGCTATCCAAAGTATTTTGTGGGAGGAGCTATAATTCAGCTGCATTGTAGAAAAGGTTACTTGCATTTCCAGAATTTAAAAAATGGGAAACGGTCAAACAATTATTATCAGGAATGTGAACTTTCCTTATTATGTGGGGCCTATGCACTGCTTTCACCTCGATTGTTTCTGTAAGATACTTTAAAACAGTGCCACTTTTTAATGTTTCAGATGGCATGCCCCCTAAAGTGCTCTTATACTTTACGGATCTGTCAAAGGGTGAAAGATAGTCTTGCTGCATTTTTATGAAAGCTGCGTTGTCAAATTGAATTAAACTTCCTTTATGGTGTTCAATCGTGAATCACAGCTGTATTTGTAACCTTAACAAAAAAGCAGTTGTGCATATTTGGCTTTTGGAGAAAGATTTGGCTTTCGAAGAAAACAACCGTGTTTTGCCTTTGAAATGACTTTAAATGCACATACAAGTATCTTAATTCACCACATAATGCTGTTCTTTGGGCCCGTTATTGTCTCATTTCATATAAATGACAACATGGCAGTAATCGTCGTTTTCAACAGCCGTGTGCCAAGTTGTATCTGCGTCCATGCTTTATGAAGGGCTTACCCACTCGTATCCTCAGATGCCTTCAGTCAGCGGTAGTGGCGACCAGCACCTGATTCTGACCACATTTGCAGTAGTAAAATACCTTCATTGAGGTCTTCATCTTGTCCACCGAGCATTACATCGAGAATTTAAAGTGGGCGATATCGAGCATCTTTAACATGTGGGCCTTTTGTGAACAGCTTTCATGATCTCAAGCAACAAACTCGTTCCCATTGCATTATTGCTAGTTCTTTTTCTGCCTCTCGGGGATTCGGCTTTTGCCGGCAGCCTTCCGAGCTCCGACATTCTTTGGGCCCAGCGTTGACATCAAGATTCAGAGCGGTGACCTCTCGCAATTTCCGTTAGCACCGCCGCCCCTTCACGGCAGAAAAGACTGCCTTGTCACTCAGCTCGTGCAAGGACCTGGTGTGTTCGACACATTGATAACAACATCGTAAGACTTGCGTGCCAACACTATTTACTGGTTGCGTCGCACATTTGCGTCTATAGATGCGGGACTGCTGAGTTAAAAAAAAAAAAGAAAAGGAAGAGGAAAAACGTGAGCCTGTAGTGACTAACAGCTTAAGAAATGCTGGGCGTGTCCCGAGCACCTTATTATTATTCCGCAGCCAATGAGATTTCGTAAATTGGCCGACGGGAACGCTGAAGAGCGAATTGCGAAGAGAAACATAAAGAATGGAAGCAACAAGCCACACTGCATACATATGTATAGACTTCAGAAAAACAAGTGACTCGGATGAACGAACAAAAGGAGTAAGAGCAGAGCACCGTTTTAGGCATAAAGGAAGTGATTATGGAGGTCAACAGTGACTTTACAAATTAATAATAAAAAAAATTAACCATCCCAAAACTTTAGGGCAAAAGAGCTCATAACCAGCAGAGGGAGCCGCAGACCTCTGATTTATGGCGTTCAGCTGACATGGTCATGCAGCCGCGGAACGTAGATGGTGCTTCCAACTCGTTAGGTGGAGAAATGGTTGGTTTACAAGCCACACAATGGTGAAAGAGATTACTGTGCCTTGTAATGCATGCTCCTTCTTTCTGGGCAGCACATACATCTTTTTCTCCAGGCAAGAAATAGTTTCTTAGTTTTTGGGGGCAGAGCAGGATCGTAGTTGTCTGCTCCTCAGCTCTTATGACGGGCAAATAACCTTGAGTTCCCCGTTTCGGCGACGAAGGGTATTAACTGTTGGGAAACACAGTAATCCATTTTATTTCTGGCATGGCCTGCCTTGACGAAATTAAAATTCTAATTGCTTTTCTGGTTGGGGTAATGCGATTCCACCTGATGGGCTAATCTCTCAATCAATCTCGGCCTTCCTCGGCTGCTTCCACTCGTCACGAGCTGCACAAACTATTAAACGGTGGCTCGTCTTTGGATTTTCTACTTCATGAGATTTTCTAGTGTTTTTCTTAAAATCTCCTTCGTTTTGACCCTCAGAAGACTGTCACGAGCACTTGAAAGGGTTCGTAGAAGGAAGAAATCCGGAGCTAATGAAGCACTCTGAGTCGTTGACAAGTTCCTCCCATCAGATGCGGGAGTGTGTTTTTGCTAGATTCACGAAGTAGGAGAAATGTCCGTGGGGCCTGTCTGTAGCACAGAGAGAGAGACGTTCCGAGATTGGCAGCCCTGATTGGGCCCTAGAGGCAGTGTTTTTTCTCACATGCTTTGGGGGGTCCAACTATGTGCTGTTTACAAACCGTTTGTTCGTATGACCGACCTTGCAGTTCAGGTCCGGCAATGGTGAACCCGTGCGGCAATACTGACATAGTTGCTGCAGTTGTTTCAGTCCGAATGTTCGATTCTGGCCTGCGTTCAAAGGTCTTTAAGATATATGTGCTAATCGCTTTTATGCGCAATGTTTCATAGAAGGTCGTTGTAGGCAACTATAGTCTTTAAAGGTGCAAGTAAAAGTGACTCAATGTCCCTTGAGGGTGACAAGCTGTGACAGTGGGAAATGTGTACGATAATCTCCTTGCATGCATGCACTTGATGGCAGTGGGAAGTGGAAACCAGTTAACACAGCCTGTGGAAGCCAGTTATTGCAGCCTATTGTAAACTCTTTGTCGGATGAAATTTTTGTGCATGAAGCAATTTGCTGGTACCTCTGGAGCTACTGGCACATGTTTGCTCATCAACTTCCTTCGGAATTCCTTCATGTCTCAACAGTATTATGCTAGTTCCATCTACTTGAGGCCTTGGGTTAGAAAGTGCTCTGGGAGCAAGGGGCAGTAAAAGCAACAAAATTCATTTATGCATACAGGAACATCTGCATCTTTACCAAAAGCTCCTATTGACAATTCCAAATACATTTTTGTGAATAAAAAAAAATCGTAGGGATATAATGCAAGGCTATTGTGACAGGCATTTTTTTGATAGTGAGTGTAAAACTATGAAGATACTGCTGGTATCAGTACTGTGCACCCTATTCAGTGTGATTACAGGAGAGGAAAAATACAGCCAGACACAGGCCAATACATTTTACTCTTGTACAAAGTAAAATAGTGCAACCATGTGAATACAAAAACTTGGTCGCTACTTCTTTCTTGCAACATCTTATCTTTATTTATGAAACTGATTAACCCAGATCATCAAGAGATGAGACACTGCTCTCTAGTGGCAATGTGGTGACTCAGCAGCTTTGTGTGTTGAAGTGTGGGATAAAGCATGAGACTGTTACGTGTGTGCTTGAAAATACACATTTGGAGCCACGAATGCTACTGATAAATACAGTACTTTAGAAACAAAGCACATTTTAGATGTACAATGCATGGTCCCGTGCCCAGGGGTTCTGTTCCCTCATTTATGTCGTCCTTAAAGGAAATGGAAATGAAAAACAAACTATTGGACATGAAGTGCTGTAGTTTAGACATTTGGTTTGTCCTGGAAACTCTGCCCCTAGCAACTGGTCAGCTGGTGAGAACTTCTTGAGCGCTTGATTTACTAAGGGCCAGAGAATATTGCGGAATCTATTTCTGGTACTTTCATAGCTTCCTCCGAGGTAGCCGGCTGTACCAGGATTCTAATAAAAGTGATAACTCTGAATGTAAACAGAGCTCTGATGGCTTGCAAAATATCTGTGTTTGTACTTGCAGATATCTTACAAAGTATGCGAGGGACTTAAGATAAGCGGTGCAGGATGTTTTTGCAAAGATAAATGAACACAGACCTGTGTGTCCCAACACTATCTGAGTAGTCAGGTTTATTGGTGACCCTCCGGTCTCGTTTAATGGTTCTGAAGGTGATTTAGTCTCCTGCAGTTCCTGTTCAGGTTGATGGTGCAGTTTCTTGAGATGGCATTGTTGGTAGTCACTTGTTTGGCTGGCCTGTGTAATAAGGATGTTACAATGATAATGAGTAAAGTGTGCTTATCATTATAGTCAGTTCCTACTGCTTGTCCCACGTTGGTGATGGTCTCCGGTGTGATATAGTGTAGAAACAGTCTTTAATTGTCTCAATACTACATTTTGCTGCAGTTTTATAGCAAAGATCATAAGTTGAGTGTTGAGCAAAAGGCCCACTTTGAAGGGCTGTAGACAGAACAGAGGTTATTGCTTGAAATCGCTAAAAAAAGGATATAGTGCCATAACAAATGGTGCTAAGGTGGTGAAGCTCTTAATCAAAATAATAATCGCATTTGCAAGTGTGAACATCCTAAACTAATTTAGGAAAGTTCCTTTGATACTTCCATAAATTTTATAAACCTCATTTACCAAATCAAATTTGATGAGGTAATGAAATGGAAGCATGCCACTGTTCCTTAATGTTCAAGACCAAGGTACTGCTTATATCTAACTGTAAAAAAGTTTAAAAACTCAAACTCGGGGGTGGTCCAGTTGTGCCATGTGCGCCATTTTGATAAATTCCTACTAGCCTGTGCCTTGTTGCGCCCAAAGGGAAAAATCTTGCCAAACTGCACCAAACAACTTATCTGCGAACAAATTGGTTTATGAAGAGTTTTAATTTTCATCTGGCAACTGTGGGAACTCAGTGGGGTTTAGCCATCACAATGCAATCCAGGTTTCCAGCACCACTTCATTGTTTCACACCAATTTTACCATAAAGCCCTAGCACTGTGCGATTTATTCAGTTTTAGGAGCATTTCAGAATGCACTGCTGAAGATGAACAAACCCAAATAACTCTTTCATGTTCTTGCACATGGTTCCTTTTTCGTTAGCATGCTTGATTAGAATTGCTTTCTTACAAACTGTTGCTTTTTTTTTTATGTCCAGTGATGTCAATCCTTGATGGTCCTTCTCGTTGCCAAACTGTCTGTACGTTACGGAACCCATAATATTTTTATGGAATAAACTTTTGTGTACTAGATGGGATTCTTGGCCAGCTAGATCGCAATCAAGACCGAAGGAAGGCAAAGCAAATTGGGCTCTGAACTGTTTACACACTGAGAGATTGTCAGGAAATGCCATCATAAATAAAATGTTTGTCACAAAGCATGTTGTCTTTTTGAGGTATAAGGCATGAAAATGCAGATTTTCGTGTCACGTGATACCTCTCTTTAATATATCGAGGGTTACATTGGTACTCTACATCGGTTTCTCGATGGTGATAGTTAGCACACTTACATCAAACCTGCTAACCTTTGTCCACCAGCACTAATGGAAACAAAACACAAATTTGCCTGAGGTTGTGGCAGTTTTACAGCCATAGAAAAGCAATTTGGCTAGTTCAGTATGACTGCTTGCTTGGGGCTTTTAATGGGCATCACACTGTATTGATTACAACAATGCAAGTCAAGACCTCAAATTGAAAACGGCACCGAATTGCACCAAACTTATGTAGGTGCTGCTCTAGAGCTGCTCCAAAATGTGCATTTTCTCATACAAAGGTGCTTTAAAACAACATTCTTTTTGCTCCAAAAATTGCATCAAAATCAAAACTGGCTGAACCACCCCTGCAAGCTATGAACTTGTCTCTTACCGAAATGGTCACCTAAAAGCTCGCCAGTAGCTTTAAAGGGAAGCTAAGAAGCTTCTCGAAAAAAATGAGTTAGAAGTGTATTCTAGTGTGTTTTTACCTCGTGAACCCGAATACCCAAACCATTTGCTGTGCAAGTATTGTTAAACGCGAGAAAATGCAAAAGAAAGCCGCTGTACGTGACGTCATCGACGGATCTCTTGGCTGCCCAAGGCTAGGGAGGCGGGGCTTCAGCCCTATTTTGAAATTGCTCTTATGGCTCTCCAGCACGTCGCATTGAAATATAATTATAATATCTGTTATTCTAAAGGCCAAATGAACGCAATTCAAGCGTTTTTTCTCAAATGTAGAAGTGCCCCATCTTCCCTTTAAGGTACCAGCTCTTGGTTTGAACATTTTATCTTGGAATTACCAGCTCTTCATTTGTCCAAACAGTCATGGAGCAATGCCCATATCAGTTAAACCAGTATTCATCATGGCTTTGACTGTGGCAGACTAAGGCGAGATTCCTTCCCAGGATTTGTCTTTAGGGTCTGTGGGCTACGGGAGTCTTCCAGCAGGTTCACTATGCTTTGAGTCAGCTTGGTGTCCCATTGCTTGGGTGGTAGATGCCAGTTAAATGGCAGTGTTGCATGAGTGGTGTCTCCAATGCTGCGAGCTTAGAGTTTTTGGTGGAGTGTGTGACAGGGATCTGTCTCACAAATGCCAATATAATGAGAATTTAGTGTAGGCTCCAGAGGGTATACCATATAAAATATAATGTAAAGAAACTGCATAAAACTACATGAAACTGCTTGGTCTGTAAAGGAAACCATATAGAAAATCTTCTGGAAATTATGGAACAACCTTTTTGACACCATTGAAGTTCATAATAATAGCTTAAATTATCAATAGTATTTCTACTTGTCATTAATTTATGCTTCATGAGAGTGTCTTGTTTATTGTCTGATGCCTTTAGTAGCTTTCAGTCATACAAAAATCCGTTTTTTTTTAAAATATGTTTTGTAGTTTTTAGGCATAATTTTAATGTCTTTTTTATTTTAAGTTTTTTTGTTTGACTGTTTTTGATGCTTCCAACATAAGAACATGGGAAGGGGTATAAAACAACTGCAGAATCCTTCATGCTCCAAATGTTGTAACCTTTTTGTTATAAAACTTTAAAACATACCTTTAGTGTCGAAACTCAATATTCTTTTGCTCCTGCTTGAGGCGGGCGCGTATTGACTGTACAATAGTATGTATGGTGCGCCCCAACCTTAACGCCGCCACGAGATAGTCCAGGTTCTTCACTTTTTTAGCTATTCCTGAGCCCAGCGGTCGAACTAGTTGGTGAAGATTTGTGTCCCCGATAAAAACCAAACCCAGGGAAAGTTATTCCAGCAGCTGCAGTGACCAATTTATCTTTGGGTAGCATGCAATAAATCACTATTTGCGTTACAGAGTGGCGGCATTAAGTTTGAGGGGCACTGTACATGCTTTTCTACGCTTAAGGACCCATACATATGCTTACAGGACTCTTCCAGCCATAATGCTGTCAATATCAGACTAAGCACCACATTCCTTGATTCTGCACATGCCTGTGGGCTAAGGAACAGAACAAATGGGGCTCGATGTGGTTCTTTGTCGCTATTTTCTTATACCCTTTAAAGGGGTATGGAAACTAAAATTGAAATATTCAAATTTTGTTCGGAAATGAGTCAAGCATAACGGATAATAACCGTAAATGATAATCAAGGATGAAGAAAGAATAAAACAATTAAAACTGGGACAATACAACACATCTTTCACGAAAGATGTGTTGTATTGTCCCAGTTTTAATTGTTTTATTCTTTCTTCATCCTTGACTTGAACCAACACGCTCTTCTCCCAAGCATACGTAAATGATAATCGCACGTTTGTATTTTGAACGATTGGCTATATTTTTCGTTCCAAACTGTGCACTCGAGCAAGCGCTCGAAGAGAAGCGAACGGAGAGCGCGATGCGCCATGGGATATTCGGCGCAAACAAAAACAGAAAAAAAAGATTCCCCGCATTCGTGACGTAGCAATGCTGGCGTGGTTATGAGCTTTGCCGTTGGTGGCATTGTCAGTGTTGTGGTGGTGTTAATAGCGTCAACTCGTTACAACCGAGCCGTTCGAAGTACCCGTGGGGTGACGAGCGTGTGGCTGGCCCAAGGAGCACGTAGCTTCCACAATACTGTCAGCTTAGGGCTGAACGGGGTGGGAAAAGCAACTTCTGTTCGAGTTTTGAGCGACGGGCTAATCTTCTATGGGGAGAATGGCTGTATCCGGGTGCACGAACGAGGGTCCAAGAATGAGGGGAGTCCCTGCTTTCCGTCTTCTTGGACTGTTTGGTACAATTCGCGGGAAAAAAGCTAAGAAGGAAAATGTTGAAATTCCAAAGAGCAGCGCTGCTCCGATGGAAGTTGCTACGTCATGACTATGTAGCAAGTTCCCCAACATTGTTAGATTACCTCTCAAATAGGCTCCCCATGCATCCACCAGCATTGAAAGATTGTTTAATTAGCTTTAAAATTAGTTTGCTTGTGCCTTTCAACGAAAGACTGGTATTTGTGAGGTTATGCTGCAACATGCTACACATTAAAGCTAAAAAATGAGCGCTGGAATTTCTTTTCCCTAACCCTTTAATCCAATCATAAATTGCAAACATAAAAAAGAACCCCATAGTTTGTTGCAACATGAAGATCTAGACTTCTGCCTCTTGCATAAGCTTTCTACCTTCAGTGTGTGGCTTCTCCTGCTCGTCTTCATGTTGCAGCAGACCATAGTTCATCTCACGAGTTCACCAAAGCTGCAGCAATGATTCGTGGGGAAACTGGAGTGTTGTTTGTTTTCGTTACGGCTGGGTCCTAGCCTGGTTGAGACGGGTGTGTCCCCCTGTGGCAGTGTGCGTTCCTGACCGCTGGCAATCTCTGTTGCAGGGTGCTCATGGGCCCCGGGGGCAGGGCAGCCCGATGGCGCTAGCGGGCAGCCTCCCCGAGAAGGGGTGAGGGGCGGCGCGCCATGATGCGGCCGGCGGCGGGGGCGGCAGCGAGCCCGAGGCCAAGGGGCCCCGTCTGCTGCCCCCGCCCCCCTCGTGCCCCACGGCCCACAGGGAGTACCGCCAGAAGGCCCTCCAGCAGATCCGCAACAGCCTCATGCCCTTCGCCCACCAGGGCAGCTCAGCAGACAGTCGCTCGCAGCGCTCCAGCGCCAGCTCCACCGCCAGCGAGTCCGGCTCCTACGCCTCCCTGCCCTCGCACGCCTCCTCCGAGGTGAGTGTCACAACCCTCTCTCTCAACCTCCCAGGTGGCCAGAACACTGGCCCAGGGTTCCTGCCGTGGGCGGTACTCGAGGCATATACATATGTCTCTACGTGTAGAGACACTGAATCGGCTATGCTTCGCAGCTACGACACTTCGACCATCTTTCTGCTTAAAATCTTTGTTGCCAGTCGCCCAAAGTCTTATCTCAAATTGCAGGAAAAACTTTTCCGTCCTCCAAAAATGTTAAAACGGTCCGCGACGGAGCTAGACGACATCACCTGAGCTTCCAAACACCGTATTTAAAGCATGGGAAGTCACAGTCTCGAATCTTAACGATCGCCAATTGTGCCTGCTCTGCTCTAGGCAACAAAATGGCAGCGTCCACGGGACAGTCGGTAAATAGTGTGCCCTAAGCGTAGCTTATTCATTTGCTCTAGTTGGTTCAAGTTTCTCACATCTCTGACACCCAACCAACGATTGGTAACGGTCTTCCAGTAGCCTCCAGGTGGAAACTGGACTATTGCCAAGTGGTCTGGTTCCTTCGAAGTTCTGACAAAACGTGTTCTGCCAGTGTGTAGTCTCCAGGGATGCCCTTTAGCTAGTTTTCCATCAAGCCCTGCTAAAACGGAGGTAGGAAGCTTCTGGAGGCGACATGACGCCACCACAGGTAAAGCCGATGGAGACTTGCGGTTTGGAGGGACACACTCCCAACGATGACCGAAACCAAAAGACGCTCTTGGATGGAAAGTAGAGCTGATTTGGCGCCAACGGCTGCTTTGGTCGTCCTTGGGGGCGTTCCCAACAACTACTACCTCTACTTCCAGCTTCACTTGGGATTTTGTCGTTTGGCTGGCTTGAATCAATATGTCGCCTCCTCCTCTTCCTACCTCCATGCCTGCTACCTTCATGCCTCGTGAACTCGGTTGAATGGTTACTCTTAAAGGGGCACTCAAGTGGATTCTGAGATCGTCTATTTATGGTGGTAACTCTATCTACAAACTTTAAGCATCCTAAAAAGAAAAAAAAAATATTATGCTTGTGGGCGACTGATTTTCCTATTAAAAATCAGTCGCCCACAAATCAAATCAAAGATGTGACATGCCTCTTCTTCTTTGCCTTAAAGCAGACACCGGGGGCGGCACGTTTTCAAACAGTGATTGCTGTATTACGTCTACTACACTCGAGGATTTGACGTTTAAAATATAATGCACAACATACCTAAAAAGAGCAGAAATAGTATTGTTCGCAATCTCGACGCAATTAAGTATTTTTAGTGGTCAAACTTTGTGGAGGTGGTGGGAACCCAAGGATGCCTCCTCGCCCCCCAAGAGAAAAGAGTACCTGTGAATTTCTATCGCTACGAGTTTACGGATGTCTTACCGTCAGAACTGGTAATTTTTATTGACTAAATTAAAGCACAACAAACAATATTCCATTAAAAACAAGCTTCTACAAAAAGCACTTGAGTGCCCCTATAAAGACTACCGGCGTGACTTAAACTCGCATTGCAGGCCTTGTGAACAGCATTGAAGCCTGCATGGGCATGACCGTGAGATGCATTTTGTTCATGTTTGGGTTCACCGTGTCAAACGCTGGGGGTTGCCGGTATGATAAAATGCAGCAGCACGACCTACATCCCTTTGGGGTGACAGCAGCTTGACAGTGCTGTGATGTGTTTCGTTGGTCAGTAAGCTGTACGATTGTATGGATTGATTTTCCACTCCTTTCGGAACTGGAGAGCTTGTACTATCTGTAGCTCTTTGATTCACCTTGTGGGCCACCCTGCTTCACACTATATAACTTCCTGTCTACCCACTTTTGTGCAAGGATGTTCAAGCAAATGAACACGGGTCTACATTTGTAATGTAAGACAGTGGAAGGGAGAAGCGCTTGGAGACTGCAGGAGGCTCAAATGACCTGTAGACTTCTGCTAAATACTCATTGTGTTGACCTGCTGTGACTGCCACCTTATTGAAAAGTGCTTTGCTTGTGCAGTCAGTAACACCACTGTGTATCCGACCGATGGGTCACTCAGCTCGGCATGACGGCAAACTGTTTTTGGGCTGTTGTAAATTAAAGACGTAGAGCGCAAAAGGATGAGACACAAACAGTAAGAAATGCACCGGAGCGCTGACTTACAGCTGAAGTTTAATCGCCATGACCGCTAGTATAAATACTGGAGGCGTCGTAGACAGATAAAGACAATGCAGAATCCTCGTATCTGTTTGCTTGAATATGCAACACATTTCAAATGCACATTAGAGCAAGGAGCATAAAATAAAATTAGTGAAGAGTGTTAGAAGAGGATTTCGTGGTCAATGTCAAAGGCAATTAAGGTGTCAGGGTGATGATCACATACTTTTTCTTATCACAATATGCGTCCCACTAATGACACAAGGGACATTCAGTCTGGATAAGGACTGAAGGCTATTCTGTAGCTTCATTAAATTTATATATGTAATATTCACACTTCGACTTTTGATACTAAGGATGCATCTTCCCTTGTTTATTTTTGAAACCAGGCGATAGGTACTCGGGGATGGGGCAATCTTGAAAAGGGGTGGAACCGTTCCCTTCATTAGTTTCTGCTATTGGCAGGTGCCACTTTTTGTGTCGGGGAAGAGACTTGCTGGTGTTGCCAAGGGAAAAAGCAACCAATTTCATATAGCCTGACCATGACCTCGGTTCTTTTCAAAATATGTGGGTCTGTGTATGTGTATTTATTTGCTGTGCACCAGGTAAACATTTCCTCGATGGACAGAACCAAATTTAATTGGACTATTTTCATTCATATTCATAATCTTTGAATGACAAAGACAGCTGATAAAGTGTAGGTGGGTTCACTCTTGCAATCCACACATTTCAAGAGTGAACCATGCTGGTCAGCTACCCTTCCACTCTAGAAGCTAGAGATAATGTGGCACTCTTTTTGACACGGGCACATTTAAGTTCTAATTTTATCTCTCATCATACAAGCAGAGAGAGAGAGAGGATGCGAAGAAAGCAGTATAACATTGCTTGACACAGCCCAATTCCCCAACAACTGTAAAGGCTCTCAACAACAACAAAAAAAAAATGGAGGTACACCTAAGCATTTTTTATGAGTTGTGAATGCGAAAGCATGCAAGCCGCTCGTCCGCTCCCTTTTTCGTCTGCTGCGTAATTTTCGTCGCCGGTCGGCGCTTGTGCTCCCTTGGTGACCTTGGACGCTCCGCGCTGATGGACACACAGCGCCATAAGGTGAGCGGTCGTGGAAACTAACGAGCGCAGCGGCCGATGGGAGCCCCATCGACGCGCGCCAGCCAATGGAACCGAAGGCGAAATTCATCAGCTTTACTTCGCCCCTTTTTGGGATCGGGGAAACTAGGTGCTGTTTTCGCGTTTCAACCTGATAACGTCAGCTCGCTCCATAAAACAATTAATGCTTTCGCATAAAAGAAAAAAAATAGACGAAAAAGAGAGAAAATAATAACGGCACTAACAGTGTCCATGGAAGCTTTTTAGACACAGCTTTTAAAAGTAGATTGCAAAAAGGTTGACTGGAATTTGGAATTATAGAAGTGGAAAACATGCGATGAAAAAAATAAAACGGTAATCTTACAAAAGTCTTTGGCGTTTGGCCAATCACGAATGGCGATCAGAGCGACGCTTTTGGTCGTGCCCGTTGACAGAACGGCAGGGAGGAGTTTCAAATGTCCGCCTCCAGCGCGAGCTTCCTGCCGTCGATGAAGTTTCGGCGTCTCCCGATGCACGACGGAAGGCAAGGGGCGCGTGCTCCAGACATCCGAAGGAGACCCCTGCTGCCGTTTTCGTCTTTTCGATGACTCTACTAGACCTGTCGCTAAATTACCCAATCATAAAAGAGGATGTTGGGAACGTATACATACACGCGCTGCACGTGCTCCCCTTTCTTATAGAAAATATTTGAAGTAAATAACCTAAATAAAGTGTCCGTGGAACGCGTGTGCGAAGGGCCATTTGTTTTAGACTTTTGCTTCCGAACAGTTAGAGCCGAAGACGCGAGTACGCGCAGCGCGTGTACCTACGTTCCCGGCGTTCTTTTTGATGCTTGGGTACTTCGGCAAAAAGTTTATTGGATATTCTGTTCGTTGGTTCCTTCTATTTTTATTTCTTTGGAAGGAACGCGACGTGGAATAACGACAAAAAATTGCCCGCGACAAAAAATTGCCCGCGACAAAAAATTGCCCGCGTGTGAATGAATTTCGGTAGCCACCGAAGCGGATAGCAATCGTCTCCGTCAGGCATTAGCTTCGGCAGAAAAACAGACCTGTCTGTTTCGTCACTGTCTCTAACCCCAGTCTCAGGGTAACGACGATTAGCTTCGAGTCAGTCGTCTAGGCCGTTTAGAGATCTTCCAGGCGCAGGTCTGGAATGAGGAAGCCGACGAAGGTCCTCTCCTAGTGGCTAGCTTTAACGACAGCCCCGGTATTAAATGGACGAAAGCGAAGCGTAGTCATGCGTTCCATGAGCCCTCTTGGCTGCTCCAAAATACGCCGCCGAAAAATTGGGCCAGTCACGTGAGCGCCGCGCTCGGCAGGCAGCCGGTCGGCGTAGCCTGGTGGCAGCGCGCGCTTTCTGCTTTCTCCAGCCACATGCTTCAGCCTGCTCGCCGATTGCGCGCGAGGCGGAAGGGGCGCGAGGATAGCGTTACAGGCCGTCGGTTCTTTGCCAACGTTGTCGCGGGACACCTCTTTTGGCTCGTCGTCGGCGAGGACCGAGCCGCTTGCCAGGCCGTGGTTGGGCAATTCCAGTAGCTCTTTCGTCGTCTCCGCTGCTGCGATGGCCTCCGGGTTACGGGCCTTTACCGCCGTTCACTTCCCGTGTGTGCACGTGCACAATGGAAGTTCTTGTAAGTGTGGCCAGCCAAGAACTCTTGTTCGCTTTATCGCGGGTCAATCCCAACCATTTTAAATGTTTTTGTCTTGGTTTTTTTTAATTTTTTTTTTTCGGATTAGGGCATTGTTGTTGCTTGCTGCTCGAGGCTCTACCAAATTAGTAAAAAAAAATTTTTTTTGTCGGCTCTAAGATTTTTTTTTTTTTAGAGGCAAATGTTTGATGATTGGTCACCTCGTGATCATTATTACTCTGTGCACGGCGGCTTTAATTGACTGTGCGCGAGAAACAAGTCCCTTGACACATATATATTTATATTTTTTTCTGTTGTTTTTAATTTGCTTTGATTTAGCTTGTATAGTGCTTTGCCGCGTCTGCAACTCCACGGTGGCCTCGATGTTCGGAGTGATCGGGACCTTGTTGTCTGGTCAGATAGATGGGGCTGCTTCCCGACAAAAAGGGTTGAGCCGTCACCGTCCGTCCATTCGGCGTCCTACAACAAGCAGGGGCAAGCATTGGCGGGCGCCAAAACTAACAGAAGGCGCCACTCGGAACTCTCCCGTGTCCGCTGGGAACGAGCGTCTCTTTTGGATGCCTCCAGCACGCGTTCGTTGGCATGCGCCGGTGCTTCGCCAGCATGCTCGAAGCCACGAGACGCCTATCGGGGGGCAGACGGTTCTTGCTGGACACAACTGAAATATCTCCCTGCCGTTCTCACCCTGTACGTTACTATTGACCGTTCCAGAAGGGGGCTTCTGACCGGTGCCGTTTTAAGCGTTTCTGCGTATGGCACGTTGTTCGCTCTCCGAAGCGACGAAAAACACGCGCATGCTCGGTGCTGGGATATGCGGTGAGCAAGTTCGTCTGCTTCTTTTGCACGGATTGCGGTGACGTCAGAAAGACACCGAGCTCTGATTGGTTGATTGAAAGATAGTGGGTAGACCTTAAGGCAGCTTGCTTTGAGGTCTACCCACTATCCTTCATTCAGAACCAATCAGAGCTCGGTGTTCTGACGTCACCAGAACCCTTGCTAAAGAAAGAAGCCGACGACTTGCTCTCCGCATCAAGACTGAGGGGAGATGAGAGCGCGTGGGAACGTCGGAGCTCTGGTTGGAAGGATTAATGGGTTGACCGAAAGCTAACCGCCTTTGTCTCTATTCAATGTTCGAACGCGGAACGCTTGACGCCGGCGTTCGAACGGGTTCGAACACTGACTGCAGGACTGATAATCCCAACCAGAGCTCGGGTGTTCTGACGTCCCCTCTCGTATCCTTCTCTCCCGAGAGCTTGCGGAGTACCGTGACCTTGAAAAAGTTGTCTTGAGTTGAGGGACAGGCGCGACGGACCCGTCCAGGTTGGGACAGACTGCCCTTACCACAGCGGCATGTTTACGCAGAGCGAGAAATTCCTCGGGGTCGAGAAGCGGCCGCCCTCCTATCGGGCGCCGGTGTGAGCTGGAACGAACAGCCGCCGAGCGATCCCCGACTCGTGTTTACAGTCGGCGGTGTGTGCGGGTGTCGGTCACCTTGGATTTGTTTCCCCCGCCTCCACTGCTCCGAATCGGGCATCTCTCGTGGTTCGTGCGAGCGCGCGTGCCCGTAGAGCGCGGACGAAACCGACACGTATTTCGGATTCCGGTTCTGACGTCCCCGCTCCGTTTTTACTTGTTCCGGTCACCAGTCACCTAACTGTGTTTGGAGATTTGTGTTTATACAGGGTTCGCACAGGTGCTTGAAAACCTTGAAAACCCTTGAATTTGAAAATGCCATTTTCCAGACCTTGAAAGTCCTGGAATTTGTAGCGGTGCTTGAAGATCCTTGAATTTCCCTATGATAGTCAGTGGTGCTACATGTTTTATAATAATAAAATAAAATCAGGATTTTTACATGTATGTTAAAAAAAAATTTGAAACTAAAACGAGGGAATTTTCTTATATGGCATACAACTCGACATATTTGGTTGATACACGTTAAGCGCCTGGCCACAATGGTAGCAGTCCCGGTGGTTCCGGATCCGGTCTCGCCCGTCCGCCCGTCCGCTTCTTGTGATCTTGCGCCGTCGCTCACTCGCGTAGTGTTTGCTATTATAGCCCTGGTTTCCTTGTTTTGAGTCTGCTTTACGCAGCACATGGTGGACGTTGTTTAAGCTGCGTGCGATGCCCGGAAAGTGCAACTTCCAGCGGTCGTGGTTAGGTCATGACGACCACAGACACTGGGTTGTGTCGGACCCAGGGAGCATGAATCGGGCAAAATCCAGACCTTGCGGGAAGACGTTTGACGTCTCGTCAATGGGCGAGTCCGCACCAAAAAACCGCATTAAAAGTGTGAAGCACAGTGGGAACACCAAGAACGCAGCAGGTAGCTCCATGAAGAACTATGTGACTCTCTGCTTCAGTGACCGATCAGTCTCCGCGGGATCCGTCCCCGCAGCCCCAGCAGAGTCATCGGTCTTGACCAGCACGTGCAAGGTGGTAGATAGAGTGCTCTAAATGACTTAATTTACGCGGGCTCGAATTTTCGCGAACCGTACCAAAGCTGAAAATTTGGAATTAGTATTCGCGGGTTCTAATTTTTGCGACTCGAATGTAGCTTCCGAAGTGTTGATATTGTGCCCAAATTGTTTGCGGTACTTGTTTTTCACGAATCGTGGGCAATTCGCGAAAATTAAGTCGTTTACAGTATTAAAGGGGTCCTTTAAAATATCTTTCTAGGTCCTTAAAAGTCCTTGAAAACCCTTGAATTTTTTTCTTTGAAGCCTGTACGAACCCTGTTATACTTTGTCCCTGTTGTTCCCCTTCTCCAGTGATTATTATCGTCATTCTTGTCCAGCTCGCTTGCACCTTTGCATCAATTGCATTATCATCATTAACTTAAAATGTAGGCCGTTCACCCTTGTTGGTGTTAGACTGGTGGCAGCTGATAAAACCCGTTTGCTCTACTGATGTCTAACACCTGGTTAGCTCAGTCGATAGAGCGCTCCACTGGAAGTGGAGAGGTCCCTGGTTCGACACCAGGATTTTTTCGGTAGCGCACCAGTCACCTAGCTGAGTCTGGTGACTCGGCTCGCGGCGAGTTGGAAGTGCTCGCAAATCTTCCTCAAGCAGTTCTGGAAGCGCTCCGTTGTTTGTCGAACTCGCTTTACTGGGGCCTCACCTCTCCATGCTCTTATCAACGCTGTGGCAAGAAGTACCTTGCCGAAGACACTCAATGAACCTCCAGACGCTTGGATGGGCGTGTCCAATAAGCTTCTGAAACCCGTTGTACCAGCCTTCGCCTTTGTTTGGGCGGTCCTCGTCTCGCAGTGTGGCCTCGGGCGCTTCGGTCGTCGTCTGCGCATCGTCACAGTTACTGGAGCGTTCGTTGCAGTTGCCGCAGCACAAGTTATACGGGTCGTTGGCATAGGTAGACTCGAAGTAGTCCTGCAGGTCTTCGATGTCGCTGCAAACCTCTCCCTGATCTAGTTCAGTCCTTTGGGCTCAAGCTGTGAGAAACGCCAGACCATCCTGCGGCATCCCGCACAGCTTTCCAAAAGTGGTCGTCAGAGTTGTACTGGTCCAAGAGACCCAGTACTCGAAGCTTCGTTCACACGACTTGTTCCGGTGAGCTTTCGTCCGGTTACCGTGTCACGCGCTGCTCCCGATAAAGTGGAAGCGCTACGCCAACACTAGGGAGTTCTAGTAGCTTGTTATTGCGCTCCGATAGGGATACCTAGTAAGCCAGCCACAACGTGCGACGGACGCGCAACGGTGCCATCGAAGTATCGAGTGTGGTTACCGGGGTCACCCAAACGATCTAAGTCCCTACTGCCCAGACGAATTTTAATGAACTGTTTCGGTTCCTTGAATAAACTTGGCCGGTGCTCTCTTTTTAATAAATAATAGTGGCAAAAGTGTCGAGGTGAGCTAGGTAGGAAACATGATAATCTAAATCATAACACAAGGAGTTCGGATTTCCTCGTCTCGGGGTTTGAGTCACGATCTGCAGTCCAGGCGCTCCTCCAGCTCTCTCGGCACTGTCTGGGACAAGGCCCGTTTTCTGTCGAAGCGGGCGCTGCCGCGGTGCCATCCGAGCAGGTCCCTGGGTGAGCATCAAGAGCTGTAGCGGGGGCCGGGTCAACCCTTTTCAAGGTCAAACCTTCTCGACCTTGACCGCCTGGTACGCCGGCGAAGGACACTGGGGAACAGTGCGGCGCAGCGTGGTTCGTCGAAACGAACTTGGGCCCCATTGCTAACGGGCCGCCACTTTCACCCCTTTGGGCCCCGAGGGATGACCCAGTGCAGTCCCGCGAAAGGGTACCCGACGAGCGGAATCGAACGCGCGTCATCATCAATAATGTCCTTTCCCTCTCTCGAGCCGGGGAGAGCGAGCACCACTTCTTTTTTTGGCAAGGGGGCAACAGCCATCGGCAAGGGCGGCAGGCAGCAGCCGCTTCGGCGGCGGCCTCTGGGCCTTTTCTCGCCCGCTCTCTCCGTGCGCGCGGCAGCCGTGGACGCCGAGGGAAGGCATTCCAGGCGCGTCCCTCGTTAAATTGCATTCGGTTACGGCCAGCGAGAATCAAAGCCTCTTCTTTGTCTATTTTGGCCCCGAGCGGGGTTGATGCGAACGAGGGACTCCGGGGGGTTGTCCCGAGGGGGGAGGGGTGACCATTAGACAGATGTGTGTGTGCCCCGCTCTGCTGGCTGGGGCCGACGGCGGCGGCGCTGGCGCCCAGGAATGCGGACGGCGCCATCTTTTCGGAGAGGCCTGATGCTGCTGCTGTCACGCCGGAGGTTTTTCGGGCGGCTGTGCCTCTCCTCAGAGGAGGAGGCGTTCCTTCCTTCCTTCCTTCGCTTTCTCTTTGCCTTCTTCTCAAAACTTTTATTTTTTTCCCCTTCGTCGTAATTTTTTTTTTTTTTAGCATCTTCTTGGGACCAGTCGCGTGTTGTTGGTGGAAGAACGGCAGCTGTTTCGCGTTTTCTGGAGGCCCCCTCCGCATCCTCCCTCCTTTCCCCCTTTTTATCGCCTATGTTTTTTTTTGTTTTTTTTTCGTGAAGTAAATTAATTTTAGGCTGCGTATTTCTCTGTGAGCGCCCTTCGGTGGTTTCGTCAGTTTGTGCGAAGGCCGGAATGACGCTCGTTCTTCGAAGACGAAACTCTAGGTCTAGTCCACTATTAATATTTTGTCAGAGATTGTTTTAGTTTGTGCGGACGTTAACAGACCAGGGACCCCAGTCTGCGGCATGAAACGCCTAATGAGTTGCGGTCGAATTAGAGCCGGGGGTTGGGCGAAACATCACTAATGGCCTTTGGGTGGGTGCCTTCGCTTCGAGTCGTTTTATTGACGCGTCGTGTACCAAGGGTAGAAGCAAGTTTTCTTTTACTTTGACTTTTTGATTAGCCAGTGCCGGGCTTTAAGGTTATAAGGTACTAATAAGGGCGCGTACGATTAATCGTAAGCTAACCGTCGTTGCACCAATGGCTTCGCTGTCCATCCAGATCGACAAGGTTGGTCAGTGGCTGTGGTGGGAAACTTGTGTGCACGCGCGGGTCTCTTCGCAACTTCCAGCACCGGCGTCACCGCAATATAAAAATATCAAAAGGGCTAAAAAAAATGACGGACCGGATGTGAGTAGACCCAGATCATCCATGATCGACCTCCCAGTAGAGATGCTTCCTTTCGCCTTCCTGACATTGAGTAGCGATGCGAGGCTCAATATCGATCGTTTCTAACAAAATCGGGACGCCATTTACGCGTGGGTGACCTAACCTCGTACGGTTCTTCTGCGTAGATCATCCAGATAGATGACGGCCATTTTGGTGCACCTTGCGATGGGCCACTTCGGACGATACAAGCAGTCCTAGCCAACCCAGCGCTGCGGAGGTAGCACGTGACAACTGGCCCCGCCTGTCGTCGTGCCTCTCCCGAAAGTCACGTGATATTCACGCAAGCACGCGAATCGAAGGTTAGGGAGTTTTCGTAGGTCGTTTTTTCCTATTCCGCTACGCTCTCCGCAACGAAGACGCCGTCGCTAGTGCGCGTGCGCGCCGCTGGCGTTGGCTGCAGAGTTCCAGATCTCGTAGCGGGTTGTGGAGAGCGTTGCAGGACGGAAGAAATTATCCACGAAAACTCCCTATTGACTCCGATGGCTCGTAACATCGGCTGCCGTGTGTCGTGTATGTGCCGCGGAATCTATTCGGATGAGCGCCGTGGTTGCAGAAGGGCGTACTGGTTGTGCGAAAGAGGTATCTCTGGGCGAGGTAGGATGAAGGGCCGGGAAACCCTCACCTGCGTTCTCGCCTCGTTATAAAGATTTGCGCTTCTCAACTGTTCGACGAAGGGCGTTCAAGTTCTGGGGTCTCGCAATACATATATCTTTTTCTCTCTGGAACACGAAAGACGTTTTGAGAAACGCGGAATTTCATTGGAAGTGAGTGAGAGACGCAGCGACATGGTTAGTGTCATCTAAAGTTCATGACGCCATCTGGTCGCACCAACGCTAAAATTGGCGACGTTCACCGGCAGAAGGAAGCGCCTTGTTATTCGTTTTGTACACCCGCGTCGAATGACGCCTGCCGACATTCATCGTCAGCTCGGTGAGACTGGATGGGGCGAGACACAACGTTTGTGGGAGCGACAGTCTAGCCGAACATCGTGCGGTACCGAACAGATCATGCAACCTCGGGTACCCACCAGCAAGTGTGATAGCGTGATTGCACGAGTGACACAAGTGGGTATGGGGAACCGTCGATCGACAGGAGAAGAGATCGCCTCCGCAATCGACATTTTCGTAGGATCCGTCCCAGAGGGCGCGTCATGGACGTTATGGAAGAAGATTTGTACCCCTCGTTGGAGTCACCTCTGTGGCTCCGAGGCAAATCCTCAGGTGGCGGGTTCGAGTCCCGGCCAAGGTGCCCGCCGTCTTTCGAGGGCCTTCGTGCGGAGCCGAGATTTCGGTTGCACGTCGAAAGGTCGCTAGTTGGTCGAAATTCATCCCCAGTCTTCCGCTGGGGCATGTCAGACGTTTTCCGTTAATTTGGCACGTAAAACTTCGCAAATTTAACGTTTTCCCCGTATTAAAAAAGAAGAAAGAAAGCGATCGTTAAAGGGGCCGCAACTGCGATCTTTTATTACAGCCCTTGCCGACCATGAAGGACGCTTTCCGTGGTCGCATGTTTTCAACTCACTATGCCGTTGCATCAGCAATATTCTACTGGTCTCTGCACGAAGCGCAAGTTCGTCCGCGTCTTGCAGAGGGGTTGCGATGACGCCAGAATGCCGAGCTCTTCGTCTCATTTAACACCTAAAACTGTAATGCAGGAAAGAGAGAAAAAAAGAAGCTTTTGATTTAAGGAGAAGGGAAATATGTTAAACGACATGGTATTGACGTGATTAGCTACCACCAGCTCGCCTGCGCACTTACAACTTTTGCCAAACTTTTACAGCTTGATTAAAAAAATAAATAATTGAGGACTACCCACTATTTTTTTCAATCAGCCAATAAGAGCTCGGTGTCGTTTTGACGTCACCCGAAACTCCTGTGTCTTCGCAGCGCAGTCATGGCGTCGACGTTTCGAAGTGTCCACAGAACAGAGTGACACGTGAGGAAGGAACCGGTAGAGGGGGCGAATGCGGCCGTTCGCCCTTGGAAAGAAGCGGGTCCCGAAATCCTTACTTTCGGTCCCTAGCCCCAATGAGGTTACGGTATGGTAAGATTGAAGCGTAAAGGTAATCGCCTGTCAGTCAGCGTACACCCTTCCGACGGACCCAGGTTAAAGAGTGCTCGGTCAGCGGGTTCTAGAAGCGTGCGCGTCGCCTAGTATTCCGTAAGAGGAGAGATATTGCGCACGCGCAGAGGGCCACTCAATGCTGGTCAGCAGCAGGTCTCCCGGCCTCCTGGAAGTTCCGCTAAATTACTAAATCAAGAAAAAAAAAAGCATTGAGTGCCACGTGTTTTTGAGACCGCCAGTGGAGGATTTTCCGCGTTTCGTCGAACGAGGTTTCGGCGAATTCTGACCAGTTCATCGCACGATGTAGCCGCGGATTGCGGAAAGAAACTGGACATGCCGCACTTAGTCCCCTGGAATCAGCAGACGAAGGGATATATTATGTACCACCTCGTCTAGCGATTAGCGGTGACTCAAGCTTCGAAGGCTCCTCGACACCTGTACCACTGGGGCTCCTCCCACAGAGCAACTCGACGAACTGGGTTCTCTCGAAAGAACAGAACACGCAGGCGTGCTGGTGGACTTCCAACATCTTGAAATCCGGACTCTGGAACAAAAGAAAGGGAAAGAAAAGTTGACAACAAGCACACAGGTCTGCGTGTGTGTCGTTCCCTGGCTCGGGCTTTCAAAATGTCTGGGTTCTCTCGAACGGCGTTCGCCGAACAAGTGACCCCCTGGGTGCAGGCAGGGGACGCGCGCGTGGCCGAGTCGTAACAAAGGGGCAGACGGAGCGGCGCCCAACAACGAGTGTCGTAGTGGTCACCTGGCGACTGCCCCGGCAGGTAATTTGGCCGAAATGCCGGGGAGAGCCCCCTCCCTTTAATGAAGACCGAGCGGCGGGCCGTGTTTTTCTGGCCGCGCGTGACATTCCGGAGGGGGGCAGGTCGAGAGATGGGGCCGGCGGAATTTGCCCCCTGCTAATGCCCCCTCCTCTCCCCCGATCCGCCAAATGGGGGCTCGATGAAGGGGGCAGAAACACGTTTTGAACGGGAAAATGATGGTCGTCGCATTCCTCGCTGACGCCACTCTGAGAGGGGGATGGCGGCGTCGTTGGGGGCGTCCCGCTCGCCGGTCTTTTGGGTCGGACGGAGCCACCGCACAACTGTAAACAACGCGCGTTCCTTGTAGCGTGCCACTAGGTGTAAGACTGTTACCATCCGATCCGTCCGTGAATCACGTGTGTGTGTGTGTGTGTGTGTGTTTTTTTTTTTTTGGCGCGTTTGCAAGGGTTTTTGTGCTTCGCTCAGTTTCTTCGCCCCGCTGTCTTCTTCGCCACGTGACAACTCGCGCATGAACAAATCAATCTGAGCAGGAGGTTTCCGCCATTAAATTGCAAACACTGCATGGTTTGAGTTGCATTCTCTCTTAAATATAGTCTCTCTCTTTCTCTCTTCCTTCTCCGCGTTGTTGGCGCTCTCTGGTTGCAGTCCTGGTTTGCCGAGGTCCGGCGTTGTGAGCTGGCATGTGTGCGCTTGTTTGCCGCCTGCCACGCGTGCGGGCGCCGGCATGATGAAATCGCCGACACGGGGCGAGCACGTGTGTGGTGTGCGTGTGTCGATGCGAGGATCGAGGAAGCACCGCCACCGTCCTTGGACAAACTGTTTACTGGTCTGGAAACTTCGGTGGTATCCGCCCCAGTAAACTCTGTCACCGCCAGCGGCATTGGCCCATCTACGAGTAAAAGAAAAATGAGAAATAATTGGAAGAAGTTAAATAATAACAAAAAGAAAATTTCAATATTTTAATATATTTTTTATGCAGATGCACGTCACGCCTTAATTATTTCTATAAATTTTCACCTCTAAGGTCTCGAGTATCGATGGCGTTTCCAATCATCCATCTTGTTTTGTAGGTTTATGCGATTATATGAAAGTAGACTCATGCAGGGACTTCCTTGACGGTGCACTTTCCAAACCCACGTCCATCTGTTAGGTTCTCCGAGCCATCTGATTGGTTGACTCCTAACGTCGGCAGCACCTCTGGCGCTTCCGTTTGTCCCTACGGACAACTTTCTTTAGCGTGGCAAAAAAGTTTCGTACCAGGTAATCCAGACCCTCGATGTGTTCGTGTCAATGGTTGTCAGTGCGTGGAAGAAACGTGAAGCATGACTATCATCGAGGGACTTTAGGGGCACCGCCTAGCCACCACCCCGCTAGCACACTCGTCGACGCTTGTTGTGTGAGCGGAGTTTAGAAAATCTGCCTTTGATTGCCTTCTAACATTGTGAATGGAACGGAGAAAGCGGTCTCTTGTATTACCTCCACTGTTTGGAGAATTCTCAGAATAGCGTCATTACTGCGTGAGCACACCTAGAAATCGACGTAAATGAGCCGTATCATAACTTCCTTTGTTTGTTTGTTCTCCCATTGACCGGGAGGTGGGCTGAGACTAAAGGCGCGGTGACTGAGGAGGTCTCTGCCCCCACACAACTCCCACAAAAAACTGAATTTTTTTTTTTGCATTGTATATAAAAACAAAAAGCAGGAACATGGAAAAAAAATATAAAGTTCCACAATTACGCGATAAAAAGGAGAAAAGAACTGTTGTTTTCAACAATAGTCGTACATACATAGTCTTAGAGCTGGAAGAAAAAGGGAAGTGTTAACTCGTGAAAACATTAGCATCAACAGTGAACGCTGACTCGCGCAAAACAAGCACCTTAATTTTATTTTCAATTTAAGTCAAAGTACAATTGATGTCAGCCAGACGTGCTATATTGTTAGAGATATTTGGCGAAAAAAGAAAGAAAAAGGCACACTTCATAAAATATTCCCCTGCACGAGGATGGTCCTATTTAAATAATCAAGGTTAGACACTAAAACAAGAGATATCTAATATCTTTTCTGTTGAAACTTATAAAATCTATTCCACATTTCTGCATGCTGTGTGCCTAAAAAGTGTTATTATTTATGTCGTCTGGCAGAATCTCAAAGAGCGCTTCAATATGTTTTATGGGCAATAACTTCCAGTAATAAACTTGGTGAACCTTTTATTTGCTGCTGAAAAGTGGATCGGTGGAAGATCTTGAGGTCTTTTCTTTTAGTTTTCGCATATTCGTATTATTTACTTTTGTGAAACGATAAAGAATAAAAATTTAATTGAACGTTTTGTCTTCCATACCGGAGACATCATTAGTGATGCGAGGGTGACGGAAATATCTGATTAAATTGTTATTCTTGTTAAATCAAGTGGGTGTTTTTTTATCATGATGAGTTTCGGCTTTTTGGAGCATGTTTCCGAGAAATTACCAGTTTATTGTAATTTGTTGACGTCGTCGTGCCCCCTGCTAAAATGAAATAACAAAGTTTTGATAGAAAAAATGATTATATTCTTTTCGAGCTGTATGGGCATAAGGTACTTTATATGGGCATCCAACGGCTTGTTTATTTAATTTATTTATTTATTACAACAGCTTTCAGGCTTAGAGAGCGTTATAGAAAGAAGTGAAAAAGGACAAAAATACATAAAATTGACTAAAATGCATAAAAAAACATGCAGGTTACAGGGTAAGGAAACAACCTTCAATGGCAGATTTAAAAACTCGTGCGTCGGTGATTGCGGCAATCAGCATGTCGTCCCATTCAATGCTAATTAAAAAAACAAAAACAGAAACACATGAACATGAACATGTTAGCGCGACCATAATCTACTCTATGACGGCTTGCGATAGCTCAGTGCTCAGCTTATTTAGGTTCCTGGGTGTTCCAACGGAAAAGTAACTTCCAGCTATGTCGCGAGTAGCTTCAATAATGTAACCAAGTTGCAATTATTGAAATTGGATCTTCATAAGTATTTGCTTTCTGAAATCGTAGCTGAAAACTACCCCTGGCCCAACCTGAGTTCTCGTACATTCTGTTCTAACGAGGTCACGTGACAGGCGCGCATATGAGTCGTGGGGAGGGAACGCGGCAGCGTGCCGGCTGCTGCCTGCCTGCTGCGCATCGTGGTTGCGGCTTGGGCCGAAGCGGCACCGACGCTATTTTTAAAAAGAAGGGGCTGCGAAAACCGCTCCGAGGAAGCCTTCCCTCCGTCTCGCCGCCAGCCGTCCCGAGGGAGACCAGCCCTGCTCTGACGTCGCAGTCTTGCGGGGGGCTTTCCTCGGCACCCGGGCCTTTTTGACAGACCCACGGCGACGTGCAGAGGAGGGAGGCTCTCCGGGCTCACTGACTTATACAATTCCCCCCCCCCCCAACAACCCCCTAACGCTAGTAGCAGTGTCATCCATATAGCTTTAAAGGGGCGGTGCAAAGATAATCAATTGGAATAATGCTTTTCACTTTACACGACGCTTACTGGCACTAGTGGGACCCAAGGATACTCGCACGCAACGCCACTGACCAAGAAACTCCTTTGTTGCGCTGTAATTTCGAGGGCAAAAGCGAGCGTTTTCATTCAATCTCTCCTTCGCAAAACCTGATGACGTAGCTGGGCGGTAGCAGTACCGCCCAGTGACGATATTTGAATGCGGCTCATAGATTGGACCCGAGCATTGCGTGGGCACTCGATTTGGGCTCGTGATAATCAATAGCTCGGTAAAGAATTTGGGTAGTGTCCTGTGTCCAATCGCTGCAATGACGACAACAGCCGAACCATAACAATGTCTGTAACTCAGCGCGTGTCTTGTGCCTTGCCAACCCCAGTGCGTGGCTATGATCAACATTGGCGGCATATAATCGGCTCCAGATCACGTGACCGCTTGTTCTTGCTGCGAGTTGAGGGGGTGAACTCTGCTCGTTTTTCTTTATTTTTTTCTGCGACTTCGATTGCTTGTGGTGAAAAACGAACGGGTATTTCACAGGTCATTAACTTCAGGAATCTGTTCTAAGCGGTATTTGCGCAAAATACAAAAATCGTTGCATCGCCCCTTTAACACAGTCCCGGGTTATGGAATGATACAGTGCTTTTGGATTCGAACCGATGTTTGCACGTAGTAAAAAAATTGCGGTGGCTTAGCTCGGCTATCCCAGGATATACGTATAGCGTGAGCTTATACGCACAAAATGAGAAGCGCTATCAAGCGGCTCCGGTGCAGCGTCAGACTTTGCTACTGCGCAACGGAGGCGGACAGCTGGGCACGCGGCGGCGCCAGTGCGTCTGCCGCGGCTATGACGTCACTCCTCTGGAATGTGCAGACCGGCAAGGCGCGCGCGGTGGCGGCGGAGCGCGCGGCGGCGGCGTCTCCGGCGCGCGAGCTGTGCGCCGTGTGACGTCACTGCTCCTCGCGCTTGCGCAGCACGGCTCATTATGCGAGCCACGCGAAACTGCTCAACCTCGGCCAGTGTAGCTCACGCTACAAAACGAGAAAAGGTAGGCTGAGCAGCTTTTCTCGGCAGATATTGAGCGGGGTTGACTCATTCGCACCGATACGAGTCGCGAAAGCTGATTACCGACAACAAACACTCGGTTTGTTGGGGTGTTTTTTTTTACCGTTTTGATGGGGATGGGCGTTCCATAGTTTTAATCTAGCGTTGCAAACAGGGGTTTTTCGTAAGAAAATGCAGATGGCAAAAGTTTCAGTTTTACATAAAGCTGGGGATAAAAATAACTTCGGAAATTATAGACCTATTTCCGTATTACTAATATTTTCGAAAGGTCTAGAAAAAATTTTACATAAACGATGATACTGTTTTTGTGACAAATTTTCAATCCTGAGTTCAGAAAGTATGGGTTCAGAAAAAGGTCGCTCTACTGAACTCGCGCTGTTAAAGCAAAAAGAATTAATTTTAAATAATATTGAAAATAAACTGGTTACACTCGGAGTGTTTATAGATTTTTCGAAAGCATTCGATCGCCTCAATCACGTAACGTTAATTCAAAAGTTATACATGCTAGGTGTTCGCGGTGTCGCTCTAGAGATGATTAAAAGTTACTTTGAAAACCGCTATCAGTGTGTAGACATCAATAAAAATGGATCAGATCTCGGGAAATTAACAGCAGGCGTGCCTCAAGGCAGTATACTGGGGCCACTTCTTTTTGATTTATAAATCAATGATATATAAATATTGATGATACCGTTCGTTACATCATATATGCAGATGACACCTCTCCTTTTCTCAGGGGACGACGCTGACCAAATTATACAAAAGGCAAATCAATATCTTGATAAGCTAAATGCTTGGACGATATTAAATTCCTTAAAAATAAATGTAAATAAAACTAAAGCCGTTCTATTCAGATCACGTAATACAAAATGTACCTACATGACTATCCCTTCACTTCGTGGAAATGAAATAGATATAGTAGAAAATGTAAAGGTATTAGGAATAATATTTAATGAATACCTGTGTTGGGACGAAACTGTGCAACAGATAAGTAATAAGCTATCGAAAGTTGTTGGGGTTATATATAGATACCGTAATATGATTCCCATCTCTGTTATGCTACTTATATACAAGTCCCTTTTTTACACATACTACAACTATTGCTTTTTAGAATGGGGTAACACCACTGCTACAAATCTTAAACTAATACATAATCTTCTAAGGAAAAAAAAAAGCAATTCGAGGTTTATGTCATGCAGCATACGATAGTCATACCAAGCCATTATTTCATAAATTTAATATAGTACAAATTCCAAATCACTATAGTTATAAACTTGCACTTTCCTACAAAAGTTATTTTAGACAGAACGAAAATATGTATCTATCAATTTCCCAACTTGAACTTGGACAAGCAAATTATCCAACTCGTAGTGCTGAGATATGGATAGCGCCACATTCAAGAACGAACTATGGGAATTAGATGTTAAAATGTACCCTCCCCCATCTTCTGAATCGTTTTTATGAACTCGATATAGATATCTTCAGTATGTCCGCCAAACAAATATGTTCACTTTTTGTCTAATAACTACTCCCATGTAAAAAAAAAAAAAAAAAAAGGTTTAGTATAACTCGATTGTATGCGTTTTGCGCGTGTTAGTTTTGACATACTTTTTCGTTTCTTTTTTCTCTCCCTTTTGTTTATTTTTCCTTTTGGCAATATAGATGATGTTGTCTTTCCCATGCTATAATGAATATGTCAAATGCTAGTGTCTTTACGTTTATGTTTGTTCTTCCCTGGGCTGCTATGGGGGGCAGAGGCTAGACAAGCAGCGTGTCAGTTGCTTTTTTCTCTGCCTCCTTTCTCTGATTCAGGGATCAATAAAGAATTTGAATTTGAGCATTATGAATGCGCAGTCAAACCCCAATCAACGTTGTCTGCAGGTGCCCACGGGGTGTCCGAGGCATGTACATTTGTGTGATATACGGTTTATAATCATCGAAGAGCCTGTGATGGGTTCTGTGATGATGGGTTCTGTGTGATGGGTTCTGTGATGTGATCACGTGTGATGGGTTCTGACATTACCCCCCCCCCCTTTTTCTTCTCCCTCTCACCCCCCCCCCCTTTTTTTACTTTTACCTTTTTTTTTTAATTTTGCACGTGCGTGTGCGATAATGGGCACCAGGTTGGGACTGCAAGCCTTCGTGGTATGGGCATCACTGCCTTTTGCGACCCTGTGCGCCTGGATGAACCCCTCCAAAGTACGAATAAAGTATTATTATTATTATTATTATTAACTCGAAAGTATTGGGGTTGATTGATTGATAGAGCGGATTTCGCCTTAATCCATTGGTCGCATCGTTGTTCGTCAGCCGGGAAGAATAAAATGTGACCCTTCGGTTCTCCGCCACAATTTGCCCCATGGATGGATGTTAGATGGATGTTAATGGCTATACGCTTTGTAACGGGCGGGAGCTTGCGCCACCTAGCCTAAGTCTAAAAAGACTTAGACTTAGCACGTCACACAACAGTGTTGTGTGACGGATGATCGAGAGCGCGCGGCTACGTCAGAACGCCGAGCTCTGGCCCTCACACTTGCAGTAAGCATGGGTCTCGCCGCCGCATATCCTTCCTCCGACGTCGCAAGTCCACTGTCTCGCTTTTCTTTGACTGCGAGCTGTCTGACGTTAAAGTTGCGTGGTCACGGCGAGTAATCCTTTTTATTATTATTTTTTATTAGATTTAGTCGTTACCACACTCTTCTATCTTCGTCGCTTCAAGGAAACGGCAAAAATGACGACGAAAAACAAAACAAAAAACAAACCTCGCGTTTGGGCAACTTGGCAAGCATCTTCAGCATCGTCTCAGGTGCTCGGTGGTGAAGACTCTTTGCTGGCTCTCGATGCTTGGCCTAGGTGCTGTGACGTAGTACGTGCCTTCACAAAACGAAGCTCCGGAGGCTTTAGTTTCTCGAAGGTGTTGATCTAGAGCCCCTGTGTTGCCATTTTCACCTTCGTGCGATTTATTTTATTTTGTTAAGAATTCCAGTGCATCGCCTAACGTTTGATCTGTTTTTGTTTGTCCATTTTCATTGTGTGTACCCTCGTACAATAATGTCCCAGAAGGGCCTTGTAGGTATCGAAGAAATAAATAACTGGCGACCGTAGCTGTGTGCTTAACTGCTGAGCGCGTGCTGACGGCGGGCTTCCACAGTTCTTTTGCAACGTCCATTCCGAACCATCAAGACTGCCGGTTTTAGCAGACTATTAATGTGAGCTTGTTCTGAGTATGTGCTCTGAACATCGCCCTTAAATATGGCGTCCAGTGAATACCCCCTATGGCGAAGTCGGAACACTGGTTCCCGTGGGTCAGTCTGAGCGAGGGGGCACACCGGACGAGTGCACGGTATATTACCTTTGTCACGTGTCTCACCGCGACGCTGCGATTGGTGCATCGGGGCCTTGGTATTTTCCTGTTTGTCAGTCTCCACCGGCAGGAGGACGTATTTGTACGCAGGAGGTAGGGACGTCTTTTATATTTTGATCCATTGATACTTTAATGTCGAAACGATTTCGCCCTAACTACATTACACCGTCACCTTTTTTCGGTTCGTAACTGATCTCCAATCGAGCCCGCTCTGCACTAGGTACCAAAATGGCGGCACCCACGAGATGATCGGGCTATGGAAGGCGCAGCTTTTGTGGGATTTCTAGCTATTGTTTACTCTCCTCAACAGCCATCTGGTACGAGAATCTGTGACGGTTACGCTTATATCCTAAATGTATTCCATTGGAGTGGCGACGGCAAAACAGTGCTTTCGCCCATACTGGAAGTGACGAAAATTCAAGATGGGTCCGCCCTTGTGAAACTGCACACCAACTCAACTCTCCGACGTCACGTCGCAGCGGTGGCGCTGCTGTCGGTAGTGCGCATGCACAGAGGCTTCCTCTCGCGAGAATATGGTTTCTGCGCATTGCCCACACCTTGTAAACAGCATGTTGGTCTGCAGTCGCTGTGCAGCGTGAGAACAGCACGGGGGCGTCCTTCAGTTGTCCCGCTTCCAGCGCGAGCTTCCTGCCTTCTATGACACTTCGGCGTCTCGTGAGCTTCGCGTGTGCACGCGCAGCCAAAGCACGGCGGAAGGCAATTAACGCTTGCTGGAGGCCGGCCATTCCAAAGAAACGGCTTGCTGTTCTCATCATGTGACCTTTATTTTTATTATTATTATTTTTTTTTTACACAGTGTTGCAGCTGTTACGCGAACAGGTGGCTTTCTCTGCGTCTCACTCGCACGTGCTCTGGCGTGAACTAGGCGTCACTGGAAGCCCCGTGCTTGTGCAGCTTTGATAGCGCCGGGGAAACCACGCGTCGTGTTCTCGTTGAAGCGCGATGTTAGTCGGGGGTCGTCGACCTCCGTGCTTCGGTCTTTTAATCTGCGGTGCGGAAGCTCGGCTGGAGCCGTGTGACGTCATCGAACGGACGTCCTCCCGATCTGTTGTGACGCTATCTTTTTCGCGAATGAACGCACACGTGCACCACGCAGACTCCCCGCCATGGAGGTGACGACAAGAGGCTACCAGAGCTGAAGCCAGAAGTGTGGAGGGAAAACGCCACCCCAAACGACGACCAAAACCGCAGCTCTTTTGGTCACCCTCGGGTACATGCCGGCCACCCGAGGGTGACCTTAACAGCTGGGGGTAGACGTAACGCTATAGCTGCCTTTGTCTCCACTGCACGGAGCGTCGGACGCTTTCGAACGCGAGAGCCGGACGCCGTCGTTCTAACGTGTTCGACGAGTGCTGTGAAGAAAGAGGCGGTTGTAGCTTTAGCTCTACCCACTAATCGTTCCAACCAGAGCTCGGCGTCGTCACCTTCTCTCCCTCGGTTCCTCGGCGCATGCTCCGTTTCACTTTGGTCCGAGCGCAGCCGACACTGCTATCCAGTAAAGTCGATCAAGCAGCCCCAGTCACGGCGCTCGTTGATGAGTTTGCTGTCACCTGCTAAAGCAATCAAACACGCACGTGCTAAAGTTACCTGCTAAAGCACTCAAACACGAGCGCGCGCGCACGCGCGCACGCACGCACGCACGCACGCACGCACGCACGCACGCACGCACGCACGCACGCACGCACGCACGCACGCACGCACGCACGCACACACACACACACACACACACACACGCACGCACGCACGCACGCACCACACGCACACACACACCACACACACACACACACACACACACACACACACACACACACACACACACACACACACACACACACACACACACACACACACACACAAAGAACGTTGAAGTATCTTTAACACAAAATGTTGAACCTTTTGGGCATCGTAGAAAAATCAAAACGCCGCTTGTGCAAAAAATGAAAAGAAAAGGGCGTGCTTGGAAGTTGGATTGCTCAACTTCGCAACCGAATATCACAAACAGAATCGCGCCCTGTGAATGGGACTCAAGTCGTAGTAAATGTTTTCTTACAACCTGACCGGCGCGCCCCTGCATTCCTCGGCATTCCTGAGGGAACAAAGGAAGGGTGTGGAAGAAGTCGAACGAACTGAATAACAACGAACTGAACAACAAAGCACACGCCGAGAATAAATAAATAAATATATATAAAAAAATAATTTTCGTAATAATTTTTTTTTTACGCGTAAAAAATACATTAAGAAAGCCTGGGCGTAGGCTTGGAATCCGAGAACAGGGACAAAAAGAGGAACGACACACGCAACAATCTCAAACTCAGCTGCAACTTATATTTTCCCCTCCTCGTTTATAAGGAAGACCACCCCGACCTCCAGACGTACACTGCCAGGTGCCCAAAAGGCTCTTTAGATGACCACTCGCGCCACAATTCATCCCGCACAACCCTAAAATGTACTTCGAAGCTATCACCGACACTCTGTCTCATCTTAGCGTAAACTTCGTTGACGCTTCACCCGCGAGCTAATACCAAGAACGACATCGGGAAAGATCCTTTCTTTTTTATGTCTAGATTCAGCAAAAATTAAAACGAACATTCTGCTTGTAGAAAATATAGTAAGGGTGCGGAGGAGCTGGTGAATGTTACGTCGAATTAAGCTGAGACTGGAGAAGTAGAGAAACATCAAAAGGTAGAAGGAACAAAAAACAGACCGGACGACGTCGTCCTGTCTATTTGTTTTCCTTACTTCAAATAATCTGTGATCTAAATATGGTAAAAATTCCATTGGTTGACTCTTTTCTCGAAAACCTCAACTCTGGCATTGCGCTCTTGATACCATTTGCGATGCTGTGTACAGGGAAACCATCCCGAGCACGAATCAAAATGTCATGTACAAATCCCTTCAAAATTCCTCTCTCAACGCTGCTAAAAAACAAAAAAACTCATTTTATTATTTAGAGCTCTTGGGTAAATATTTGACAAGGCTGGGGCGGCTGCGGAGCCGATGCATGCACCGTCTCTTCCTGATTATTCCTGCCCCTCATATCCCACTGTAGACGCGCTAAAATACCTCCCCTACAACTAAAAAAAAAAAAAACGAAAAAAATCTTTGTTAATGTTTGATACAGATTGAATCGAACCAAATTCTCTTCTAACCACTCTCTGACCCTGGTCAGCAGCTTCACCTGATTCAGCGAGTGGTAGAGGCCCTTGATGACGTCGAAAGTGCAGGAATTTATTAATTAACGCACAATTAGTTTTGTGATGGCATTTTTATTTTCTAGAAAGATAAAAACCACATATTTTCCCCTGTATAATTCGCGGTTCCTTTTTCTTTTTTTCTTCCCAAACTTCCGTTGGTGCATCTCATATGCATTTTATTCTATAAATATAAATTTGCCACGGGGATTATTTCTCTTTGACGATAATATTGAAACTTGCTCTCGCTTAAACATGATCATAAATAACACAGACATACAGCCCGTATGTCTGTGTTATGATCATGTTTAAGCGAGAGCAAGTTTCAATATTATCGTCAAAGAGAAATAATCCCCCGTGGCAAATTTATATTTATAGAATAAAATGCATATGAGATGCATTTTAATATACATTACTAAACCTGCGACTCCGTCTCAGGTTGAGTCGTGTCAGACAAGAAGAGCGATTGACATTCATTGACATTCCATCTCGTGTCCACTGCCCAAGATTTTAGTTTTTCTGGGAAATATGGGCCGGATCGTCGTCTGCACGTCTGAGCGTTTTGTGGGTTGGGGCTTCGACTCAGGAACCGTCTTTTCATACAATTTGTTTGTTTATTTTTTATTTTTAAGTGCATTTGAACAAGCATAAATGGGTGCAGAGAGAAAAAAAAACCAAAAAACAAAAAAGCCTTAAATTTACCACGTTTTTTTTTTTTTTTTTTTTTGTAGTGTTGTGTCTGTTCGGAGAAGTTGTTTATCCGCCAACTGTTGCTTGCCCGAAACTGTCCTTCCGAACCCGATCAAGAACCGTTTTTTGTCTGGTAGCCAATCAGGAACCGGTGTTGACCTGCAGCAAAATTTTCGTTTGAACATCGAAGCCAATCAAGAACGGTCTTTTGTCTGGTAGCCAATCAGTAACCTGCGTTAACAGTTGCTTGCCCGCACCCGTTCGTCCGAACTTCGCAGCCAGTCCGGCCCTGCCAAGCCCGCGCGCTCGTGCACTGCAGACATCGTTCGGAGCAACGTGCTCGTGTTCGTAGCTTCGGCAGCTGAGACTGCAGCCGAGGCAACAAACGCGGAGCACGAGACCTGAGCGCCTTCCGAACGAGCGCTCGCTCGTTCTGCGGAAGACCGTTGACGCTTGTAGGTTTGGCCACAGTTTGGGTTTGGCGGCAGCTTGTTCGGGTGCACGCGGCGGTGGCGGCGGCGCATGTCCATGTGCCACGCGGACGAGTGTTTGCGCAGTGAAAGGGAAGAATTTGGGTCGTTTGTATTTGGACGGCGCGCGCGGGGAGGGGAAGGGGGCCCTGGAATGTGCCGGAGAAGAGAAAATAGAAAGCGGCCGCCACTCGCTGCCGAGGCAACGGCTGCGGCGGCTGCTCGCATCATCGGCGGGGCCGCCGCCGCCGGACGATTGTTGACTTTGTTTTCCTCGGGCGCTTTTCCTGCTGCCGGCTCGTTTGGGGATGGCGCGCACCGAGGAGCTTCCTATTTGCGCGCCTGATTCACGACCCGTTGGCCCGCTCGCTCGCGGTACTGCCTTTTCGCTTTCCAGATCCGCCCCGCGTGAATGTCACGTGACCCTTCAGCTGACGGTGCTGTGGCAGCTACGGCCGGACCGGCCGGACCAATCAACCGCCTGCCTTTCCTCACCCGCTCTCGGCGCGTGAGCGTGATCACGCGATAAAAGACAGACTTGTGACTTGTCCAACGAGCACGTAGCTTCCACCGCACTGTCAGCTTCGGCTAGGCACTTGATTGACTGGGATGGCCGCTAACGGGACTGGTTGGTTGCCTCTGATGGTGCGTGCTCGTCGTCGGTCCTATTCGTAGGACGACACCGCTGCCTACGATGTCCCTTCGTTATCCGCGATGGGGATTGGGATGAACGCGCGCGTCACGCGGGAGAATAAACTAGCGATGAACAGTGCTGCGTCATTCGTGATTTAAGCGGTTCTCTAAACAACGGTGAAGCTGTTCAGAGAACAACTTCAACGCTGCAAAAATTGGGAGTTTTAGTAGATCGTTCCGACGACTCTCATCCTCCGAAACGATCTGCGATAACATTCGTCGCAAAAGCGACCATCGCGGTACAAAAGCGACGCGTTTCGAGCAGTCACTAGCTGACCCGACTTTTTTGCGATGCGATCTAGTCGCGGAGCGGCTGAGCCAATCAGTGGCGTTCGGGGCGTTCGGCGAGTGTTTTCGAGAAGCAACTCGCCCATAGCACGCGCCAATGTGGCCATCTGATCTTTTTTTTTTTTTTTAATTAGTATTTTTTATTTTTTGCGATGCGATGCGAGTCGCATTGCATGAGTGCTCCACATCGTCAGTGATCTAAAAAGAAGACAACTGGACGTGGACTGAAACATCTTGACTTTTTTTTTACTGGTAGTGCAAATTTACACTAAAAATTCTAACATCACCCACATTTTGCAGGATATATATAATTGTTTTTTAACATTTTTTTCAGCGGTAAAGGAGTTATTCTTTTGGTTAGTTGTCTTCTCACCCGAGAACATAGCATAGCATTCATTTTTCCTTGGCAATGTGTGTTTTGCTGCTTTAAATCGGAGTATGACAGTCGCAACAAGCGAAGTACACATGCGAGAGAGATGTCGGTAATATGGAGGCACCCTATCACTCTCTATCATTCGCTACATGCGTTTCCTTTGTGGCGTGGTAACCCGAGCGACCGACGAGCGCATTCCTCTCCCCTGTCGCCAGGTGGGTGCTTTGGGACCTTCTCAAGCAGCTGCTATCTAGGGTCGCCCGTTGATGGCGGTGCTACGGTTCGCATTAGCCCAGGAAGGTTGTTCGAGGTTAGGGACAGTGTTGCCAGATTGGGCTATATATAGCCAAATTGGGCTGCATTTTTTTCTAGTTGGCGTCAAAATTTTGTGGTTGGCTATGTGGCTATTTTGGGCTATTTTTAGGAATGCGGCGAACTTTTGTCGAACCTCAGGTTCGACGCCGAATTTTGAAGTTCGGCTAATTATTTTCGAACTTTTAATAAGTTCCGGAAAAAGTATTGTTTCTCTTTTGGCTAGCCGAGAGAAAAATGAGGAAGGAGAAAGACTTCAAACTTCTACAAACTTCGGGGTTTTCACAATGCGCAGTGAAGCAATGCTTGCAGAGTTCAAGCTGTCGCCCTACAGCGCAGTGGAGCAAACCAAACAGATTGCACTATTACCACAGGCCCCGTAGGGCGCTTTCAACCCAGACGCACATGGCTCTGCCCAGACTATGACTGAAATCTCCAAATACAGCTTTGGTGCCCATTGTGAGAATCCTTAGGCACCCAAGTTTGTAAAAATGAGAAGTCCGCAGTTTCACCGCTAAACAATTGACTACCTTTCAGTCGTTTCCCACCCCAAGAAAGGACAACACAATCAGAAATAGCGTCAACCGGAAAGGGTGACACTTATATTCTACACAAAGAAAAAAGACAGGCGGGATATTGGTGAGGACCTGAGATATTGGGGTACTAATTTGAAACTCCCAGTGTTCTCACTGTTCTGCTTCTCTGTTCTGTGTATGCTCATATCTCCCGGCCTTCACAATAAGGCTGTCCCTATGAAGGAAGGGTCAGAAAAAGAGATTGTAACGTGTACTGTATGAGTGTGAGAAAATGTCAATATAAGGCTTAAAAAATACTTTTTTATAGTCTTGGCTGTTTGGGCTATATTTTATTTTACGGCTTTGGCTATATTTGGGCTATACCTCCCAGTCGTTTGGCGGTTTTTTGGTGGGACCATCTGGCAATACTGGTTAGGGAGATCGTCGCAATCGCGCGAAAAACTCTGGGGGACGTGTGCGGATTGCCTCGTTGGTGGCGTCTCTCGCGCATAAATGACGCTGTGCCCTGCCTCCTCCTTTCCCCGTGTTTGTTCGGAGAAAGAGGACGGGGCCCGTGTCCCCTCCTTTTTTCCTTCATATTTACCGACCGCGCGCCTAATGTTTGTAAGAAAAAGCTGTGGGAGCTGTCGCCGAGTCAGAGTGCAAACAATGAAAGAACAAGTAAACATGGAAGACAGGCGTGAGCACTGCCTCAAATCGACATAGCGCAGTGTCACCCCTAGCTTTTAGCACTGCTAAAAGCTAGGGGTGACACTGTGTGTCGTGGTGCACCCCTGTACCATAAAATACTCTGAATGATGCAGCGTTAGTTTTAGTTGACTGGTCTGGTACCCCCAGTAATGATGCGATGCATGCACATTGGCGGCAGAGGACTATCGGGTATCGTTATCGGAGTCATCGGAACGATCTACTAAAACTCTTCTCACACCCTTAATGGAAAGTATTTTGGACTGAAGGTTCTCTCATACGCTTCACAATCGAAAGGATAGTTTGAATATAAACGTTCAACCAGAAACGTTTCCTGTTACGTTAAAAGAAAGCATGTTTACGTACCAATAAACCGTCTCGATGGCCGCAGCAGAGACAGTAAAGCATGCAATTAACGAATTGGCGTCCCACCAATAAGTGTAGAGGGGATAACTTAGTACCATGGGCGCTTAGTAACTACTTGAGTGTTCGCAAAGACCCGCTTGTGGCACTCAAAGCTTCGAGGGAAGGCAAGGAGGAGGAAAGATGCGGGACTTCGACAGAGAGGGAGTGGCATCAAAGGTCAGGCGAATGCGCAGCCCCCGTAATTTAATTTCTCGGGCTCCGTTTTCTGGACAGTGCCAAATGCAAGATGTGGGGATAATAAGCAAAAAGGCCCTCACTTGTTCTGCCCCTTCCCCCCTCAGAACCGGTTGGGCGGAAGCTGCTGCAATCTCGGCCATTGCCTTTGGTAGACCTGTCATCAGCAGCTCTTGACATGGCATGCCTGGCTCTCTTGGATGCCATGTCACTCAATCTGGGGAGGGGGTATTTTTGGGCAGTGCCTGCATTCCAGCGGCCCCCCTGGACAGGAGGGGAGGGCACGGCCCAGGTAGTTTCTGAGGGCTTCCTCCAAGCTCCCTTTTTATTTTTTGACATTGTGGTCCGGGCTCGTTGCTTGCCTAGTTCAAGGTGCATTGTTTCTTCCTATACTCGCATATTTAAGCACCACTTAAAGTTTTTTTTTAAATTTATTTATTTATTATTGGAAAGGGGCATTTTGAACGGCCTTGAGATAAATTAGTTGCTATTGGGATGGCTGCACAGAAGGGACAGTTGAGCCAACATTCTACCAGATGCAACCGTGAGCATAGATGCACACTTTTTTTTTTACAGAATTTAGGCGAGTGTTAGGTGCTTTTACCTGTACCAAAGTTCAGGTTGAAATTCTCTTACTTGATTCTCAACTTATCTACCGTATTTTCCGGCCTATAGTCCGCACCTGGTGTGTAGTCCGCAGGGGCAAATTTGGGGTCAAAACTAATAGTTTTTGCTTAGATAGTCCGCACCCGGTGCATAGTCCGCACCCGGTGCACAGTCTGCACCTGGTGCTTAGTTGACATGAAAATTTTCTCATACGTGGCACACCTTGACGTATGTCTGCTTTCTTAGCTCACAAAGAAGCCTAAAATATACATAAATCATTATCAACATACTATTTTATTCACAAAATCTGTCTCGTCTTGTCATAATCAACGATATTGAAAAGCAAAATTCCTGTATAGTTTGCACACATAGAAAGTCCGCACAGCCTAAAATTTCAACTTTTATACATGTATAGTCCGTGGACTATAGTCCAAAAAATACAATATTAAAAAAAAAAAAAGATTTTGTGTTTTATGTTTTAAGGAGAGAGAGAGAGAGAAGTAACTTTTATTAAGCAATTAGTTTAGCTCTTCCGAGGGGAGAGGAGCCCTCATTCCAGGGCCCCTGTAGCTGTCGCTGTGCTTCGGGCCCGTGAGACCAGATTAGGCTGGTCGTCCAGATCTAGGCTGGACAGCGCAGCTTCCCACTGCTGGGCGTTCGGGTTGGGAAATGGGGGGCAGCCTGAACCCTAGGGCATGCCCATGTGATGTGATATAATGAAGCCTTTTCGGTGCACAGGAGACATTTGTTAGTGGGGTATACTGTAGGGTACATGGCATGTAAGAGGCTGAGGTGGGGGAAAGTATTTGTTTGTAACATGCACCAACCTGCAGCGTCCTCCCTCGGAGTTTTGTGCGACGGAGGAAGGGTGCGGCGACTCAATTAGAGATGTTGAAGGATGTCACGATAGGTAGGCAGGATCGGGATGGGTCTTCGTGCATTGGCGGGGCCCGGACGGTTACAGCTCGGGCCGGCGCGTGTGTGCGTTCGTTTCCGCTGAGAAAATTATGCCCCGGCGTCCATATCAAGGATAGTGTAGGGAGTTGTTCAGGGGGTGATTACTTAAAATCGGTGTACAAATCTGGAGAGGCGACCGTTACCGAAACTACGGCAAGCTGCCTGCGACTCAGTAATTATTGAAAGAAGTGTCTGCAGCCTGCCAATTCTGGTAAGCATAAGAAAGTGGTTTTTCCTATGAATGGGCTGGGGCCACTGCATTTGCGGATGACGTGCATAGTCAAAAGTATAGTTGCAATCTCTGGCAGATTGAGTGGTCAGTGTCTCATCACAGATAGGATTTAGTCTTTTAATATCACTGGCTGCCAAAAGCAGCAAGTTTGATGGGGTTGCTGCTTAGAAGGTGAGAGGGCTTGTGGTCCATTAATCACACACCTTCAAATTACTTGTTCTCTGCTGCACACATTTTGCCAGCTCCAGAAGCAACAATCTTAGATCACTTCCCTTATAAATTTTGTTATAAAATCCCTTTTGATGCTGCACCGTAAAGGCTGGTTCAAAACTGTATCTGACTTCTAGTGCTGGTGGTAAAATGCAAGAGAACATTTTTCTGAAATAGCACTATAAAAGCAAGTGTGCTGGCAATCCCACCTTGGAAAATCCTGTGTCTGAGGGACGGAAAAGAAAAGCGCAGGCTGTCAGCCAGCAGATAAAAGCATTGCAGCTTACATGCTGCACTCTCTTTCAAGGAAGAACAAGACGTGCAAATATTCTTCTTGATTTTATTGTACTTTATTGCGGGGTGCCGCTCCAACTTCGACCTTAGCAGCGATACATGACTTTTATCCCGTCTTGCTATACTGTACAGTGATGTGATTGCTGTGCCACTTGCACCTAACTTCAGGAAAGTGCTTACCCTGCTACATCCTGCTACGTTTTACCAAAATGCAGGTAATGTGTGCCAACGCTGCGCCAAAAGCTCATTTCATTTGATCAAAACAGAAACTAAAAGTTCAGTCGTCGCTGCACTGTCGGTTAGTTACGGTAAGCTGGCACGACTTTTCAACACCTGCGTATCGCTCTGAACAATGTGCGATATGATATGATCTTTGTATCGAATACGGCACAGCACTTGGAAGTTTCGGGATATTTCTCGTGGTTTGTGGTCTGTTCGGGTGGTTTAATTAGCCTTGTTGAGTGCGCTTCTCATAGCACACTGGTGCATTACAGAGAGAAGTTGAGCCCCTGGAGTAAAGTTCGCGATTTTGTGTATGTGGCTTCTCCGCAGCGCAGCCTTGTGCTGAGGAGTAATACACTCTTTTGGGGTGGATGTACAATAATATTGTGGTTAGTTTATAATTATATGAAAGCTTGCAATATTCTGACAAGTTGCATACATCATTTGTCAAGATCATTCTTTTTTCTTTTTTTTTTTAAATTGGAGATTTAAGAAAAATTTTGTTCAACTTGGGTTTTGGCAAAGGGTTGACAAATCACAGCGATTAGGTGTAGCCGAGCTGCTACATAGGTTTATTTTTATGTTTAGTTAAAACCTCTGAATAGGCCCCCACCTGTTTGTGAACACAGTCAATAAAGATGCAGTGTAGCCATACGCTTTTTCACCTATTTGACACAGAGAATTTTTAGTGCGAAATAGAACGGCCTTCATTTTATTGCTATTGATATTTAATGAATTCACCAGTGCCCATGAACTAAGCACTTCGAGGAAACTATTCCCTTCAAATGAAATAATATTTTGTGTCCGTTCCTTGAAAAAATATGCTCCTGTCATCCGCACACGTTATTGTCTAGGCTTTGTGTAAAATATTTATGATGTCGTAAATATATATAAAGTAGGTTATATAAAATAGGTCCTAACACACTTCCTTGTGGTACACCTGCCTGTAGTTGTTTTAGATCAGAGAAATGTCCATTGATTGAATGTTCTGAAAACGATAGCTGAAAGAACTTCTTATTAACGCCGCCGCATTTTCACGAGTGCCATGATTCTAAAGTTTACTCATTAGTGTGTCATGATTTAACCAATCAAAGGCTTTTGAAAAGCCTAAAACAATCCTACTGTTTGAATTTTTTTTTCAGAACTTCTTAGAATTATTTTTTTAATGTTTAGCAGCGCAAGTTCAGTCGATCACACTTTTCTGAATCCAACTTGAGAATCTGTAACAACTGAAAATTTTTCGCAAAACTGGTTTACTCGAAAAGGTATCAGTTTTTGTAAACCCTTAGAAAATATTGGAAGTACAGAAACCGGTCTATAATTTGATCAATCATTTTTATCTCCAGATTGATAAAGTATTTTGCTATAGGGTGTATTCACTGGCGGCCATATCTGTGTGCGCTAATGCTGAGCACGTGCTGATGGCGAGCTTCCACAGTTATTTTGCAACGTGCACCCCGCACCATCAAGATTGCCGGTCTTGGCAGCCTATTAATGCGAGCTCGTTCTGAGCATGTGCTCTAAACAGTGACCTCAAATATGGCGGCCAGTGAATACCCTCTATTTGCATTTCTTTTAGGAAAAATACCCTGTGGTAATGATAGATTAAACAAATGAGTTAAAATATTGCAATATTGCCATCAATATCACAACTTTTACCGTCGTTAATGTTGCAATACACAGAGCTGACCTCATGAACATCCGTAGAATAAAAGAAGATATTTTCAATTTTTTTTCATTAATATATCTCGACACATACACCAGTGCGTTATTCACTCAACTGCAGTCATTATCAACTAAGTTAATAAAATAATCATTAAATTTGTTGGCTAGTTCAGCTCCTCCAAATTCTTGTCCGTTAATTTTTAGTGTTTAAGCTCTAGAAAAGGCTCATGTTTTCCCTAAAATCGAGTTTGGTTACTTCCATATACTGGCACCGGTTCTTAAATTGCTGGACATGTGAAAGTAATAGGTAGATTTAGCTCGCCTGAGTAAGTTTGTTAACTCATTACTACATTTCTTAAAAAGTTGTTGTATTTCTGGATTTTTTGTACTAACATATTGCTTAAAAAGTCTATTTCTGGTGCTTATTTTCTTTAGAATTTCGGCTGTCACCCAGGGTTTGCGAGATCCTTTTGGGGCATCCGCATTTGAGCGTGATGGACTGTTTTCCGACCGGTTATGACTGCTTACGACGAGGTGGCTGCTATGGCGGCTGAGATACACTGCAGTGAAAACCAAGGAGTCTTAACACGGCCGGTCACTCTCAAGTCTGTGCAAATGTCTAAACCAGCCTTAATTAAGGTTACCAATTTACCATCTTGGGTTCTTCCTGGACTAACAGGTGAAAGGGACTGCCTCAACTGAGCCATCTTCCCTTTCTTCTCAGGACACATGTTTGCGGCCCACAAAGAGGACACCCAAGGACTATGGGCAGGACAAGGAGCCACCCATCAATGGACTCTCCAGGACACCCGGTGAGCTCTTTTCCGGACTGGTTGCACTCGGCACATTGTCTCCAAGAATAAAACGTTGCTTGTTTAAACTCTCGAAAGATGTGGAGTCTGGCGGATGATAGAGTGGCTGAATATGTTTTTGCCATATGCCTTTGTTGCCACAAAGGTTGTAGACAACCAATTTTAACATAATTTAGAGCATCAGCCCATCAACAATGACTGGACAAATGACAACAAGTGGAATGCATTGGTATTCCGAAGTTACTGTGCAATGACCAGTGATCAACTTTGTAAAAGTTTGTTCTTTAAAAAAAAAAAAGAAAAATTGCAGATGTGTAGAGATAAAACTTTGTTGATCTAATCCAGGGGTGGCCAAACCGCGGCTCGCGAGCCGCATGCGGCTCTTTGTTGGTTCAAGTGCGGCTCGCGGATCCCTCGTAAAGGGACCCCCCCCCCCGCCCCCCTTTCTGCGTTTACCCAGGGAAAAAAGAAAGGATTTCAGAATAATGCACGGCTCGCGGTTTGGCAGCCTTTTACCCCCATAAGTACAGTCGCACAGCATTGTGTGCACTCATACGTACAGTCAGACTCTAAACAAAATTTAAGTTTGCCCCCCCCCCCCCGCGGCTCTTAGAAGTTTCGTGGTTTCGTTTGCGGCTCTTAGGCCGGGTCAGCCTGGCCACCCCTGATCTAATCCAATGGCAAAGCACTGCTATACAAGGCATTTGAAGGTAGTGCAGCTCAAGTTGGTAAATTTTTGAAGTCTCACCAATTGGTTTTGGTCCACTTTTCTGCAAAACAAGCACTTCTTATTTGGTGTGCTTTTGCCTGGTCTGTAGTTTCATAGACTTTAACTAAGCTGGTATTTATTCCATCCCATCCTATCCTATCCCAAGATTGGGATTCAATGATTCCAAATCAGGTGATCCCGAAACTGAGTGACGAGGCAATTCCTGTGACAGGCGCACATATATTGCCATCTTTGTTCAAGTTTTGCAAATCCCAATGAAACTTCGGTGAGGTTGCAGGCATCAAAATCCAGCTGTGATTAACGACAGTGTTCCTAATGCAGGTGACTTCTGAGTAGCTCGTGTCTGAAACTTAAAATATTTCCACACAATCTTATGACAATGTGTCCAACTCAAACCAGCCAATACATTGTGTAGAACTTCCTATGGAAATCAGAAGGTCAGAAAACCGATAGCCGCAGGCCCAATCCAGGGGATTCTCATTGTGTCCCCCTAACCTAGCCTTTGCTGGTATGAGGAGCTTCTTCTCTATTTACTTTCAATATATACAGCTTAGAATTATTCCTTGACAATTATAACCTATGAAACACACATTGCTTTTTTTTTCTTTTCTCTATGCAATGGCAGTTACAGAAAAAATCAGAGAAAAATTACCACAGTTTATTCCCTCAACTCGCAGCCAGAAAAAGCAGCCACGTGATTTGGAGTCGATTATATGTCACCAATGCTTTTAACATAGCGGCGTGTTGGGGTTGGCAGAGCACAGGGCGCGCGCCGAGTTCCACACATTGTTTTAAGGTTCGGCTATTCCCGCCGCTAGGGTTAGCTTGATTATCATGCTTACTGCTGCTTCAATGACACACACACGGTATACGCATTATGTGACTACTTCGGGATCCGATGAGTTAAGCTTCTCCACTCTTCTTATTGCGGCAGGGGCGGATCCAGAACTCCGTTTTGGAGGGGGCGGAAATTTTTAAGGGTACTATTCTCCCATTCTTTCTTGTGCAAGGGGCGTCCACCCATGTCAAATTGCCCTTGAGAAGGGGGAGAGAGGGGGGTCGACTTTGTTTGGGGGGCGGCTGCCCCGTCGCCCCCCCTTGGATCCGCCACTGTATTGCGGAGGAGGCGCCGTGTAACCGAGCTTTTGGTTGCACGTCAAAAGATCCCCAGGTGGTCCAAATTAATCCTCAGTCCTCCGCTAGGACGTGCCAGATGCCCGTCGTTGGTTTGGCCAGCTGTGCGCCGTGTTGTTATGTATCAAGCAACCCAGCTGCCGCCCAGAACAACCGGAGAGCGCGAGCCATGATCTCGAGCGGGTGCATGCGCACGGCGCGTGCATCGGGGACTGACCTAGGCGCCATACCAGTCCTGCCCGTTCCGTCACTGCTCCTCGCGCATGCGCAGCAGGGCTCTCCAGGAGCCACGCGAAACTGCTCAACCTCGGCCAGTGTAGCTTACGCTACAGAACTGTTTCTTGCTACCACTGCTAGGGGATTCTTTCGGCTTCTGGTTGGCCAAGAGAGCATGTCAAGCCCTCTTTCTGCGTCTGGTGCACGCCCTGGCTCTGCCCGGGTCTCCCATTGACCAGACTCTCTCTATACATGGCTCTGCGCTAAGGATGTGGGTCCATTATATACACCTTGTTATTCGCATAAGGGGTCTTGATTAGTCTTACCGGAGCATGTGATATTTATCTTTGGCCCTGAACATTTGACGAACATTTATTTTGTGCCGCCGGCTGCCATTGCATTTAAATGCACTTGGCCAAAGCAGTAACTTGCAGAGCCATGCAAAGCTTCACTATCAGTTTTGAGGCAGTAAGAACGTTTGGACCTTCCCAGGAAGCGTGACTAGCTGTCTGCACATTTCGCGAGGGCAACATTTCACGAGCTTGGGATTCCACGAAAAGGGGAGATTCTGACGAAACGACACGAAGACGTCAACCGCGCCTCCGCCAGCGAGCCAGAGGCAGTAAGCGACAGGAGTGGAGGTGGCATCCCAGGGTGACCGTTTTGGCTGTGGGAGCTCTGCCAGACAGGCACTGAGTCACTTGGCAGAGACAGAGCGGCACAGAGAAAAGAGAAAAATTTGTCCGAGCTCGCGAGACACCACGCTTCGCTGTCCTGAGGGGACTTCCGAGCGGCACGACCAAACGAGCGTTTGTTTGGACGTGGCGGGGAGATGGCCGCTTCTGCTTCCCCGGCGCTTCCCTGGACAGGTCGGCCTTCGGGGAGACCCGTCTATTTATACCCGGCTCCCGGTCAGCCTTCGTCGAGTCCCACATGGTCACTGGCGGCGTGAGATCCGCCGGGTATTCCGCTCCTCTTCCCCTTTCGCCGGATTAGCGGTGGAAGTCGACGCGTTGGCAAGTATCTCAGAAATTCTAGGATGTGCACTTGCGCTCATGCCCCACCAAGACTCTATGGAAGTGTGCCAGAGTATGGAATGTTAACCCCCCTTGGGGAGCTCTCATCTCCGAGTAATAACGGGGCTTCCTTGTTTTCATGCTCTTCAAGAACCCCCCATGAGTTCACGTAGGTAGCACATTTTCTCGCGCACATTTAGTATGTAAGGTGATCTGTCACGGGAAGCTAAAACCTACCATACCTCGAGCACGTGTTGAGACGCAATTCCCAGTTTTCCGGCAAAAGTCGTCGCCCGACCGTCTTCCTCTCTTACACACGCCGAAGGGATGGATTTGTGCGCATGTATGACGTGAGGATGTTATTCTGCAGGCAAACTGACGATGAAGGCACTGCGCAAGGGAAGCCAGGACGGCGTGCCCCTCTGGGAACGGTCCATCCTGGAGGCCAGCGTAGGGTCCTCCTCGTCAGTGCGCTCCGACAGCCCTGTGGGGGCCCTGCCGAGAGGGGGCCCCCTTGCCTCGCACCCAGACTTCCCTCCGAGCGAGCCCCCTCCTCCTCCGCCCCCGCCGAGGGGCATCCACGCCAACCACTCGCTGCTCAAGCAGACCCGGGCCCCCTCCTCGGTCGGGGGCTACAGCAGCAACTCGTCTAGTTCGGCCCCCGCCAAGGGCTCGAGCCCAGTGCCCCAGGGCCTTCTGGGCAGCCGCCTGCTCTACCCGGGGGCCGCGCCCCCACCCCCGTACCCGGCCAGCCTCTCCTCTGCGCCCTCGTACGCGGCCTCCTCGAGCTCGGGGGGCCGCCAGAGCCCTGCCAACACGGTCAGCAGCAGCAGCGAGTATTCGGTGCCCTCCGGCCAGAAGCGGACGCCTCCCCCTGCCTACACGCCGCCCCCCTGCCCCAGTCGCCGCAACCCCCCGGCGGCCCCGCGCCCCCGGCCGTTGCCACTGCAGGCTTGGTCGGCCCGGCAGGCTAAGTCCCAGTCGCCGGTCATCATGCAGTCCGTGAAGAGCACGCAGGTGCAGAAGCCCGTGCTGCAGACGGCCATTGCCCCCACCGCACCCATGGCGCAGACCCCCTACGGCTTTCCTCCATCCCCCGCGCCGAGTCCTGCGCAGGCCTTCTCGGTGGCGTCGTCGCGTCCCCACGAGCCCCCCCGTACCCGAGCCAAGTGACGCCCTCGCAGTGCTACCCCGTGGCGCCGACGGGGGTTGCCCAGCCCCCTCGTACGCCCTGCACCAGCACCAGAATGGGGCCAGCCTTCCCCCGCCGCCGTACGCAGCGCTCCTGCAGGGCAGGCAGGAGCCTCCCGCAGTCGTGCCCACGACGGAGCCCCCAGCTACGCCTCTTCGGTGGTGGCGCTGGCCGTGCAGCGGGCCGCCGGGCTTGGCAAGCAGCCCGCCCCGGTCCACTCCAACGCGCCGTCGGCCGGTGGCCGGCTGGCGGTCGCGACCACCGCCGCCACGACGTCGGACCTGGTGACGACGGTGGCGAGCATCTGCTCGTCGCAGGTGTCAGCCCTCCAGGGCATTGCGAGTGCGGGGCCGCGCAAGGCGTCGCCCGTGGCTACGGACACGGCCAGCTCGGCCTCGCGTTCGGAGTCGCCCGTGTCGTTTGTGTCGGTGACGTCGGCCTCCTCGCCTTCGACGCAGTCGGACTCCACGCATGACTCCGGCCGGGGAAAGACGACCCACCAGTCTCCGATCCCCGTGCGGAGAGCGTGGCCCAAGGAGAAGGAGGAGGAGCGGCGTGCTTCCAAGGTGAGAGGCTGTAGCTTCCGTAGCAACCCAAACAAAGACATTAGAAACAGGCTGTCTTTCTTGAAAAAAGCACGACTAGCCGAGAGAGTTTTCCTTCTTCAGCTCGTAACTTAATTTCCGCTTGCCGAGTCCAGAATGAAGCTGGGAAGTGAGGCAGGACCTAAACATTGCTGGTGTTACTCTGGAATCCCTGGTAACATCAGCCTCATTGCGGTGAATTGCTTTATGGAATAAAAGGAGTATATCGGTGAGCCATTTGCCATGTAGTGTGTTTTTTCTGTAGACTATGAAAAGCTCATGAGTCGACCTTCAGAATTCTTACATAAAAGTAATTTGGCCAAACACAGCCATAGCCATTGAAAATGTGAATGCATGACTTCTTGGTACTCTTTTCTCTAAGCGTATGTATCGTGCTGCTCTATACAGTTAGTGCAAACATGACTTTGACACTTTCAAACTTTTCCACTGCAAAACACAAATTTTACCACACCTACCTCCACTTTGCTCTGCCACATAGCCACCTTCTATTATGCACTTACAGTTTTGATTGGAACCTTCGACCTGCACGAGGAAAATAAAAAGAACTGGCAGTAGCTTATTTCTGCTAACGGTGCTGTACTCTCTATAAAAATCTTAATTCTGCTTCTCTATTGGCAGGTTCCATATGCCAAATCAAATTTGTTTCTAGGAGGCATTTTCATAGCTGTAGAAAACCATTTGGGGACTTTGTAAATGCAGTCACGGTAGATGCCTTATTTTTTAATCTTTTGCTTTTGCAGTCTCGTTCCATGCAGACACTGAGATATATCTCGTCTCTGTGCTCGCGGAACTATACCCCATTCACAGCTAAGCTGACGGGGCTCTGGGAGCTACGCGTTTGCCAGACCAATCACCCGCCTTCCTATCATCACCTGACCCCGCTCTCTGTGCATGGGTGTGGCGGAAGTGTGATCACATGGCAAAAGATAAAAGGAATGAGCCTACCGCTTTCGCCGCACCGTCAGCTTAGCCCCAATGGAGCGTAGCTCGATGCCGGGAAAAAGTTTGTCGGCTAACTGTCGGCAACCTTTGCTTCCTCAGGTGCGCAACTACTCGCCGGCGGCCTACAAGTTCTTCATGGAGCAGCATGTGGAGAATGTGCTAAAGAGCCATCAGCAGCGGCTGCACCGGCGGCAGCAGCTGGAGGCCGAGATGGCCAAAGTGGGGCTCTCGGAGGAGGCCCAGTGGCAGATCCGACGCATGCTTTACCAGAAAGAGTCCAACTACATCCGGCGCAGTCGGGCCAAGATGGACAAGTCCATGTTCTGCCATCTGAAGCGCATCGGTGTTGGGGCCTTTGGGGAGGTGGCCCTGGTGCGCAAGAAGGACACGGACCACCTGTATGCAATGAAGACGCTGAGCAAGGAGGATGTGCTCAAGCGCAACCAGGTGGCCCACGTCAAGGCGGAGCGGGACATCCTGGCCGAAGCGGACAACGAGTGGGTGGTCAAGCTGTACTACTCCTTCCAGGACGAGGAGAACCTCTACTTCGTGATGGACTACATCCCCGGGGGCGACCTCATGTCCCTGCTCATTAAGGAGGGCGTCTTCCAGGAGCCCCTGGCACGCTTCTACGTGGCCGAGCTGGTGCTGGCCCTGGAGAGTGTCCACAAATTGGGCTTCATCCACCGGGACATCAAGCCGGACAACGTGCTCATCGACCATGACGGTCACATCAAGCTCACAGACTTCGGCCTCTGCACGGGCTTCCGCTGGACCCACAACTCAAAGTACTACCAGAAGAATGGTGGGTGTGCTCGGTGTTTGTGCCATTCTCTGGAAGACCCTGCAGCACTGGTTCATCCACCGCATTAAGCAGACGAGTGTCTGCTGGGGTGTGGAGCTGTTTGCTATTCCAATTTGTTCCTCCTTAACCCTTTAAGTACCGGGTTTTCTTCCGCCCGGCGGTCCCCCTGTGCCGTGTTTTTTTCACTGCACGAACAAATTGTCTGCGCAACAATTACATTTACAATATCTGGGGGAACAGGAGCTCAAAGTACTCAAGTTCACTTGAAGTTTTAGTGAGGCCCGAGGTACAGACTCCGGAAGATGACGAGTCAACACTGTGAAGAATGGGAGCGATGTCACCTGTAGTCCACTTGTAGCCAGTGTCGTCAAGTTTTTCTTTTTGAGTAGCCTCTGAGGTGGCGTTGAGTCGTTGTCACTTTCGTCAGTCTCCAAGTACACTCGGTTTCACTGTCATCAGATTCTGAATTCATTAGAAGTTCCTGTATTTCAGTCAAGGAGCGCGAAGTCGAAGCATGTGCGTTCGCCATTAGAAAAGAATGTTGACGCGGAAATGCATACGGAAGTCGCCTTTACAAAAATCTCCACCTGCCGTCAAGAGGCGAAACCACCGCTCAAAACATTTATTCAATTGGTTGTCCATAGATGGCGCTTCCTGTTCAGAAGAATGTTGTCAGCCCGAGTTAGGCCGGGAGAGGCAGGGAGTAAATTGAAAACCCGAAACGAGTATACTCGGGCGCGGCAGGGAGTGTGCAGGGAAGCACGCCCGAGTATACTCGGGCCACTCAAAAAATAAAAAAAGCTATAAAAAAAAAAGTTTTTTTTAACAGTGTGCGTGTCAAAAAATAAATTTTACTAAAATTTTTTTTTTTTTTAGAGCAATATTGATGGTGCAAGATGCGATTTAGTCAGCAGTCACCTCCTTTCCACTTCTTTTCTCTCTCGGCATTTTGGGCACGTGGAGGAGAGTTGTATTCGTTTCGCCTTCACGACCGAGATGGTCATCATCCGGAATGAACCGTGACGTCATAGACTTCACACGCATAATTTTAAATAAATTTCTCGCCGTCAATATTGCTCTAAAAATATTTTTTTTGTTCGCATAAAATTAATTTTTTGACACCTAACCTAATTTAACCTAACCTAACCTAACCTGACCTAACCAGACGTTAAAAACATATTTTGTTTTTTCTTTTTAGAGGTTTTAAAGGTTCCTGGTTTTTGGAGGTTGTAATTTTTGGTGAAATTCGTAGGTTGTTTATCGGAGCTTATCTTTTATTGCAAATTGTTGAATTTTGCTTTTGTTAGAGCTGAAGTTGTCTGAAATTCTGAGTTTCAAGTTTTTTCTTTTGTATTCTAAATTTTTTAAAATTATGAATGAAAACTATCTACACATGATTGTGTTGAAATATTCAGAAAGCCATTTTAATTTTAAGCAAAACTTTTTAGACATCTGCAGGAACATGGCTTTCACTAATATAACAACATTGCCTCCTTTTCCTCCATGTGACAAACCAAAACTGAAAACTGTGGCTGTGTTAATCACATGCTTAGATTCGCATTAACCAGTTATCCTAAGTACACTGTAAGCCCCCCCCCCCCCGTTGTGAATCCTCCGGGGTTAGAAAAGATAAGTGAAAAACAGTGCATGTGCATAAGGAAGTATGCATGCACAGACAATAGAGACGGGGTGTGTCTGCCTGTCTCTTTTTGTGCCTCCTCTTTTTCTTCCCTCAGGTATTTCAGGTTTTAATTGTGATTAGGAAGGGGATAAAAGTGGCCTTACCGCTGACCTGGTGCTTTACCAACTCTAAAGTGTCTGGAGCTCTTTTTGTTTCATCATAATATTAAATGTAGTGTTTTAGATAAATCTAAAACAACAATAATTTTATCGGCGAGTGCTTTTCGATTTTTTTCAGTTTTGTTCAAAAACACCGAACCCTGGTTACACTTTAGGTTTGGGTTCAGCATCTTCGCTCTAGTTCGTTTCTGGTTCATATTGAGTGCAAACCGTTTTAAAACAGGTTATAAGTGTGTCTCTATAGTCGGTGACAGGTCAAGAACGAAGTGGAAGCTCCTCCCACCCCTTTCCATTTCAGCGGAGCAAACGGTGGAGAGGAGGTCGCCTTCTCTCCGGCGTTTGCTCTACTAAAGTGGAAAGAAGTGGGAGGAGCTTCCATTTCGTTCTTGACCTGTCACCGACTATAGCATTAAACGTTTTTTTCTTTGCCGTTTTTGTTTATTTTTTATAGTAGTCTCTTGGAAGGGGAAAAATGTTTCCAGCATGAAAATACACGTCTCGGGGTTTATGAATAGGTAGCATTTCTGCTTTCACTGACTGGGCCGACAAGGGCGAACCCTGAAGTGATGGGGAAGTGCGCGTGCATGTGCAGGGGAGCACGTGCGTCAGGACTCCATGGAGCCGGACAAGAACTGGTCCAGGAGTGCCACTGCCCGAGCGGCACCAACGGAGGCTGCAGCAGCAGTGGCGGGGAAAGCCCCTGGAGAGGAGGCGCAGAAGGAGCACCAGCGCTGCCTCGCCCAGTCCCTGGTGGGCACGCCAAACTATATCGCCCCGGAGGTGCTGGCCAGGCACGGTGAGTGGGCCCCCGCTGTGCTTGGGGTCGTTAGACCTGGGACGCCAGAGCGGGGGAATCGGTGATTGTTTTTCCTTTGTTTATACCGACATGTGGCACAGTCTTGAGCAGAATTTTCGCAATGCTAAGGCAGCCGGCAGTCGCAATCGTTAGGCCCGAACTGGAATCTCCGAGTGCTCTGTGCTAAAGTCCAATCTTTGGGCAGTTAGGCCTGTCCAGAGTTGCCCTTTTTGGTCACCAGCCACGGCGACCGGCAGCCCACCCCCCGTTCACTGCCCTGGGGCTGCGATGCCTTCAGTGTTTACTGAACGCAATCTTACCAACACTGCCTGGATACTGAGAAGGTCTGCTTGCTCTCCCCCATGATGTTGTGCCAAGGGTGAGGCTGTCGGTTAGCTCCTTCTTTGTTATTATATACGCGTGACCTTATTGGCGCAGCCAATAGCCAACCATGTCCGGACATGTAGTGTTGTGGTCAGTGCTTTGGAGAGAGAACAGTGCAGAGGCACTTTAGAAGAATCGGTGATTAAGCTTTTCATCAATGTTTCAAGGACTGGTGTTCCGGTGGGGGTTGTTCGTCACCCATTTCAAATCAAGTCCACGAGGTAGCAAAGTGCAAAAGAACTGCGTTGCAAGACTTTTGTCGGTAAGGCTCCTATTGCGGAGCGTTATTCCTTATGTCTACGTGTGGGCATTGTACTGGCACCATAACCTGTCAGCATATCTCACGGTCATGAGGCTGTCCATGGAAATCGAATCATTGCAATTTTTGAAAGCGGTAGCTTTATAGGCCCAACCACGCTCAAGGTCATGTCCTATAATGGTTGCAACGCCCGCGGCTGAAGCTCAGGGTTGCTTAACCAAGGTCACGTAGGTGCCGGTTGCGTAAACTCCATTCATGTAAGCGCTGGTTTTATAAGCTCGCAAGCGTCTGTAGCTGAGGCTGACATGACCCGACAACATCCTGAAGGTCATCTTTGAGGCCGTCCTGGAGCTCGTTCTTGACGCGGTCCTTTAGGACGTTGTCCTAAACGCTGCCCTCAGCGTCGTCTTAAATGGTGTCCTTGAGGTCGTCCTTGACGTTGTCCTAGATGCCGTCCTTGACGTCGTGCCGGAAAGAAGTCGTCCTAGAGGTCATCCTAGACGCCTTCCTTGATAATGTTTTCGACGTTGTCCTAGACGCCGTCTTTGATGTCGTCTTCAATGTGTGCACCATTTCATCAACATACCACTTCCTTTCCTAATTGTTTTCACTAATGCCGTTCCTGTAAAGCTACCGCATTTTATAGAATGAATGTGCCTGTAATTTTTAGCATAGAACGTGTTTTAACAGCCGATTTCCATGGAGTTCTGTAACATATGGCTGTAATGAAAAACCGACATCGAAAAGCTATATGCTTGTAGGGAACCATAAAAGACTTCAGTCCCCTGGCAGGATTTGAACTCGCCACCTAGAGATTGCGAGCCAAGTGCTTTTCTGACTGAGCTATTCAGGGTCAATGCTACAGACCATGCATGCATAAGCTCATTCGCGCGACACGTGAATGACAGGGGTGGAACGGCTGCGCCATTTGCGCCATTTTGCGCCAGACGCATTTGTCTGCGCCATCCTGTGCCGTTTTGGGGAAACTGCGCCACAGCCAATACCTCGCGCCATTGTGCTCCAAATCGCACAATGTGCGCAAAAAAAAATTCTATTTTGTCTTGATTTTGGTTTTTATCGACTCGATTGGCAACAATGAGCGCGTTTTGCTTGGTCGGCCTTGCAATTTTTTATTCCGTTTATTTTCCCTGTGTATCCCGAGTCGGAAGTGCGCTAAAAAACTCGGGGGTTGGATTCCAGGCGCTACACCACCTGCGACTGGATTGTTATTCTTCAACCGTGAGCGGTTAAGCAAGTCGGCCGAGGTGAGGTCGAGTCGTTAAGCGTCAGATTGCCTGAGGCTCTTCGGCCCGGGTTCCGGACGTCAGCCAGTTGAAAACACATTAGCAAAAGATTCCTTTTAGTACTTCATCGTTACAAGTTGGAACCGCATTCCTGCAAGATGAATCGTGATTTGATTGAACTGAAACGCGGTCCGATCCGTAACCTTGCCGGCCAGCAGCTCTCACGCGAGCGGTAGATCTGCTCGGCGTACTCTAATCTTGCTCCGGCTCATCGCTTCGAATACGATAACTCCGTTAATCGTAGTCTGCTGCTTCGATATTGAGTTTCACAATAGGATAAACTCGAAATTGTTTGCCCTGTTCCTCCGCGCAACTGCACGTCCGTTGCTTACGCACGTCACGTGATTCGAACATATAATTACTGTGTCGAGCACGTGTGGGTTGTGTGATAAGCAGTGCTGGTTTGCATTTTGAGCAGCTGAAAGCCACTCAGAAAATATCAAGGACACTATCTTCAGAAAAATATGGTACTTGCTTTTTGGTTATCACTAAAGCCACGCTTTCCCATCTGTTACGCTGTTATCCCATCTACCTAGGTTCCTAACCACTCATGTTCATCTGTGCTCCTAAGCACAATTGAAATTGCTCCCGTGCTCGTCTAAGACACGAGCTGAAGTGCAATGAAAACTGATTTGAGCTGCTCCCAGCCTGCTCCAGAATGTAGTTTTAGCTGCTCCCAACCTGCTCCAAAACAGCTGTTTCAGCTGCTCCCGTGGCTGCTCCCAAGTGCATTTCATGAGTTTTCACCCCTGGAATGAGCTTGTGCGCTTTGCAACCTTTCCAGTCATGTAGCGCCATCTCGCGGTGTGTGTCGGAAATGAAAGCGAATCTTTGGTAGGCGGTGCCATTCAAAGTCCTTTTCTCCTTCCCCGGAAGGCCTATCGCACATTCTGTGCTTACCAATCTTTTTCAGCATTACCAAGATTTTTTTTTTTTTAAGAAGGTCGTTTAGCGCTTCTTTTCCTTTTTCTCGGTTGACATTTCCGAGTCTCTAGACGTCTCCACCGATTGTATGCTGTTGACCTAGGTAGTTTCATCTGAATGGGAAATTTTTTATTATTTCACGACTCCCCTTGTCAAGAAGCGGGGTATGCTACAGCGTTTTCCTGAAAAATATTTGCAGTGTTTTCTTCACTGCAAAAATGAACTATGGATCACTGAACACTCGGTCTGTGACCAAAATGTAGGGCTAGTAGTCCGAACCGGATACCAAAGTTTCAGAACTAGCCGTTATCTTATTCAGAAGTTATAAGCGGTTCTCTGAAACTTTCGATGGGAAAAATGGGGCCCATTCAAGGTAGATTGTGCCATTCAGACTCACGAATTCGTGGGCTTCTTCGGTTACCATTTCCCCATTAAAAATTTCTGAAAATCGCTTAGAACTTTCATATAAGATAGCGGTTTGTTCTGAAAATTTGGCACTTGGTCCGGACCGCTAGCGTTCCATCTGGGCGAAAATTGAGCGTCCGGCGATGCACAGTTTATTTTTGCAAGGGAAAAAGAAAATGTGTACATTTTTGGGGGGCACTTCCTGTACCATATTTTTTCTACAGCTTGAGATCCAAGATTGCCATTAACATACAGGGTGTTACACAGCCAGCCAAGTTACTCAATTCCCATTCCTTTGCCAGGTTGCTGAGTGGAATCCAAGGGCTGGAATCTGGCTGCTCTGTGTCTAGTGCCTGAAAGAGTGTGTGTCGTTTGCAGGTTACGGGCAGTCCTGCGATTGGTGGAGTGTGGGAGTGATCCTGTACGAGATGCTGGTGGGTCAGCCCCCGTTCCTGGCCAACTCTCCGAGCGAGACCCAGTACAAGGTGAGGAACCCTTCCGCTCTGGGGCGACCGATCTCAATGCCAAGCTGGACGGTGGCACTTTAACAGAAAATGGTGCCAGATCTCTGTTAAACTATGAAAGAGTCATCTAAATGCTACCGCAATATCTTGGTTCAACACCCACTCCCGCCACCCAGAATTCATCAAAAGAATGAGGTGGGCAATGGTTCGATGTCCAAGTTTCAAAAAGTTTGGAAAAGGCTAGCAAATACAGAATTTTGTGGTCGTGCTTGGCACAGCTGCACAGAAGACGCACTGACCTCTAAAGCTATTTTTGTGCCCAGATCATTCGTTAAACAAGGTTTTACTGCTTTGCAAAATAAACTTGTCCATGCACGCGCTGTTTTCATGTTATCATTCGGCCAAAAGATGGCCGTCTTTCCACGGGCTGTCACCGAACACTGGGCAGGTTTTGAATTGTTAGTTTCTTCTACGGTGTACTAGAATACGGGGTAGTGTTGGGACCTGAACGGCTCGCGTGAGGCGCGTGGTGTTGAAAGCGACGGGTGTCGACACCGGGGCATTGCTGGTAGGGTGGTAGGGTTGCGCACGTGCACTGCAATAGGTGCTGTAAGGTACAAACGGTTGCGAACATCTCGTGCAATATTCACCAGGCGGGCTGCAGCGGCTTTCTGCCATCATGACAACTGCAGTGCCGCGGTTGTTGCCTACGCATGCAGCCTCACAAGCTCCCATTGCCGAGCCAGTCCCAACATTACACCATATTCTAGTACACTGCATTTCTCCTTTGTATTGTCGTGACAGTCTTATACTAGCAGCATCTTATATTTGCGCACATTTGTAGTTTATGTTCAAGCGGTGTGCGGTCGCAACCACGTTCAATCTGTGCTCTCAGTGCCACTCAGAGGCCCGGACAGCAATCAGATTGGGAAACTGCAGCTTAAACAGGGCACAAATCGAACAAGCATACTCGAAATGGCAGAGACGAATGCGGTGGTTTGCAGACAGCACAAAGATTCTTTCGGTTATCTCCTTCGCTTATCTTCGTCACAAATGGTCTCCAATCTTGCGGTCCGTGGTTGAAGCATTCCAGGAAGACGGTTGTTTGCTGATCTCGCAATCTGCGATTGGGCATTTTGTAGAGGTGGAAAATTTTCAATGTTTTACGGAAGGTTTATATTTTGCCCAAAAAGGCTACGTTTCGGCGGTTGGCATGAAATTGGGATATTATGGTACACTTCACTCTCATATGCACATACTTTAAATGACTTAAAGGGGCACTGACAAATCAAAATCAATTTTTTTTATTATCTGAAACGACTGAAAATGATGCCTGTACATTATTACCCTCAAAATTTAAAACTTGGGAACTCAGTGTTTGTGAAGTAAAAAACAATTTCCCAAAGCCGAATTTGAAGTTTCCACGCGATCCGCACCAGTGCAGTGACAACAAATATTGAGTCGTTCTGCAACTCAAGTTTCTCTTGCGCCTGGGAACCTTTCCGACCTGAAGTGTCGTGTTCACCCACCTCCCGCAGTGTCGTGTTTGCTTGGGTCCCACTAATCAACCGCTCTTCTCTCTGCGTGCTTGCCTGAGTTTGAAGTTCTTTTAGGGCCCTTTCAGCGATCTGAAATTCTTTAAAATGCTGTGAGGTCGAAGTGGACTTTTGGGAGCGAGGTGAGGGGCCACGTTGCACCGGTTCTGCGTGAAAGGCTGCCCCCGCAGAGTCACAACCGAAACTATGGTACACAGACACCAAATTCAGTTATTTTGACTGTTCGATGATTTCCTCTTCGAGGTCTGGGAGGTCGTTGGGCATCTAATGAAGAGAAATTCGTCCGATTTCCCGACTCACCAATCATCCTCAGTGTTACATGTGCCGAGCGCCTTGGCGTCGCAGTGTTTTACGAAGTAGAAAAAAAAAAAGCCAGGATGCGACATCACTCCGGACTGCAATTTTCAGTATTTCAGAAAGAAAGGCCATAGTGCATTTTCAATTTCGTTAAAAAACACGTTGTACGAATGCCGTTATTAAGTATTTTAGAAATGTCGCTTTCAAAGCTTCTAAATTTCATAATCGATTACGTCACAAATAAAAAGAAGCGAGGAGATGAGAAGAGGAGAGAAAAACTGCAAAGATAAAAAGGCGTGCGCACGCGTAAGAAAGTTTTTCGCATTGTGGTCTTTTTTTGCGTCTCTATGACTACAACTTCCATCGTTTTAGACAACAAAAAAATATGACCTTTAAGGTGTCAGTGCCCCTTTAATTTTCCATGACTCGAAAAATATTTAGAAAAATTGGGCTCGCGAATTTATCACTCTACGGTAACAGATACATAAAATACTATCACTCAGAAATGCAAAATTTTGTGCTTGCTATATATTTCCAATATCCAACCTTTCCAAAATCGGCAAAATATTGAGCCTGTGAAAATGTAGTTATTTACAGTGCCTAATCTGTAACATTCCTAAGAATGCTTGCAAGTTGTCTTGGACTTACCGAAATTAAGTAAGGAAAGTAAAAGTAAAGAAGAGAAAAAAGTCGTGGCAGTGTTTGGTTATAGTACTTGACAAAATGGTCATACATACATAATTATGTTTTTAGGTCTGTAAATTGCTGTACTGAGACTCATGTCGTAACTTTCGACGAGAATGCCATTGGTTGTTGCCGTCATCACATCATCTCTCATGCTAGCCAGTTTGAATGAGGTGCAAGGATTCATTTTGACCACTTAGCGCTCTGCGACAATCGTTTCAGTCAAGGGGAATGGGTCCCGTTAAATTTAGTGGGATTGGGTGGTTGTAACGCTTACTATGTGTTCTACGTTTTCACCAAGTTACCCTTGCCCAAAACATATTTTATATTTTGAAAGGGGTACCTTTTTCACCCACAATGTGCGAAGAAGTAAAAGCGATAGCTGTAGCGTGTTTGACAACCTCGGGATCCTCATGTCAGTGTGTACGCACGGCACGGGCGCTCTCATTGGTAGTCGGTGTGGCCGCTATGCCGGTCACGGAAGCGGGCCGTACCCTCCGCGCTCACTCCGGGGACGGAGTGCGGCCTTTTCATGGCGGCACCATTAGGAAGAGCAAAAGCGTAGGTTTTCCCAGCATTGTTCAGTGGTAAGGAAACGGGGTAACATTGATGCTGAGCGACGAGCAGAAAGTGGGACGGATGCAGATGAATGAGGCGAAGCTCTGCAGGGAAGGCGAGTTTCGGTACAGTAAACTTTCGTTAGTTCGACTCTTCGTTTAATTCGATCGTTTTCAAAAGTCCCGGCGAGCGCCCATACATTTATATTGGAGGAAAAGTTTGATAGTTCGAACTCGGGAAGACTCCACATTGGATAATTCGTCCCGAGCGAATGTGCGCGGGCTCACATTGCACGGCACCACGGCACAAAAACCACCAACGTACGGCGAAACACGGGCCCTTTGCTCCGAAGCCGAACGTGCACAAATGTGCGCCTGCTCCTCTACGCCGTTGAGATGAACCGTAGCGAATAACACGAGCCAGCGCAACCAATCTGGCGTGGAGTAGCGCGCAGAACATAGCACGTGGTCGGACGCGGAGACAGTGCGCGCTCTCAAAGCTCTTTTCTGTAGCATCATGTGCGGTCCATCTTGCGCGCCAAAAAATGCAAATTCTCTTTTCCTTTTTTTGACGATTTGGTTGCTGGCGCTAAAGTCGGCTTGTAAAGCTTTCTCAGCGCGCGGTCTCAAAGCGCTTTTCTGTAGCATCGTGTGCAGTCAACTTGCGCGTCAGAAAGCGCGGGTTTTCTTTTTCTTTTTTCTTCTACAGCGGAGTTGTTAAGGGTTACTTTCCCTAGGACGACACAAAACTCTTGTTGTCGCCGTCACTCATAAACGGTGGTAGCTGTCCAGAGTGTTGTGTTTGCCGGTTGCCTGCTTGCCGCCGTCGCTCATCAACCGCGGCAGCATTTCTTTGGGGGAAGAAGAGTGGGGAACAGAATGAGTGGCGAAGTGCGCAGCAGCACGAATGGTTTCGTAACCGCCGCGAGGCCGCTATCGCCTAAAGTTACACTGCGTCGAGCGCTTCAGATTCCCTTGCGAAAGAAGAGCAGATTGCTCGCATGGAAAGCCACCACCAAAAACAGAAGCTACAGCCCCGCTGCTCTTCCCTTTTCACCAAAGTGAAAAGGCTAAAAAAATTTGTTTCTTTGTCGCCAACAGTCTGGCTGCCCGGTGCCAAAGTGGGCTCATAAGACTTACTTTTTTTGTTTTCTTTTTTTTTTTGTGCACAATTTTTTGTTGATTTTACATTTAGTTACGCTGCTCTCCGGAGCATGCTTTTGGACACGCGTTTTAAGCACAGACGGCAGAAACCATTTGTGAGTACTTTGGACACTAAAAGTAAGTTTAATTTTAGCCGTTTTTCTGTCCTTTTTTTAATTCAATCATTCGGATAATTTGACCAAATTTCAAGGTCATGTTGAGGTCGAATTAATGGAAGTTTACTGTAGAACATATTTTATATTTTGAGTTGGGTTCGAGAAGCAGAGATGTTAAAGGGAAATGGAACGTGGTGGAAGTTTCTAAAGCCCTCCAACATTACGCGTAGCACTTGGATACTGGAAAAATGGGATTTCCTATGACTCAAGTAATGTTAGAAAACACCTGTTCTGAAGTTATCGTTAGCAGACGACAGGAGAAGATGCTCTGCTGACACTTCTTTGTCGTCGCGCCGTTATTGGCGGGTCGTCGGGCTCTCCTCTTCCCTCTTCGCATGGTGCGGCCAATGAGAACACTCGACTTCTCTCTCCTCGCACCATGAGGGGAATGATTTTTAGAGCGCAGCTCTTAGGCGCCCGTTTCCGGCTTGAGCGGCGTCGCCGTCGCCGTCGCCGTCGGCGTAACGCGCGCGGTGCATCATGGGAAATATCCCATGATGCACCGCGCGGAAAGGAGGAGGAGGGGGAGGAGGAAGAGAAGGAGGAAGGAGGAGGGGAGGGAGGAGGGGGAGGAGGATGAGGGGGAGGGAGGAGGAGGAGGAAAGGAGGAGGAGGGGGAGGAGGTGGAAGGAGGAGGGGAGGGAGGAGGAGGAGGAGGGGAGGGAGGAGGAGGGGATGGAGGAGGAGGAAGGGGAGGAGGAAGGAGGAGGGGGAGGGAGAAGGAAGGGGAGGAAAGAGGGGGGAGGAAGAGATGAGGGATGAGGAGGAGGAGGGAGAAAGGAGGAGGGGAGGAGGAGGGAGGGGGAGGAGGATGGAAGGAGGAGTATATGGTAGGATCAGGAGTTGAGGAGGAGGGAGGAGGAGTTTGCCCTCCCCTCAGTACCCTTCCCTCCTCCTCCTCAAGAGCTGCGCTCTAGTTCGGCGTTACAGGGAGTTGTAAACGGCTTTAATTTTTTATCTCTGATGCGATGACAGACAACGGCAAACGCCAACAGCGAAATTATGCACAGTGTCATCCGTAAAGCTATCACTTTAAAACAAACAAAGAATATAAAGGGGCACACGAGTCAGGCACGGGAACGATTATATACGTGTGCAGCTTTGCTCTCTAAAAAGACGGCATTTGGCATGGCTTCACTCAATTTCTCTTTGTACTAAAGTGAATTAGGATGGGGAACAATGTTGTAGGGAAGGTCATCCCCATCTCTAGGGACACATGGAAAAAAATTGCGGTGGCTTAGCTCGGCTATGCCAGGATATACGTAAGCGTGAGCTTATGCGCACAAAATGAGAGGCGCTATCAAGCAGCTCCGGTGCAGCGTGAGACTTGGCTACTGCGCAACGGAGGCGGACAGCTGGGGACGCGGCGGCGCCGGTGCGTCTGCCGCGACTATGACGTCTCAAATGCGGAGGCCGGCGAGGCGCGCGCAGTAACGCAAGGCCCGCGGCGGTGGCGGCTCCTCGCTCCGGCACGCCAGCTGACTGCCGTGTGACGTCACTGCTCCTCGCGCTTGCGCAGCACGGAGCACGGCTCATTATGAGAGCCACGCGAAACTGCTCAACCTCGGCCAGTGTAGCTCACGCTACAAAATTAAGTGAATGAGGTGACTGAGCTTTGGTGCACATCACATCTAATGGATGATCCATGTGATAGTTACTTGTGGATATGGCACAATATACGGTGAATGCAGCTGCAAATCCCAGTATAACTTGTTAATGAGTGGTGATGTAAATTTTGATGGTGTGGGTAATCATCTAGTAGAACATGTTTCTACTGGCGACGCTCGTTTTGTACAAATACAGTGCAACCCACTTACAACGATACCACATGTAACGATGTACCGCTTATAACGATCAGTTTCTGGAGTTTCTAAACTGGAAATGATCAGTGTCTAGTCCAGATACAACAATAATCGGTTATAATGATTGAAATTTTGATTTTCCTCATTATCGTCATAAGTTGGTTGCACTTAACTAGAAAAGATAAACCTGGCTGCGCAATTTCGAACCGATTAAAATTGGTGACTACTAACATAACTTTGGTACAGGTCCCATAATGCGGTAGCATGCTCTAGCTTCTGGTGGCTTTATGTTTTTAGGCAGCAACTTTAAGTTTGATGGTGTTAATCGTAGGTTACGTTTGGTTGCCTGCAACCAATTAGACTTCGTTTTACATTACGAAGGACTGTAGCAAATGCTATGAGCCATCAGGGTCAATCCAGTGCCGTCTGCGAGTCCCGTGAAATACAAGAGGGCACAGTGGTACGCGTTCGAGTGCTGGATTAACCGAAATGACTCGTTGTGTCTGTCACGGTCCATCATAAGGCAAAACGGAGCATAGATAAGACAAGTGCCCCCCCCCTTCCGGGCCAAAATCGTGGGGCTCATGGTTCGTGCCCCTGGCAGGTCTTGAACTGGGAGAAGACGCTGCAAATCCCCAAGGTGCCCGAGCTGTCTCCGGAGGGCATCGACCTGATCCTGAAGCTGTGCTGCGGGGCGGACAAACGGCTGGGGCGCAACGGGGCAGACGAGATCAAGGCGCACCCGTTCTTTGCCTCGGTCTGCTTCGACGGCAACCTGCGCAAGCAGCCGGCCCCCTACGTACCCAAGATACGTTACGCTGCTGACACGTCCAACTTCGACGCGGTGGACGACCTGGCGCTCGAGAAGCCCGACCCAGCCCCTACGTCGGCGGACAGCAACGGGCGCCACCCGGAGCACGCCTTCTTCGAGTTCACCTTCCGGAGGTTCTTCGACGGCAGCGGCCAGCCCTACCCGGTTGGGGCAGGCTCGGCCGGAGGGGCTGCGCCGGGGCAGGAGGAGGGTGCCGACGGAAGGGGCTCGCCTGTCTACGTGTAAAGTCGCCTCCGTCCGGACAGATGAAAGATCCGACGTCCGTCGTGCTGGAGCCCGCGAAGTGGTGCGGGTTCTTCCTCGGCGATTGCGACGGACAGAGACGCGCGTCGACGCAAGCGGACGGCGGGCGCCTCTCGGAACTGCGCCCCTTCCCCGCCGAAGAAACGCCGGGAGCTAGTCGAGGTGTCTCCGACCGTGCTGCAGCGAGCGACGGCGTCGGCGCTGCTTCGTCGCTGTGCAGCTCGATGGATCTCAGCTGGCGACGCACATCGAAACGGACTGACACAACGGACGGTGCGCCGAAGCGTCCGTTCGTCTTTTAGACACAATATTTTGTTGTCCTAGGCCAAGAAGAAAAGGAAAGAGCGAGTCCCGGTTCTCCGCTAGATAGACAGTTTCAATTTCCGCCCGGAGGCGGGTGGAACATTTCCCGCCGCCTGCGAGTCCTCCGGGAGGGCGCAACGTCGGACTGTGATACCGAAGCGGAGGGGTGGTATGTGTCGCGTGCACCGCCATGGACTGACCAGCGTCCCCTCCGCCGCTGCCGTTGTTGCTCGTTGTTCTTTCACTATTATTACCTCTTGTATCATAGCTTCTGAAGGTGCCAGCTACCTCTCCTCGCAAGGAGTTTGACCCTTTCGTGTTATTTATTGATCTGCAAGTTCCGACGAAGCGCGTGTATGTGTCCATGTTGTCTGTGTGCGTGCGTGTCTGTGTGCATGCGCTCGGGGAGGGGGAACCCGCAGTGCCCTCCCCGGTAATTTAAGTTATGGCCCCTCTGCCGTCGCGCGTGCAGGGTCTTTGCCGACCGACCGTCGGACAACGAGCTTAGCGAAACGTGTCCCTGGATGTCCCTCGCTACCCGAGCTTTTCGCGGCCCATTTACAAAGCCGGCGTGCCTGAGGAAGGCCTGGCCTTTCGTCGATAGCCTTAACCTCGTCCGAAGTTCGAGTCGACGTAGATTCGGCCGCGCGTCCGTCCTTCTTGGACGGCCTTCCTTATTGAAGGTTCTTACGCGCTGCACTCTACTGGCGGCCACTTCTTTCCTGCGACGGGTATCATTACGCTCATTTCTCATCAATCATCGAAAGTTATTCCTCTCCGCCTGCACTTCGCAACGGGAATTTCTTGCTATCATTTGCATTCTGCATTGGTGGTTGTGGTGGAGACTAAATACTACAACCAAGGTAGATGAAACAATTGCTTCAAAACAAACTGTTGAATAAGAACCCAATAATATATCCTGCCCGCACTTTTAGAATTCGCAAAAACGAGACTGTACCCTCTCTTTCTCTTCCCTTTGAGTAGTGCTCGGTGGTAGTGAGGAACGTGGACGTTGCTACGAGACGCGCCAGGGCTCTTTGCAGACGTCTGTTTCTGTCGACTCGTGCCTGTGCAGATGTGCCAAACAGAAAGTGCCCCATTCCAGTGCCACACTGCTTGAGGGTTGTAGCGTACGTAGGTTCACGTGGCTCATTGGTCGTTTCTCAAAGAGTAGGCGGTCCCGCTCCCCTGCTCCAAATCGGGAGTTGTCGTCGGCAAACTTCGTAAGAAATTTTTAAGCCTTGGTGCCTTGCCACACATGGCGCAGCTACACGTTTGGACGGGTGCCGTTGTTGGCAGCTTGGGTGCTTCTTTACAGAGCATTGCATGTTTGCAAGACCTCAATTGGTTTCTGTTGCAGCTTGTTCGTCAAAGATGAAACCCTTAGCATGGGCACTCCGAGTTAGTGTCCTAAAATTTCTTCCGTCCGTTGCAGTGTAGATTTTAGAAAGGAGAAACATACTTTTTAATTGCCTTTTAGCGGACTTTTGGAACGGTTCCTCGGAACTGCTTGCAGCACAGAGAACTCGGGGTCGAAGCTATGGCAACGACCCGAAAACATTAGGGCAGTGTTGGAATGCCGTACTAGCTCGCATTAACTAAAGAAGGGGGTTTAGAAGAGGCGGCGTTACGACGACGGGGAGAGTAACATTGGCAGCGGTGTTTACGTCGTAAATGTTGATGCGTGCGAGTGTGAATGTCGACCGTTGTTGCTTCTCGAGAGGACTGGTGTGGCTGGAAAGTTGCATTTATGCATGCAGATGTGGATAAAGGAAAGTAAAAAGGACAAAACCCAAGGTGACACATGGAGAGAGAGGGACTACCCTTTCTCTCCTTAGGTTCTTCTCTCCTTTTAGTTGTTTTCTTTAATCTGTCGGCCTTCTCTTTTATTCTTTGTTATGTACATATGTAAATTTGGTTGAATTGCTGTTGTTTGTTGTCCTTTCCCCCCAGTGACGTCCCTTTGTGTCTCGTACATTTTAGTTCCACCTCTCTTTTAGAGCAGTCTTAGAGCAGTGTACATACGAAAGTAAGGGTAAGGGAATTTCACTTTGGAGAGTTTTTCTTTTCCGGTCGCGCAGCAAGACAACTGGCTGGACAGGCGGGACAGACAGCAGGGCGGGCGTTTAGACAAACCAATTTTGTACAGTTTTTGTGTCCCAGTTGTGCTCCTGGCCTCCTGAGTTGTGCTTTCCCCAGAGTGTCTTTCTCTGTTCTCGCCCATTTCCCTGTTTCTTTTGTTCAAAAGTTTTCAGCTCCCGGCCTGTCTGTGTCAAATAACAATAAATCAAAGATTCTTACAATGATCTCTTCAGTGTTGGTGTTTTCTTTTCCCAGTGTGCATCATTCAGCAATCACTTTGCAAACTAAATCAGTATGGTGCGTTTGGAAACTAGGGAAAACGCTGATTAAGTTTTATCTCGTGTCTTTTATCCTCGCCAGACACTGTCGATCAGTGAGCGCAAGTAAAATTATAGAAGTAACCGAGGGATCTGATAAGGTACCCTACATTTTTTTGTGTCGTATCGCCATGGAGTTGATTGTTTATGGTAGTTCTTTGTCTTCTCCTAACCCCTTGCCATTGTGCCATTCTGAATTCTCTTGGAGATCACTCGTTAGACATAGTGCCTACAGACCCATCCTCAATAGGCTGGTCTTTAGATGCCCGATTATTACATGATCGAAAGGAAGTCTTCCAGAGGCCTCAGAGTGGCGGGCCGATGTTTGTCCTTCAGGGTGCCATCTAATCATTGTTCACAAGAACGCGTAGAAATTAAAGGTAAAAAGGGCTGTGGGTGAGAGCCTATGGTCTTGCAACCAATGATGAGGTGGTGCCCTGAAGAAACTAAATTTGTGAAATGTTGGCCACCACTCTGAGAACCCTGGGTGAATTCCTTTTAATTGCATCCTATTAATTCCTATCACCTTCGTGTTTTGTTTACATGGTGAATCAATTAAAAGGTGTGCTCGAGGCTATCTACTCCATGTACAATCAACAGGAGTGGAGGGCACATCCTGCATTACTGAATGTAAATGCAACCACTCTTGGCTTGCACGATGGACGACCTTCTGGTGGTGCCGCCTGCAAACCTTGTGGCCGTTTTTGTAAACCTCTTCTCCGTCACTTTAAGGGAGGTGCACCAATCCGCCTTGGCAGCTGCACGATTACACCACCTGCGTTATGTTGCAGAGTGAAGTGCGGCTGTGTTTCTTTAATCTCAGTCCAAAGTAAAGATTTGGCACCTTGATATTGGAGAACATGCCCAACGTTGCTCCGCATTTGTTGTCGCATCATTTGACCGCAGGAGTTTATTGTACCCTCAGGGCCCAAGAGCATTACAGAGGCGAGTGGGTTACAAAAGGGAAATCACACTTAAAAAACAAAATGACAACCTAAGAAAATGGAAACACAAACATTGTAACTATTAACTTATAAAATTGGTTAAACCAAGCTTAAACATAATGGCATCTGTTACACACACAACTGACGATGGAAGGTGGTTCCACGTAATTTTTGTGGTTTTGGGGATGACTGAATTATAAAAAGTGATTTTACAAACAGGTAGACCAATTTTGTGTTGGTAATCGACACGTGGCAAGACACATGAGGGAGGAGTTAGGTTGTAATTCATGACGCAAGGAAGGATTGTGATAATAAATTTTATGAAACGTAAAGCCTGGAAAGGTTAGGTAGGTTTAAAAGATATTTATAGATGTTATGCTTGCAATACGGTGATACTTAGTAAGAATATAGCTAACAAATCTATTTGGAATCTACTTTCAATTGCTGTTGTAAGTCAGTCAGTGCCGGGATCCCACATAAGGTGTCCCAAGTCACCAGGCTCGATATAAGATGGACCGTAAAAATCTACGCCTGCACATAGCAATCTAAACTTTTCGTCAAAGGTGTATCTCACAGGTCGGTTTTTTTCTTGCAAAATTAGAAAGCGTAGCTCCCTTTCTGTAAAGAATAGGGCCAAGAAACTTGGCCTTAGGAAACTGTTATACGGATGTTTCCTTACAACGTATTGAGAATATGAGATAAGGGACAAGCCCGTCAATTGAAGTCGAACTTCCGTCTTCCGTATATAAATTGCGGAATAAAATTAGACGGCTCAAGAGACGATCTCCAGCAAGCTTGGCTCAAGTCAAATACTCGGCACCACTTCATGGATTTGTGTAGACAGATCTTTATTTGCAGTGATTTCCATGCAGACGGCTTCTTTTCGGCGTCAGATATTGCGCGCCTCAGGCACTTTTGTCAGACATTCACAAGCTGTCTTTGACATGTTTTTCACCCAGGGAGCCCAACCCTTTCTGTCTAAATAAAATAATTCAGTTGGATATCTTTAAAAAATTGAATGACTGCAGACATGAGACCTAACACAGTGTGTAGTTTCTTTAAATTCATAAATAAACGGATCAAGCGAATGTTTATACCACAAAAACAATTCCCCCATATAATCAAAAGCAACTGTTTTATATTTGTTATGAAGGCAGAGCACGATGCTTTCAAGAAACGCACAAAGACCCCTTGCATTGATTATATTTGTCTTCTTTAAGATCATAAATGCATGATCATAAATATACCCTAAACTTCTTATTGCACGGATATCGCTTAGCCACCATCACTTAAGCAAATTTGCACTGTCAGAAGTAATTGGCCTCTTAAACCTAGTGTACCTTAGAGTCGTCCACATACTCAATCTGCATCTGTGCAGATTGAGTACACATATCCGGTATGCCGACAGTGCAAATAGTCAAAACGTGCTATAAAATCAAATGTAAAAGTTGCGCACATAATGATGACTTGCAGTTAGGTAGTAAAATGAAGTATCAGACGACACTTCACAAAGCAGGGAAAAAAAGTGCGGTAAAACGCGACGAAAAACATGAATGCAACGCCTTCGCCAGGGCGCAGAGGGTAGAGGGGAGCATCGATTTGAAGCCACCTTATGGCGACCACGTCACGTTATTCCAAGATGGCAGGGCCCAGGCGACGGAGGGTGTAAAGGTCTATACAGGAACTCTATGTTTCTGTTGGTGTACAGGGTCTGGGCTGACCCGTTTCCTAAAGTACGACATCTCGACAACTCCACGTATGGTGCTAGCTAACTTCCACGTGTGATTTATTAAATATATATAAATCAGGCAAAGGCAAAAAGGTAGGAAGGGGGTTACCATCTGATAACACCCACGTAACATAAGGGGTCTCGTGCACCTCTTGTTTAGTGTAATCAATCAACAGCTCTAGATAGAGAGGGAAGACTTTCAGTTGTCTTGTCTCCAGTGCGAGTTTTCTACCTTCAACAGTGTTCAAGCAAGGTGTGAGCTTCAAATTTGCACGTGTAGTCGAGACACTAGAAGGGCCAAGCTGATGCTGGGGCAGGTCGAAGGCCTCCCAGTCACCATAGGGCTGTGAATGGCAACATTATCCTCAACTGACTGGATAGTCTGTCAAAATGATTGAAGCAGAGAAAGCTCTCTTGTCTGAGCACACATTCTCAGTTCTCCCGTTTCCAGTGTTTCCCACGGCCTTGGTGTGGAACCCAATTACTCGGGAAGCATGTCGTCTCCGAGCTCTTCGTTGTCGAATTCGTCGTCTACAACTTCGTCCCGTCTCCGTGCTGCTGTGCGTGGTCTCTGTTCCAAGGGCCCCAAGGGATCCTCGTATGATGCATCTGCGTGAGATAGAAACAAAAACACTTTAGCTTTTGCTTCCTGTTCTGTGTTGCAGGCTTCGTTAGGGTGAGACAAGTAGAACGTCTGTGGCTCAGTCTCAGAAGCACTTTAATTATATTCAGTGCTACATATTGCATACCCTATATGGCATTCTTTTGACATACTATGTAATTTCTCACTGCACAAAAAGCAGAGTACTAGAGTCCTGTATGCCATAATTTGTGAAAATATTACTCTTGTTACACATACACATGACCTCAGCATAATCATAGAAAATCTTCGTTGTCTTTATAAATGTGAATCCGCTTTCGCATCTGGAGTCTCGTTGTAATGAACACATAATTTAGGTTTTTTCCACCGTTTAATTTTGAATTGTGTATTGTTTGTCCCAAGTTGAAATTTGTGTATATTATATAAAACTACTTCCGATTTACCCGCCGCATACATGCTACCGTAAAATGGTGTGCCCACCTCCTACTTTTTAAACATTTGAAACATAGGCAAAAGACATTTCAACTGCTCACCCCAGTAAATTCTGACCGAGGTGCTCCTCTGCATCGGCTGCTACTCGAGAGGCTAGTGCAAAATGGTGAAGATTTACGTGCATGCGTTGGTGTGAAGCGGTATATCTTGACACAGAAGCGGACGCGCAAAGCTAACTTGACAGCAATGCAGCTCTTAAAAAATTAAGGGTTCTGCCAAATCCTTGTACTACCCCTATACCATGTGGCTTTGAAGCAAACAAGGGCCTCTTCTACCATATGTACCCCCTCTGTACTATTCTGCTTTTGGACCGAGCAAGCACCCATCCCCATTCTTTTGTGATTGTCTCCAACTTTTGCGTGGGTGCTGGCTTGATACTTCACAGTAAATAAGCTTACATGCAGACTTGGCTCATGCAGTCTATATACAATAAATATGATAAAAAAAATGCACTTATGATTGCAATGCTCTATTTGTATAAAACTAAAAGTTAATGTGTTGACAGGCCACCAAAATATGCATTTCACCTATGTTCCTACGTTACGCGAGAGATATCGAGACACAGATCTTTCTGGCACCCCCAAGTGGAGCAATACAAAGAATTTTCCCTGTGCCTTTCACGTAACAAGGAGGAGCATAACGACGAAAAAAGTGTCACTCCTGAAGTAAGCTTTGACACATTGGAATAGGATATATTCAGATTATTCGGTTGCTAGATCCAAGCTTTCCTCGCACATCTCACGTGGACCATGTTCTATGCCTGTTATTTGTTTTGTTCTTGCTTGGCACCTGTTTACATTCTGCAACAGATTTCCAGATATTTTACTGTATCATTAAGTATTCAGGTACATCTCCTACTTAAACTGCATGTGAATGGCGATCTTTACCGATGCCATATCTGACTGTTCTTGCGATACGAGAGACACAAGCAACTTGCCTATTTCCTTGGGCGTGGCCTGGTAAGTCTCCTCTGCCTCGACCAGGGGCATGTGGCGACGTCCTCTGCCTGCAGACTGAGGGCTTTTCGATGCCGCCTGTTCTGAAGGCACACTCGCATCTGGATTGTTAAGATGCAACAGGCAGAGCTTGCAAATTGAGCAGCCTCAGTTTGGCTCGGATTGATTGCTATTGGTTCAGAGGAAAGCTGAGGACAAGTTAAAACACCCTCTGAAAAGGACATCTTTTGCTTTTTAATCCGAGAGAAAGAGAGAGAGAGAGAGAGAGAGGTGGAGATGACATCATCACAGCCACCTTCAAGCCAGGCAAAAACCACATCACAATATACCAGCTGCAGTGGTTCATCGATTCGCGAACTACTTAATTTATCTGTAGGGTGAGGAATCATTTGTATGAATCGGAACTGTTGACATTGCTTGGGGATACCGCTGCTAAATGTTTTTATTATGAGACCTTAAGCTTTGGAATTCGTTTGATTGATTGACTGACATATATTATTTTGACACAGATGTCAAGGCGGCTAGGACAAAAGGTGATTGAAATCACCCGTCACACTTTGGTATTCCTAAAATAGGGGTTTCAAATGAAGTACACCAAGAGTGAAAAAGTAAGTCAACAGGCGACCTGGTTGATGTTACACATATTTGAAAAAACTGGAGATGACGGATGAAGAAGGGGACAAACACCAAATGTTTATTGAGACGCTTTGTGTTTGTCCCCTCCTTCATCCGTCATCTCCAGTTTTTTCAAATATGTGCACCAAGAAATTTGTGTTCACTTCTTAAAAAGTTCCTTAACTCTTTCTAAAAAGTATGAACCAACTTGTTCGAACGAATATACTTTTGCACTAAACATGGCTTGCTTTTCTTGATAATTCCCTGTAATGACAGTCTCACAGTCTCTATGCATATCTGTACCATCTTTTATAAAGCTTCTTTCAAATATGATGCAAGCAGCTTTACAATTATTTTTGTTTTTAACATTCATTTCATATCACAAATACAGTATGTGATTAGTATGAGTCAGTTTGGAGCAGCAAAAAGAACTTTTAGAGCGTAAGAACACACTTCACTTTCATTCATACCTTTCCCAATATTATTTAGCATCCATCTGGTGTCATGTCCTACTAAAAGACAGTGTCTACTTTGAATGCACACTTCTGTGTAACCTTCTGTTAGCATCAATTGCACAACTGGTCCGATTCCCTTTAACACAAAACTGGTTGTATAGTTGCAAGAAGCACCAGGCATGGCAACAAGATGCTGATTGATGAAGGGAGCTGCTTATCTACGTACGGAATCAAACGTAAATCAAACAGTATATTCAACTGAAATATTGTTGGAACAAAATAATCTTGAACAATCGAAATTCATAACCTATTCAAGTTCTAAAGGTTGTAATAAAACTGAAAACACTTTATTCCGATTAAAAAGAAAATAAACAAAGATTTTGTGTTGAATTATGAGCATCAATTATATTTTACATGTAGAACTTCGAGATAACAAAAATCGGCATGTGAACGATACGTGCATGACGCCTTAAAAGAACCCAGCCAAACTTGTTAAGGATATTCCCAAGTTTTTATTCATTGCTTCAGCTAATTTAGTTTTAATTGACTATATTGAATGTGCCTCAAACAAAAGAAAACTATATAAAGGTGATCACTAAACAAGAAAAGTCGACATAAAGATAAATCTATAGAGCAGCTCACATAAATCTTCTCGCAATATATTCAAGTATCCTTGCCAAACCTCGAATTTGAAAAAGATGGCGTCGGAATATTGCAGTCTATCATGTATACTAGCCGCACTTTTATTTATAGATTTTTACTGCAAAGAATGTGGCGTTATAACAGCACAGACCAAGATTATTATTTTTCTTTTTTAAAATATACCGAACGCACGTGTGCGGAACAACCCGCTTGGGAGAATGCTTTCCCTTTAGCACATGGGCAGCTGTGGCAAATCAAGATGTGCAAACTGCGATGCCTACTTTGCGATTGTCGCCTTCACTGAAATACACCAAAGCACTATGAGAACCATAGAAGGGTGGTGAGCTCAGCTAGTTGGTACGCATTGTACATGATTAAAGTCAGCGAGTAACGTGAGGAAACTGTAGAAAAATACAAGAGACAGGATAGACGCTGAACTCGCAACTCAATATTTCATCCAGAAGAAAAGAAGAAAGAGGATGACATATAACCAACAGGCACGTACTCATGGCACGAATTCTATAGAGCGCAGGGCAATGGCCTTTTAAACGCTTCGATGCGCTTAAAGTCATTGGTCCCCAAGCACCTTAGAGTTCTTGTGCCATTAACACGTGCCTGTTGGTTATATGTCACCTCCTTTCTTCTTCTTCTTCTGGATGAAATATTGAGTTGTGAGTTCAGCGTCTATCCTGTATCCTATATTCTTCTATAGTTTCCTCACATTGCTCGCTGACTTTAACTATGTATATTGCTATGAAAACCGTATTCAACAAAGCTAACTAACCCGCCAAAACAGAGCTCTAACATGAGAAATATTGCAAAACTTCTGAATACTGTCGGTGTTTGGCAGAAAGATGAAATCAAATACTATGCTATTTAAGGGAATATCAAAAGTTCTGAAAATTTGCACAAGCCTACCGTAACGATTTGGTGATGTAGTGGGGTCAAAAAGTAAATGTTCAATGAGGCGAGGCTTTACCTCACAAACTAAAACAGGTGGAGCACCCTGCGTCGGCGACGGAAGTGCAACTGTCGCGAAGCTGGTGCGCTACCGCTGCTTTTTATACAAGTGGTGCGTTTCAGGAATGTATCGAACCAGAACACTCGATGACAGCCAAAGATCAGGCTGGAATTTCCCAGAAGAGTAGTACATAATTACAAAAGAACTATTCGCCAAGCGGTGTTCAAATGCCATTCCTTTGCATGGCAGTCGCGTGCATTACCAGCTTCGCCATGCACGTGGCAATATCTAAGTAATAAGTACAGTATTTACAACTCTTTATGAACAAAGCCTGTGCATCCATGTGCGGATAGCTGCTCGTCGCGATTGACAGAAAGATCCCAGCAAATTATGGGAAGCAGGTGCCGTCCTCACACCAAAACACTCCTTGAGCACCAGGTTGGCGTTCTTGTGGAGAACCATTGTTAGTAATAGTAATAGTAATATTTATTTTGGTTCAGGAGAACCGTAGCGCCGCAGAAAGGCAAGTGGCCCATACTATGAACGCCTGCGGCGCTGCATCTAATTTTTCCGATCTCCTTATTCACCACGCTTCTGATGTAGAGTTCAATGATTGGGTCTATGCGTGCCTGCGGGAGAGTAGGCATGGAAGCTTTGTTCATTGATAGGACTGTGCCTAGTAAATTCGCGGTAGTAATGACAGGATTGCCACGGTGCTCAAATAAATGAAAATGACTGAGACTTGGAACACTGCAAACAACTTAATTTTTTGCAAACTTCGCAATTGGAAAAATATTGCAACAAGTCACACGTGCACAGCGGCGTAGACTTTCCATTTTCCCGGTGGGGGGGGCAGGCTGAGAAGTTCTCCAGGGGGGGGGGGGGTGCTGTGCGTTACCTTTTCACCAGAAGTGGAGATTGAAGTCAACGAAAGCACGCTGGGATTCCATTTCCCATGTACTTTGTCAATAAAGGTACGTGGGCTTTATTTTGTTTACGTGCCACTGCTAGAAGCTCGTTACAAGGCACGTAAACAGTGTCTTGGTAAAGATCATGGCCCGGGCCCGGGGGGGGGGCTCTGCCCTCTCCCCCCTTGGATCTCACCAGGGGGGGCACGAGCCCCGATGCCCCCTGAAGTCTACGCCTATGCCCGTGCACATCATCACATTCTAACGGATACATAGCATACCACCTTCAATTGCAGAATTCTCTCCCCACAAAATAGTCCCGAAATCCACTCTTTAAAATTTTGCAAAATATTGAGCCCGCAGAAGCAAACTCGTTTACAGTACTGGCACCATAAAAAAAAACACCTGTTTTTTTTTTTCTTTTTGCCTAAAAGCTTTTGATAACGCATCTGAGAAAAGCAGGAAGGTTGTCCCGCTCACTGCTGCTGGCAGAGCTGTCTCTCGAGAGCCGACTGCTGCTCCGGCGACTCCCGCTCCTGCTTCCACTGCTCGACCTCTGCGAACGAGATGTCAAACCGTTAACGAGAGAACACCAAGTTTGGATAAGGTCTGACACCAGATTTAAAAACTAGCCAAGTAAAACAGTATGTGACAGTTAAGTTAACAAATACTGGACATGTAAAAAAAGATGTGTCATAAATATAAGCTGTGCTTCACAGAAAGCTGAAGCTCCACCTTAGGTTGATGGCGGCAATTCCAACATTATCTGAATCAAAAGTTCGAAATAGCCATTAGAAACTCTGAAACTCTCAATATATTATGTACAATCTCTGAAAATTGCCTATGGCAGTGTGGCATCTTTTAATGCGTTAGCATTATACTCCGTTTCATGATAACTTGGCGAACTGTAGAAACTACGGCCCCTGCAACCAATAACAGTCTCGGGGCAAGGCACGTGACACCATATCACGGGAGCGTTTGTGTCACTGCACCAAATGTGAGGTCCGGAAGAACCGGCTGTCGACTGCTGGCCAAGAGTCATCTGCTGCGAAACCAACCGACTTTGGATGAACGCCCACTGCCGCAACATTGTTATGCTAGAGTAGTGAGCTCTTTGGGAATGGTTCGTAAGACAACCGTACCCTCAATTTACCCACAAATCTGCGAGCAAGTGCTAATGCCACGGTGATGTTGTGGGCAGAAGCATTTGATTACGTGGCTGCGATCGTTCAAACGTCAATCAAAAGCCACATTGTTCTTGGAAAAGTGTTGACCCGTATCAAGTATCGTCGAAAAGTAACGTGTCCCTGTCATTCTTCTGTGTCATGCAGTGTTGCAGTCAGAAGGGTCTGACCGCCGACGCTACTAAGAAATAGAAGCCTAGAATTACTTTTTGTCGCGGATGGCGCCGTTGCTGCAACGTCAACGAGGCCTCCGTGGCCTCAGCCGTGGAGTATTGCCACGTGCCTCGCTCCGATGGTCTTACTGGGTCGTGGGGCCGCAGCCTCCACGGTTCGCCAATTTGTCGTGAAACAGAGTATAGTACTACATGACAGCGAAAAGCCGATGCTGTTTGTCTGCGGACAAAACACTGAAAAGGGAAGTGCGCCGCATAGAGAGGAGGAAACTATTGAAGGACAAAGGCGAGAGGGAGGTGTCATCACAAAGCCAAAGCCAACGCACGCGCGGGAAACCGGTGAACAGTGAAAGCAGAGTCATGCAGGGGATGCCGCTGCTAAGCGTGCAAGGCAGGCAAATGAGTCAGATGAGTGGAAGCAGCGCCTAGCTCGGCTGGCCGAAATGCGGTGCAAGAAGCAGCAAGCCGATGCGGGTCAGCGTGAAACAATGGCTGGGGCCAACAAGGCTCAACGAGCCTCCTTCGCCCCAAAAGAAAGTTAAGGGAAGAAAATTAAGAGAAGATTCCTTGGGAAACTGCGTCCCATTTTGGGAAACGCTAACATTGACTCCGTAACGAAGCCAAAAAGAGGCCGCAAAAAATAGAGGAAGCAAAAGAGTACTTAAAAACGAAAGAATAAAAACATAAAAGATGTACACAGACCACACTTTTCCAAATAACAATTATACGTCGTTGCTATTTGAAAGAGTGCGATCATCCATGTACTATGTCTTTATGTTTTAAATTCTTTCGTTTATAAGTCTCTATTATAACAACGTGCTCAAATTAACTAGTAAGCAACAGAAAAAGCCAAAAGAAAACACAGAGAGAAAGCCAAAACAGAAAAAATATTTGTAGAGCCCTTCCACTTCACGTGAATATGAAGCACCAGCTTAGCTGTTATTTTTACGACGTCTAGGACGATGCCTAGAGGACTATGTCTAGGATGACCTCAAGGACGACCAGGATACTATTCTCCCATTCTGGGTAGACCCAATTGGTGGGTGGACCCAATTTGACATGGGTCCACCCATGTCAAATTGCCCTCCGAGAAGGGGGAGGGAGGGGGTCGACTGTTTGGGGAAGCGGCCGCCCCCGTCGCCCCCTTGGATTCGCCACTGAGGACGACTTCTAGGACGACCTCAAGGACAACTTCTAGGATGACCTCGAGGACGACCCCTCTGAAGACTTCTAGGACGACTTGAGGACGACTTCTACGACGACCTCGAGGACGACTTCTAGGACGACCTCGAGAATGACGTCTAGGACGACCTCAAGGACGACTTCTAGGACGACCTCGAGAACGATGCCTAGGACGACCTCACAGACGACTTCTAGGAAGACCTCAAGGACAATGCTTAGAGATGATAACAAGGGATCAGGGCTTCACTATATAATAATGCCAGGGAAGGCTGACTCACGCCGGTTGCTCCCTCTTGTAAACAGCTCTTAGGCGCCTGTTTCCGGCTTGAGCGGCGTCGGTATCACCGTAATCGCGCGGTACATTATGGGAAACGTCCCATGATGCAACACGCGGGACCCTCATGATGTCACTCGTGAGTCACACATGACGTCACGAGGGTCCTGCGCGTTGCATTAGGGGAAACGTCCCATGATGCAACGCGCGGGTCTCGCCAGTGTTTCGTGCGTTGCATTACAAGAAACGTCCAGTTGGGAGGAGGAGGATGGGAGGGAGGAGGAGGAAGGAGAGGAGGAGGGGAGAAAAGGAAGGAGGAGGAGGGAGGGGCAGAGGGAGGAGGAGGGCCACACCCTCCCTCCTCCTCCTCAAGAGCTGCATTCTAATTCGGCGTTACAAGGAATTGTAAACATCTTTAATTTTTTATTTTTATTTATTCATACTTGCCATGACCAATGAGGAGTTTTCCGTCAACATCCGCGGACACATTTTTTCCCAGATCTTAGCGCATAACAGCTTCGCTGTAAAAAAGTGAAAGCCGTTTACAACTCCCTGTAACGCCGAATTAGAGCGCAGCTCTTGAGGAGGAGGAGGGAGGGTACAGGGGGGGGGGGGCAAGTGACCTTGGGGGAAGGGGGTCACATTGCCTCAGGGGGGTCACTTGACGTCACTGATGACGTCATCAATGATGATGATGATGACGATGCAGATGCCGATGACGTCATCAGTGACGTCACTGATGACATCATCAGTGATGATGACGATGACGTCATCAGTGACGTCACTGATGACGTCATCGGCATCCGCATCGTCATCATCATCACGTGACCTCGGGGAGTCACGTGACCAGGAGGACCACGTGAACTGGTGGACCACGTGACCTGGGGGTCATGTGAGCCCGGGGGGGGGGGTCTCATGACCTGGGGGTCAACGTGACCTGGGGGTCACGTGACCTCGAGCGATTACGCCCGACGGCGACGCCGCTCAAGCCGGAACGGGCGCCTAAGAGCTGCGCTTTAAAATCCGAGGACACCTAAGCACTTCTTTTGAGTTATGAATGCTATGGCGCACCATGCATTCGCGAGGGCGCCCATCAAACCAACCTGGCATAGGTGCCGCGGAGCAGCTAAGCAGTTGCCTTGCCTCAGAAACGATCACATGGTCGTGTCGCCGCGGGGTCGATCGGGATCTCGAATTCGGCTCCCGACGTGCCGCTTTCTCTCCTAGCCACTGGATGGCGCTGCAGGTGCCCCATGGCGGGCGAGGAGAAACCTCCTAGCCCATCGGTCGATATAGTCGGGTAACCGGGAGGCAACAGTCTCTTAGGACTTCGGCCGGGCTCAAGATAGGCAAGTGCAAGCAACTGCTCTCGGGCAATAGCGGGACACGAGGCCTAGGGGCCCTCTTTGTGTTTAGCTTTGGGCTTAACGTACGTTTGTAAATATTTGAGTAATGTCGCGTGTATTTGTAGTATAGATTGAGTGTTTTGCAGCATTGTGTTTTTATGTACCAATAAATGGGAGCGGAATCCCGCTCCCGTGAGAGAACCAGGCTGGACTCGAGTTGTTGACGGACCACGTAGGGAACGGCGTATTGGCGGCGGTACGCGAATTCCCACAATGCAAAAGCATGAATGTCATTCTTCCGCTCCCTTAGTTCGTCTGCGGCGTAGTGGCCTGGACGGCCATGTTTCGCCAGCGGACGGCCGAGCATGCACTTTCGTGAAGTGGAGGCGCTGCACTCAGCTCGGCCGTGCAGCCCCTCTGGAGTCTGTCCAGGCAGGCTCTGTTGGCTCTGCCACCATCGCTCCCTCCTCTAAAAGGCAGCGGCGCCACTGCGTGCGCTGCGCCATTATGGAGAGGACTTCTCTGGTGGCTTTTTTTAGGGCGAGGCTCCTTAGGGTCTAGCCTTGTCCGTCTGGCCTCCGTGCTCACATCAATTGCCATTCCATCTGTCTTCTTAAAAAAAAAATGTTTGCGCAGTCGACAGGATTTGAACCTGTGCGGGGAGACCCCAATGGATTTCTAGTCCATCGCCTTAACCACTCGGCCACGACGGCGGGACGAGTAGGGGGCTCTGAGATATGGCAGTAACTCAAGAGCTGGGGTTTCTGTCATGGATGAAACGTTGCATGTAGCCGCTCAACGTCTATACAGGAGAGGGCGCTGCGGTCAAATGCGCATATAATCGCGTTAAACTTTGCATGCATTGGCTCAACGTTTATAGACGAGGGCGCTGCGGTCAAATGCTCAAATGCGTATATAACCACGTTCCATACCACACATTCTCTTTCTGACATGGACCGTATGACTTAAGCAGTGGAGATGCGTACCCACGGCTTCTAGCGGATCCAAGCTGATCCGTAAGAAGAACCACTGGCTCTGCATTTCACCGACCATAAAACAGTAATAATGAAGTCGAAATGCAACCCGAAACTCAGCACTACATATGAGCAATAAAAAAAAATCAACACCATCAGCACTACCTATGAACAAAATAAGTATCATCAGCACCACCAGAGCTTTGCCCCAATCAACATCATTCACCACGTGGAGATGCGGTAATTTTTTTTAATTACGCCGCACAAGAGCCAATGAGAGCCTTGATGACTTGCGCCAGTCAATGGCAGCATAATTCATCAGAAATGGGCTTCACCTGGGAAAGGGGATTTTAGATGTTGTTTCGCCAATGTTTGGTGTAATTTCAAAGCTGATCACGCCGGTTCGCTCCATGGGACAGTTAATGCTTTTGCATTAAGTGAAGGGGTCAACACTAGCATTTCCCAAAGGGGGACATGTGTGGCATTTCCCAAGGGTCATGCTAATGCATTCTCTAAGAAACCACCAGTGAATCTTCCCTTAATATTTTGTTAAGGCAAAAGCCTTGTATGTCTCATCGTTCAGTCGACCTTCAAAGTCCTTGAGCAAAAACATGTCGGCGACATGGAAGGTATCAAAACGTTTACGTGACCAGTCAGGCAGCCGCTTAATTGTATGCTCAAGGACGACGCCGTCCTTGAGGTCATCCTCTAGGCGACATCTTTGAAGTTGTCCCAGAGGTCGTTCTTGACGTCGTCCTCTAGGCATCGTTCTCGACGCCGTCCTTAAGGTCATCCTAGACGTTGTCCTTGAGGTCATTCGAGAGGTCGTCCTTGGCGGCGTCCTCGATGCTGTCCTTGACGTCCTAGAGGTCATCCTAGATGCTGTACTTTGCGTCGATATCTAGGACGTCGTCCTAAACTTTAATACGTGTAGAAACATTACACAAAAGCATTTCATCCGTGGGACTATAAGGCTTTCACTTCCTACACGTAAGCAGTCTTAAGTGTCCTCCTGTATTTTTTTGGCAGCTAGCACAAACTATTTGTCTCCATGAATACAGTCAAACCCACTTATAACAAACGTGATAGTTCCGCAAAAAGTGGTCGTTTTATCAGTAGTAGTTCGTTTTATCTGGACTTACCTTTAAAACATTATAAATAAGGATAATGAAGCTGGTATTGGTAGTCTCACTCTGCCAGCTCTTTATTGAAAGAAACTGTTTGCACTATTCTAATGCGCCCCCAATTCTAACGAGCACACAGATTTAGCTTTCAGATAATCAAAAAGTAAATTGCTGGCAATTCTACCAAGCAAGTAAAATAATGAAGATTGACCCCAAACGTCATAAAACAGATTTTACGAAACGCACGGCAACACGCAAATAAATGCCGTGCACTAGTCCGACGATGGTTCTTTGCTGTCCACAGAGGTGATTAATACTGGCTTTGGTCTAAAGCGCTTTAAGTGCCGCGCTTCCTGCGCATGTACGAGTGCACGACCGTCGCCTCTGGCAGGGTCGTCTTTCAAACACTTTGCGAGCTCGTCAAGTGGCTGGGATTGCGAGGCCACGCAGTGCTGCTCCGTCGTTATCTTTTCCGCCAGCGTAATGCCCTTTCGTTTATATGAAGCCTCCTAGTGAATTTTTTTCCCTACCTTAAAACGACAGACACGAGTCCGTAGACGTGAGAGAATGTGCTTGATACGGATACAAAAATGGCGAACATAAACAAACCTGTATGACCTCTATGTAAACAAATGGTCACGATGGGGATGGGGCTAGCCAACTTATACCGAGCATTGAATTTTAACGAACGCATGACACAGCACGGCGCGAGAGTGGACTTTCTCCTTCTCTTCTCCTTCCTGCGCACGCACAATCGGCAGACTACGCGACCCGGGAGGGCGTTTTTGCTTTTATAGTTTTGTTTCTCCCCTGCGCGCTGCCGTGGCGTCTCCGGGAGTGCCGTGCCCAAAATGTAGCTCATGATCATTATATTTTTTTTGCGTTTTTTTTGCGTGCAAGAGGTTTTTTTTTTTTTTTTCGAAAGCGGACTTTGTGTTTATTGTAACAGTATGATGCTTTGAAAAACGGTCGTTTTATCTGGACCAATTTTAATGGGTTGTACCTTGACTTTGTGTATTTTCTGAAAGCTGGTCGTTATAGACGAACACGCGTCCCTGACGTCACGCTGCTGCGGTGGCGCTGTCGACGGCACTGCGCATGCGCGGACACTTCATTTAACACGAATTCGGTTTCTGCGCACGCGCAGTGCCCACACCTGGTGTGGGCAAACGCGGGTTTGTTTGTAAACAGCATGCCGGTCTATAACTGATAGGTCGTTATATGTGGGATCGTTATAAGTGGGTTTGACTGTATGTGGCTCCATGGGATGCCACACTGCCACATACAATTTTCAGAGATCATACTTAATATATTGAATTCAGGTTATGCAGGAAACCGAAACTTTCTAATTCTATCATCTGTATATGGATGATTTCCTCAAGAGGAATCATGGCTGATATTGTTATGAGATTTAAAATTAGTTGACTAGACTGACTACTATTCATGTTCAATAACCCGTTAACATATTACCATGTGCCGACAAATGCTCTGTGTATTAATAATAAAATTGTTAAAACTGTTTCCGAAGACACCTGTTGTGACATGTCCTTGGGTAAAAACCTGTAGAAATATTTGACCCTTCAACTTTCTCCATGCAATTTGCATATGCACAAAGTTGAATGGCTATTCTATCATGTCTGCTTGTAAGTGCAAGTCAGTCTTTCTGTCACTCTGAGCGAAAAATCTTCAAGAGATCACAGCATCACAAACTATATAGTACTGTCACAAATAAAGAGGAAAGCATCACATACTGAGCACGGTGCCGCCCATGTGTCAATGATGATGCGCTCATAAAAAAATACACTTCAATCTTTCTATGGCAGTCTGTTTACAAAGGAGTCAAAATCTTTACTGCATTTGTTGGTATATCTGCATTAATAATTCAAACACTTCTACCAAGATTACTGGCATACCATTACTTTGTAAACAATAATTAAAACACAACATAGACTTAATATGAATGACTTAACTAGGTACATCCCAAGAAGAAGAAGAAAATAAATAGTGCTATGGAGAATTCTAATATGATGCACTAAATATCTCTACATGGCTAATTTTTACTTTACAATAGAGATGTTGTCAGTATATGCCAAACACCCGGCAAAACATTGGCGTTTGCGCATGCCCTGTAGCTGCAAGACAGTGTTCCAAGTAAAGGATGGTTCAGACATTTGCATTGCAGTGTGACCGATGGCGTCACGACTCCTTGCATTTTACTACGGTGCATTGTGAAGAGTTGAAACAAGGTTGTGCCAGTGTGCAAGTAGCACCTGAATGCTTCCTGCCCTAAACTAGATTGAAGGTTTTTGCAGTATTTGCGAGGCCACATCCACGCACTATCTATAATGGTTGGTTGTAACAATGTCACAATTATTTCGTGCTCACTGTGAAAGAAGGTCGCATAAAAAATCAGGAAATACATACGCAGGCCAAAAGGAGGCCAGGGCTGCCCAATAGGTGGCGCCAGTGCATTAACTCATCGTAAGGAGTCATAAGTAGTCATAATACAGTCGGTTAAAACACAAATGCCTGAACCACCCCCCGACGAAGCTTGTGTTGCCGTGCTCACATGCTCTTTGAGCTCCTTGGCCTTCTCAGCCTTCTTGAGCTTGGCAGCATATTCGGACGCCTCGTTCATGCCCAAGTCGGTGGTGAGCCGCACAAGGAACCGGAGGCCTGTAAGGATTCAATAGGAACGAGGCGTTGACGACCGAGCTACTTGGTGTGGATGACTGCTAAAAATACACAGCGCAGAGGACATGGACTGCACCATGGTGTGTTCGTCCCCTCTTTGTTTGTGTCCCACATTGTTTATTTTTAATTCGGGAGGATTTCATGTAGCGGACGAGAGGGAGAAACGCAACCGCTCACATTCAATGTTGTCGGGAAACTTGCGATGGACAGCCTTGTATGTCTGCAGGGCGTTCTGGTAGTTGCCGCTCTTGCGGTGGCAGCTGGCCACCATGAGCTGCCACTTCACCTGCGCTGGCCTGGAAGATGTGAGGAAGAAAACATTGGAAGGATACCTCTGTGAGCATTGCACGTCTATTATTTATCTATATTAGGTTTATTTACAAATTTATTAGACATATGGAAATAGTGGATTTAGAGTTCAAAGTGAATAGTGGTTTTGGCCAAATATTTTCAAATTGAATACTGAATGGTTCCTCCTTTCACTACTGTTGAACCATGCTTAAATAAAAACCTGGATAAACTCGTAAAGGTTGTTCCCAAGCTTCCACCTGTCCATTTATCAGCTAACATTAATATAGCTATATTTATGGACCATGACCTCAGAAAGTCAAATACCTTGAGATGGCAAGTAAACAAGAAATATGACATGAAATTAAGCTTGAGAAGTCCAACTACTATTCTTTATTGAGTAGATTTACAAATCTTGCTACTATATGCCAATATTTTTCTTCAATCTCAAATTTAAAGAAAAGAAAACAGGGAAATTCTGCTTCATTTCTGTTTTTGAAAAAGCAATGCTGTCCTCTTCAGTATCATCTAGGAAGACCACACATCAAATATTACGACCTAGTTCTGTCTAACTGTTTCTTAATAGGTCCGGCAAACTTTGTAACTCGCCAAGTTGCCAAAATCGGCTAACTCGAGCGGGCGAACTGAGGCGCAACCAACAGCACATTCAGGGCTACTGCATGGGCGTAGCCAACATTGAGCTAAACATCATCACCAGTGCCTCTATTTGCTTGTTTTTACTTCTCCGGGCAAGCGTGACAGGTGACGTCAGCAACGTTTCCTTTTAGTGCTCAGTGGTGTCCACGTGACTGGCCTAACGCGCCTGTGCAGTGCGCTTCTTGGGAGCCGTCCGGCCGTCTCGCTGGCCACGAAAGCGGGGGGAGGGAGTCGCGACAGCTTGCCACGACTTCCCCCCCCCCCCCCCCACTTTCGTGGCCCGCCGCGACACCCCCTAAGCGCTGCACCCAAGGCAATCCGCCCGCCCGCCGCCCCCCCCCCCCCCCCCTTTGTGACTCCACTGCATAACAGCCAGCTTAAAGGGGTCATGAAACAAAAGTTTTCCAACTTTTTCCTGTTTAGCTTTCCTCCTCAACTCATAAATCGCGCATTCTACCAAACAGTTCAAGGAGACGGAAAGGGGGAGTCCCCTCTTGCTCGGACTCTCGTTTGTCTAATCCGGACAGAGCTATTCTCCCCTAAAAGATTAGCCCGTCGCTCAAAATTCAGACAAAAGTTGCTTTCCCCACCCCCTTCACCCCAAAGCTGAGAGTGCTGTGGGAGCTACGTGCTCGTTGGGCCAGCCACACTTTTGCCACATGATCACGCTCTCTCGCACATACCCACGTGCAGACAGTGAGGTCAGGGCATAAAAGGGAGGCGGCTGATTGGCCCGGCAAGCACATAGTTTCCACCGCAATGTCAGCTTAGGGGTGGAGAAATAAGTGAGGTCGGGTGTCGTGCGTTTGGACCTGCTGACGTGCTTTGGGGACCGCGGATGTATCGCAGTGAAAAGGCACAGAGCTTTCAAAGAGAAGGAGGTATGAAATAGTCTGCTGTGTTTTCAAATTTTCGTACCGAAAGTCAGGGTTTTGACTTTCTGCCTTTTTTCTTTTAAACCCACTGAACGATGGGCTATTAGTAAATTCCCATTCTAAATTGATTTATCCCAGCCCGAAACTCGTTTCATGGGCCTTTTAATTTTGAAAATTTTACTACAATGTAAAATATCAACTTTCACAATTTTTTTTATATACATTAGGCATGCAGATGCACCGTCCCACTTTGAAAGTGCACTTTTCTCCCAAGCACGCAATTGCAGTATCCATAAATTTCCAAGCGTTGATCACGACAGTTACCTTGTTAAGTGCGCTTCTTACTGAGCACCGGTGCACTGCGGAGAAGCAGCACCTGCGAAGCTCACTTTCACGGGTGTCGCTTCTCCGCAGTGCACTCGTGCTCGGTAAGAAGAGCGCTCAACAAGGCTAACCAGCCACAATCAACATTTAGAAAAATATGAATATCACAGTTCATCCCAAAGCGAATAATGTATTATTCAAAACCACTATTTAAAATTTTGAATATCCATATAACATTAATATTTATCTAGTTGAATATACTGAAAGGTTCAAATCCTAGTCGAGGTGCCAACAATCTGATAGCAACTTATTGTGGAGAAGGAACTGTGTAACCGAGATTTCAGTTGCATGCCGTAAGATTCCCAATTGGTCAAAATTATTCCTCACTCCTTTGCTGGGACATGCCAGGTGCCCTTAGATTGTTTGGTATGTAAAACCCCCAAATTTAATTCGATTAGAAAACACTTTCAGCCCTTTCTTGAACACCTCCACAGAAAAAGTAAGACTAGTTTGTTCGGTGAACATTAACACCAAAACATATATGCACGCTAATTGGGACTTGCGTCATCATGCCTGTCACTGTCAGGAAACCATGAATATGCTCTGTGCTTAGTATCTCTGTCTCGGTGTCAACCCAATATGGCAGCGGCCTTCATTAGCTTATTATTTAGTGAACTTATGGCCATGCTTTTCATGTGCAACAACATGTGTGCCAATGAAAGAATGTGCGAGACTCACTGGATAATGGCGGCCTTCTCAAAGTACTTGATGGCCTTCTCAAAGAGCTGCGACTCAATGTAGTAGGCTCCCAGCCACTCAATGATCTCAATATTGGATGGGAAGTACCTGTAAGACTGCTCAGAACAAAACCATGTCCAAACGTCAGTCCTTTACATACTCTGCCACATACACATTTTTTTAGGTACAAATAGACAGCAATATTAAAATTATACTTTCGAGGTTCACACTACTTCAAATCCTTTGAGTGTCATTCAAATGAAAAACACTAAATGCAGAACATTAACGAACTATTCACTCCGTGCGACGCGACCAGTGTGCCACCGCACGGCCATTTTCGAAGGTAGGCAGTTCGTACCCAAGCGAAACGAAACCACGCAGTGTATTTGTATGCATTGAAGTCGGAGCTGTGCGGCTTCACTGGGTTGACAGCATGAACTGCTGTGTCTTTAAGTGCTCCAAAAGTTATGCGTCGTGTCTCGTGGGGACAAATTGCATATTTTTTCAACTCGCCATTGTTTTGTGGGTTAGCGACAACGATGGACCCGTGCCGCACAACACAAGAAATTTGGTCTCCCGATCATGTCTGTTATTGTATCAGCACAGCTGGCATATTCTACACTGCCGCTTTGCGCCTTGTGTTTTTTTCTTTCTTCCAGTAACGCCTACATATGTTAGCGCTGATGAGACAAACAGAAATACCATCCACACTCGAGGGTATGCAGCGTCAATTTCGTTGGAGGGATGCCCCCAAAGACATTTTGTCTTCATCATATGTGTCGATGATATTTCCACGTACTAGTATGGCATGCAGTCTGTACTTCATGAAGAAAAATTTGGACAGTACAAAAAGCGGCAAATGTGAATCTAAGGAATAGTTTGATAAAACTTGGAATCACTGCGACAATCGTCATTCGAGCATGGCAGTTTAGGTGTGCTTTCTTTTTTGATCAGCCTCCTTTCAGACGTGGAAATTGCCTATCTTCACATATGGGGTTGCCGGTAGGCAGTAGGTGACTGCAAAACAAAACACTGAAATTGTTTTTGATAAACTAATGCAAGATAACTGGTACAATCAAAAGATGCAAAAAATTATAATTTAAAAAAATCTAATAAATCAGTTTTTCTTTTTAAAGTTCGAACAAAATATAAATTAAATATATAAAAATATTTAAATTACTTTACCTAAAAACAGTCATTTGTTTTGAATTTGTGGTAGACTAATTTCAGAATAAAAATGCCTCGTCGATTTTGTGAAAAAAAGCAGTGGTTGCACCTTCTTGAAGCCGGGAAAGTTTCTCGTCGGAAGCCAGCATGCACAGTGTGATTGATAGAAGATGTAAAATTTACTTTTCTAATATATATAAAAAGCAGAAAACAGCTAGATGTTCTTCTTAGGTCTGCCCCAGCCCTCATAAAACGTCACCCTCAACGTATTGGCTCGAAGAACCAAAATTCTGTCTGTGAACACTTCCGCTGCTACAGCTTTGCACGCGAAAAGGCGCCGCAGGCTGCTGAACGCGTCTCACTGTCGAACGCCAGCTCCTCCACTAGCAGTGCTTTGCATGTCTTTCAAAGCGCTCCCTATAGTTCCTGCACGGAGTGCATAGCAATACAGGCCATATCAAAGAAATCGATGCCTGCTTGAGGGGACAACAAAAATCGGTTTGTGGACGTATCGAGCTAAGATTCTGCACAGAGGTGACTGAAGAACGTGCATTAAGGATATATAACGTTAACTGAACAAACTTGCCCGAGTAAAAAGTTATAAACTAAAAACCTGAAATCCCTACCTACAGCAGCCATGTGCTAACCAAAGATGTCTGATTGGCGCAACCGCCAATAGATGTCTGCAGTGGTCTCTGTGTCGAAAGGTGGTCGGCAGTGAAGGCATCACCGCATTTTTCAGCGTCAGCTTGGGTGATGACACCACTATTGCCGATGGCATGCCTTGGAGATTTCCTTTCTCGTCGAGGCGCCTCACTCAGCGTAGAATTGCAGGGGGAGCCCGGAGGTCACCGCCAAAACTCCGCTTGAAAACGTTGGTAGACATCTTTCGTCTTCTGGCGTTCCACATACCAGAGAGCAACCCTCACTCATTTGTTGGGAGCTAAGAGCACCATGAAGATGACTTACAAACCAAAACAGCATGGATGAATCTTGCAGACTACAAAATACGGTAACAACCAGGGAGTGCAAAGCAGACTACATGTAGCCAAAAATAATTGTTGAAAAAAAAAATATGATACAGCGCTTCAGTTTTGTTGTTCTCGTTTTATCTTCATCTTTTATAGTTTTATTGGTGGAATAAAATAATAATGCACCGACAATTCGCACAGAAAAAGAGTGCATCGCTTCTGACTCAGAAACATCGTCGGCTATTAGTGAGGTCGAGGGAAGCGCCTGTCATGGCCGCCAGCGATCTTACATGCCATCTGTTGGCTGTGGCACTAATTAGATGCCTTTCGTTAGCAGATGGAAGCTGAAGGTAGGGATTTCAAGTCCTTGATATCTAACTTTTTACTCGCGTAAATTTGTTCAGTAAAATTTTTATACCCTTATATACATTCTTTGGCCACCTCTGTACAAAATCTTGGCTCAATACGTTCACAAACGATTTCTGCGGTCCCTTCAAACAGCCACCAGTCCCTTTGCTTTGCGCTGTAGAATAGCAGAGACATTTCCAAAAATGGACAGAAGGTAATAATTCAGGCTAGAGCAATAAATTTAAACCTTTAAAACAGCTTTCCAGCGCTTATCACCCGTGCCAAAGGCGAAGAGTCACCGGACTGTGGACGCGTGTGCGGTGCTTAATATTCCAAAGAAGAGGACTACTAGAGATGCTCGGAACACATACACTCCACAGTAGACAAAGATGGCACTTCACAGAAGGAAATTATTGAAATGGTCTATAGACCAAAACAAAAATTTTAAATTCAAGCATGTTATGCTCGTAAAATGAGGCAATTTCAAATTATTGCAAATCACTAAATACAGAGGCAGAGCTGATCATTTTCCTGGAGCAACCTTTATAAAAGATAAGAATTAGGAGCAAGTACTATAATACTATATTTTAACTAGAACAGATATAAAATACATATTGGGTAACAGAAGCATGCTAGGTAAAAAGAAAAGCAGCATCACCCAAAACATATGAGAGCAACAACAGCTTCTGATACAGGACAGTGACACATCAAAAACACAAGTTTGCAACGGATACGGGTGCGCGTGATGTCGTAACAGACAAACAAGAGACAGCACTTGCATCTGAATGGTACTGGAATGCGAGTTGTTTGTCTCCCTGTGCGTCATACAGCTCTCCAATTTTGGCCAGGAGGTGGGGGTCGGTTGGCACAAGCGTCACTAGCTGCTGGTACCTGGCAAAACACAAAATGAGTGCAAAAAAAAGTAAAAAGAAAAAAAAACATATTTGAAGCCTATTTCTTCTAGTAACATTGTATTCAATTCAACCATCAAACATACTAAAAAAATTTAGAACACTCTTGAATGGTTTTGAAGTTTGTTCTGCTTAGTGCCCTTTCTGTATACAACACAGGTGCATCGAGGCAAAGAAATAAATGTGGTGTTGTTTTCTTTCCGTAGTAGCAATACACGTGGCCGAAAGCAAGTACGGTAGTCAGTGCATGTGCTAATGTGTTTACTACTAAAAAATTTTTAACTTCCTTTCCACAATTGTTGCACTTAGCATAGCTTTCATAAATAAAGAATGCAACTGGGCAGTTTCAGTTGAAATCAAACACGCATGACGGGGCAGGTGGTTTGATTTGCCTAAAAATATATAGGTATGTAGTAGCCCCACTTCCCTAATGAACAAGACAGTTCTTCAAACTTTTTAGCGAATTTATTTCCTTCTACAAAAATTCTTAAGTGGAGCAAGGTGAAATGCTACATTTCGGCTGCTTGATTTCTGTACCCAGTTCTGCTGGTTGTTATAAATAGGTAAAAACGAAGAAAAAAATGCAGAATAACATCTTATAAAAAATTAAAAATATATAATGTGCAACCTATTTTTTTAGTAAAAATCAAACTTTTTTGATATACCTAGTTCATGCCAGAAATAATAATGCTAAACATTGCACCTTTGATGTTTGGGTGACATATTTAAATCCTCTTATCTTAGGATTTGTCACAAATATTGCTTACTAAATACTATACATATGCAGCTAGTCCTCTACATGGGCTATCAACTGGTACAACTTTCGTTTAATTAAAATTTGCAAAGTAATTTATTGCAGATTTGTGTTTGTTCTTTGTCCCCCTTCTCCAAAGATTATTATCGTTAATTAATAAAAAAAAATTTAAATGTCATCAAAAATTAAATTTAGTCATATTTTTAACTTTTTTTTTATTAAATAGGACAATTTTTCAAAATTTCTTTCTAGTTTTTTTTGCTATTATCCCCGATGACATCACCTATCTTTTGGTATAATAAGAGTTCTCTCTTTTTTGTTGCATTTTCTGTATTAGTCACCAAACACACATCCACGGACCCGAGTCAACAAAATGGAAGTTTCACAAGTCAGCTTTACTGCGAGGCTTTTTAGGCTCAAAAAGTTAACGGCGGAGGCCTTGCAACTGTTTGGGAGGTGAAGGTATTAAAAAATATTAAATGATAACCGGATGCAAACGTATGCCAAATAAAAAATAAAATGTGCTTGTATCAATTAAGATTTCTTCAGTTGAATTTGGTGTTAGTGTCATTGGCAATACTAATTTGTCCCCAACAAAAGTCACACACAAGTGTGGCTTCGATAAACGTCGATAACTTAAAATCAATAAACTGCTGGAGGTAGCCGCAAGGAAGCTCGTAGTCATCCCATCAATCTATCCCGCGGCCGCGCGAGGTGGAGTGGTTAAGGATGTAATAGAGAAGTTTCAACTGCCCCTCTTCCCTATTTTATACTATCTCTATGGTCCATATATAGCTTTCACTGTTACCCCCAGAAACATACCCTCTCCTTTCTCTAAATCTCAAATCCCATGGCCCAAACTGGAAATCACAAGAGTGGCTTTTGTCGTGACACGAATGGTACGATGACCTGTTTCCCTGAACCAACCTTGAAGAGACAAGCCGTAAGACACCCTTTTGACAACGGTCCGAGGCTTGAAAGATAATTATGGTGTCATTTTCCCAGGACCAATGATCCTGTGCTGCTCAAATTCCAAAAATATTATTTTTCTTTTTTTGCTGTGGGGGGTGGGGGTGGGGGTGGGGGGGGGGGTGGCGGCATGGGCACATAACAATTCGGAGTTTATCGGATAAATCCGAATTGACAAAAATTTTACCGGCGGGTGTTTTTCGGATTTATCCGAAAACATGGAGCCCTATTTATAACAACTGACAGAACTGGGTACAAACACCAAGCAGCTGAAACATAGCATTTCACCTTGCTCCACTTAAAAAAGTTTGTAATTTTTCTTTTTTTTTTTGTTTTGAGGGACGGTTGTGTTATTTATGGAAGTGGGGCCACTGCACATATTTTTTTGAGGCAGACCAAAATACTCACCCCGACACGCGTGTTCGATTTTAAATGGAACTACCCAACGGTTAGTATTAGTAAAGCTGTCTGAATTTTCGAAAATATGAATGAATTAGCAAAAAGTGTTTGTTATTTGACTCAAATCACAGCACACTTTTAATATCCAAAGTATTCGAGCTCTCTAAATACTACTTGAAAATTACAAGTGATGTCCTCAGAATTTTCAAATTTCTCGTGTCAAGATTCATTACTTTGCACCTGTGCATGCACGCCAAGCTTCACTGCTTTGCACCTGCGTGCTAGGAGAAACGCCCGACGTGTCGGAGCACCTGGATTGGGTCGATGGCCTCAGAAACTTTGCTCACAATCGTAGGTCAGCCTCCTTTGGTTATAATCATGTTATTCACCTAATACTAAAAGACATAACCAGCAAACAAAAACCTTAAGCTATATCAACACGAACAAGGTAATCCCTGCTTGGCTTGACGTTACATTACAGTTTACCCAAGTTGTCCAATTAGGGCCTTTTTTCCTTAATACAAGTATGCAAAAATATTTCTCACATAATAAAACTGCTCCTTTTCACAGGCATGCTTTCTAAAAAGCGAGAGCGGCGCAAGGCACGAGCAATGCAAAAGCGTCTTTTCATTCTTGAAATTGAGGCAATAACGTCAAAATGGCAACCAAATGAGACAAGTTTGGTTAAATTAAATTTTAGGTGTAGTAACTGAGGTAGTGAAGCAGATTTAATTAACTGTGGGTGTCGTCCCTGTGAGACCACAAAAAAGACACAAGGCACTTCATAGAGCCAGAGAGAGAAATTTATGTGCCTATTCTGAACACTTCAGTTCCATTGAGTGGGAGGCCCACATACAAGAGGATACCATAACCTCCAAAAGGAAGAAAACACAAATCCATATTTGACAGTGATAGACTGCGCCATGATCGCTTGTGACGAGAAGACTATAATATGCATAGTCACCATTCTAACGCTTGGTCCATGTCCTTCATGAGCTCGTAGCTGCATGCACGGTTAAGGCCTTGCACGACACTTTGAGATATCATTTATGACTTAAGGCATGCATTTCCAAGTTTGTACTTATGGGTGCAATCTGCTGCAAATGACTCACATTCTCAATTTATTTGGAAAAAGTTGGTGTATTTTGCTAATCAATGCATACATTGTAACTGGTAATATAGGTGAGAAATATTCCCCAAAAGTCATTAGAATGACATCAAGAAACGGAAAAGCCTTTATTTAGAGGGTTTGCACACTTGATCACATGGTATCTCACAAAAACACAGTTTGGTCCCATTTTATCAAGCACTAAAAAATTTGGATAAGGAATTGCCACGCGCATTAAATAGACAATTGTCACACCCAGTTCTCAAGCTTCAAGTAGCATCAGGAAATCAGTGTTTTCCCAGTTTTAACATATTTTGTGTTTCCATCAAAGGCAGATAATGACCTGTTAAACTCATAAGTCCTGAATTGCTGCACCTCTCACGAGTGAAGATGGTAAAACTGACCCACGCATTATAAAAGGCTACATACACACGTCTCAACTGGTAATGGGTGAGGATACGTGTAGCCTATCTGATAGGTCACTTGAGGGAAGGGCTTGATGATGGCTTGCAACTTGTAGAAGCAGTCAAGGGCCTCTTCCAGAGTTCCAAGCTTCTGGTATGCTAAACCTTAGGATGAACCAATGCTCGAGTCAGAATGATGCACAAAACGAGTTTATTGTTGAGATCTGCAAAGGAGAGCTTCCTCAAATAATATAAAATTACCATTTTGACACGCAGCCTACTTATAAAATGCACACCTGGGTTAAAAAAATTTTTTTTTAAGCTTGTACGTTTAACTTTGTTACAACAAACACTGATATAGTATACCAAAGTATAGGATATAGTGTACTATATGCAACGTTTGGTTGGTCATGCCTTAATTCAATAAAAGTTCTACTTCCAAAAAGTTTAAGACATTTAGTCAGATGGAACAAACACTTTTGGTCAAAGATAAACCAGAAGAATTAGTTCTAAGTTTTAAAATAATTAAGGTTGTTACTACAACCATAATTCTTTAGGTACATATTGTAAGGTAATTTGTTGAAAAGTTGTAACATCTGTACAAAATCAGGAACTTCAAAAGATCCCACAGATTTGAATCTATGTAAAATTAAATGTGCTGAAACATGGCAATAAAAATGGCCCCTCCTATGTTTTACTGACAACCAGTCATCGCTTTTTATGATAATCAAGGTAGCTTTCCTGCAATGCATGAGAGTACAAAGCTAGGAGCACCCCACTTGGGATTGTTAATCAGGGACTTGAATAACTCACTGTCCATTTTGTAATTTATATAATCAGGAAAGAGTGTGCAATATCCCATACTGTCGAGACCGGTTATAACGAAGTCGGTTTTTATAACGAAATAACGGCTGCAGCGAAGCGATCACGATTTCCCATTCCCGTTTGCACTTCGTCATAACCGAAGGCGGTTATAACGAAATAGCGTATATAGCGAAGTGATTTCCGATTACCGTTGACTTCGTTATAACTGATCTCGACAGTACTCAATTCTCAGTTTAAAATCAATGATTATAGTTGTTGCAAAAGATCATACTTTATTTTACAGGCCGGCAACCAACTAACTTGGGCACCACACAGAGAAACCACAACAGTTTCTCTTTCTAGAGTAGAAGGCACCAATAACAGAAAATAGATTTGGGTACAGATCAATATTTGTTATAAAAGCTACTTTCGAAAAAGTTTTTTTTTAAAACCATGGTAGCGCAAAGTGCATTTACAGACCTTGTGTACCTTTAATCAAGTGATAACTGCAATAGCACTGGTCTTCACAAATCAATATCATCTAGAATTGTGATAGCATTATCTGAAAACAGTGCTAACAACTTTAAAAAAAAAAAAAAAAGAACAGCTATAGTGGCTTTGAAAATGGTAAATATAATACCAGTATGAAAAGTAATTTTGAATTGAAGAACCTAGCACAGCAGTTTAAACATGTGCCTCCTTTGTTTGTGCATGACAGCTTATTTTGCATGTTTCAGTGAGATTCTACATATCCAGAAATATGTGAAAAACAAACATCCAGAAATATGGAAGGATCTCCTGATTCTTACATATTTTTGGATGCCGTCAAAGAAGGCTAAAGCTGCTAAAAAAAATTAATAATAATTTCATCTGTTTTTAGTCCCTACAATATCTCTCACTAAGTGACTGTTAAAACTATTAAATTTAACGGGAATGCTACTAAATTAGCAATGCTGTTTGTGAACAGCGAAATAATCTGTGTTTCTTTTTAACTTTGCTATGATTTGACATAAGTCGACAAAAAAGGTGAGGACACCTAAGCACTTCTTAAGAGTTGTGAATGCGAAAGCATGCCGCCTGAGACGTATTGGTTCCGCCTCGCATTGTCGAAGAGCCTTGTCCTCCTGCTGTTTGAGACGCTTTGAATCACGATCCGCTTGCACCTCCCGATGGCCGAGCACACGCTTTCGTGAAGTGACGGCACCGTGCTGAGCTCGGCTGTGCTGCGTCTCCAGAGTCTGCCTGTGCGGGCTCTGCAGGCTTTGCGGCCAGTCGCTTTCTCTTACTGGCGGCCAGGCCGCAGCGCCACCATGGAGAGGGCTTTTCTGGTGGCGTACCTTGGAAATACGCCGCGCAAGAGCCAATGGGAGCCTCGTTCCTTGAAACTATGATGCGCGCCAGCCAATGGGAGCCTATCCATTAGATTTCTGCTACAGACGACAGGCTTTGCTCCATTTGGGACAGGGGAAGGCGTTGTTTGGCGCGGCTTCAAAAGCTGATGACGTCGGTTCACTCCATGGGACAGTTAATGCTTTCGCATATTAATAAAAAAATAAATATACTGCCTAAACATGTCTTGAGAAAAGCAATGTATGGGTTACCTAAATGGCTCTATGTAATCTTAAAACTGCCAATATTGCCACTTTTTGTCTGGAGCTTAGGAGAGAAATGACGCTAAACGACGTGTTGTGGGAACAGTAGTACAGTACAATCATCACATATATGCTCTATTCAAGAAATACATTTGCAACAGATTTTTCTAATCTGAAAGAGAAATCGAGGATGCCAACGCAAACCAAAATTTACAGACCTGTTCAGTCTCAAGCTGCAGAGTTTAACAAAATATTACAGCACATGGTGCCCCAACCTGGAGCTCTCAAGCTAGGGTTGGAAAATATATGCTTGTAGATGCATGCAGATACCTTGGTTATACAGGGCCTCAACACAGCTGGCTTCAGTGGCCAACGCCTCCCTGTAGTAGTCGATTGCCCTCTCCATGTCGTTACTTGCAAAGCAGCAGTTACCTTTGTTCACAAGAGCTGCACAACAGGCTTTTGTTACAATGTGATCGAGCATGAAAATATGCCAATGCTAGTTTAATGAACCAAACATTTTCACTATACAGTCAAACCTCGATGTAACAAACTTCTATGTAACGAAACCTTCGATGTACCGAAGTATATAGTAACTTTTTCTAACCGCAAGTGTATGCACGCCATGTATTTTTGACCTCTATGTAACAAAGTCCCGTTGGCCGATATTTCTATGTAACAAAGTTTCACTGACAATTGGGCACAATCTTTTGGGTCCCAAAGGTGATTTTGGGAAGCACATGCGCTGAAATGGGTCCCCGATAAAGCGCAAAAAGTGAAACGGGCCGAATCTGGCGAGTGGGGTGTACAGAACGGCCACTAGAGGACACTAGAGCCGCCGCCGTTTCTTTTGTCAGCTTCATTTGTACTGCGTAGTTTGTTTCGAGGCCTAACTAAAAGCATGCGTTTCTCATTGTCCTGGGCGATGGAGCCTTGAAGGCGATGAAGCCACACCTAACAATGTTGACCTCGACGACTTTCTATACGCCGACTCTGCTGTCATGCAAAGGAGGAGGTGACCGACGAGGCGGTAGCTAGCGATGTTCGTGGGAACCCGCAAGACGGGGACGACATCAAGCTGATGAGAAAGACACCTGCGATGTGCCCAGTAACCGTGAAGTGGTGGACGCGATCAATGTCTTGAGGCGGTTCGCAAGCACACAGCAAGACGAAGACGCGATGCAAGCCATCTGGCTATGCGAACATCGTGTGAGGCCAATAATAATGCCAAGAGTGTCCCAGAAAAAGGTGACGGACTAGTTTCAACCGAAATAAAGGCATCCTCGGTGAGTTTTGTGCACCCGAGAAACATTTGTGGAAACTTTCTTTAACGTTAGCCCCGAATTTCTATGTAGCAAAATTTCAATGTAACGAAGTAAATTCCGAATTTTACCTACTTCGTTACATCGAGGTTTGACTGTATCCAGTTAAGGAATGAAAAAGCATTATAAAATCTAGTGTTCAACTTCATCAAGATCTCAGAGCATATTTGTCTCTCTGTCCATAGTCTTTTAAAGAAGTTGCCTCACCTCCAGCATTGTATCTGTCGGCAGCAACTGCCTGGTCAGCATACTTGTCTGCAAGAGCTTGGTCGTTTTGCTGAAAACGTTCACAGTTGTTGGGTCAGCATATTTTATACAGCAAGAGACACCATCTGAAATCTTCTATAGTAATCATACTGCAAACTGGGGCAACACTTGTACAGATTTTAACAGGCATTTAATGCGACTATTTTGAACACTTGAGAAATACACTAAAACATGCAACACTAATTTTGTCCTAACAAAAAACGAAAAAACTTAAAAGTATATGTTTTTAGAATATGCATACTACTTCTACAATGAACCTTGGTGCTGTAAAACGAGCTAGAAAAATCGGCACCTGCAAATAAAAAGGTTGAACTCCCACCGAATGTGCAGTTATAGTGGTGTATTTAACTCAATGATATTTCAAACACAGCAGATTCCTTCCTGTAAAAGTTGAGACCAACAAACCTGCCAGGGTCAAAAGAGGACATCAATAAGACAATTGAGTTAGCAATAGGTGTAACTTGGGGTGGCGTTTCCCAATAAGCAAGACAAACAGATGACATACTCTTTTATCTGTTTGCTGCATATATTGGGAGGTGGTGTCACATGCTAATATCGCTAACTCTGTCGTCTGCAAACTACGCTGTTGACCCCGGCCTGTTTGTTAACATAGTCTCGGTTTTCACAGGAAGAAAGCACTATCTTGAAATTTCACCAGCTGCGCCACCTAAATGTACATTCGGTGAAAGGTTGAGCTTTCTATGCGCAGGCGCCGATGTTTCTGGATCATTTTACAGCACAAGAATTATTGTAGACACACCTTCAATAAAGTATAGTTTTGATACTCTTCGAGCCTATTTTGTGTTTTGGTAATGCATTGTACGCACATATAGTAAACTCTTCTGCTACCACTGACCCACTCTGGCATCTAAATATACTTAAATACAATAAAACTTTCATGGAAAGAGAAAATCGAAATTTATTTTTAATGCACTAAATAATAACCTCAAGAATTTTCTCAACTGGTGTGCTTTGCTTCCTAGGGGCTCAAGAGCACACCACAAAATTTTTCCCCATGAAAACTGGCAGCAACCGCCGAAACCGAAACTTCTGCTGAGAATCTGGGAGAGAGAGAATATAGCTCTCACATGCACTCACTGCAGAAAAACAAGTGGAGGCTGAAACATTGTGCACATGCTTTCTATTCCTCCTGTCATGCACACACAATAACTGCGGTACAGTCGGTTCACAGTTTGTCAAACATATTTACAAAAATTTATATCACAGGCAGTGGCGATCATCAGGGTCAGCGGTACACGAAACGATAGCATCGCCGCGAGTTCCTCCCCTCGCAGTGGCCCGCCGAGACTCCTTTTCCACCACCCCTGCCACCCGCACCCCGCCGCCGCCGCCGCCGCTCGCGTGTCCGCCCCTCCCCCCCCCCCCCCCGCTCTCGCGTAGCCCGCCGCGACTCCCCCCCCTCCCCCCCCCGCTCTCGTGGCCTGCCGCGACACCCCCCTGAGCGCTGCACCCGGGGCGGCCGCCGCCCCCGCCCCCCCCCCCCTTGTGACGCCACTGATCACAGGGTCATTAATAACAATTAAGGTTTGCACTTACCAGAAAATAAAGGAAAGACAAATTGGTTGCTGCAGTGCTGGCAACTTTTGTGTCTTTTTTTCAAATGCCTTGAGAGTTTCAATTGCCTGAAACACATTTGAGCAACATGCTCTTTTCAAGGGTCACTCAAGTGCATCAATTTCACCTAAAAGTATACCGTGAAATCCCATAAGGACGCTTACCCAAAATGAATAAACGGCTGGGCTATCTTTTGAAATGTGAAAACAAAACTTTATAAAATTAAAGTTATAAAACACCGGGCCATGTGCGACACACCATGTAAAATGGGAACTGATACCGCCAATCGCAGACACGGCAAGTTTGCATTTCACGATGCGATAAACACGCAGGAATTCGCTACAAAACCCTTGAGTAACGGTAAGATATCACAGATTGCGGCCGCAGCAGATTCGCTTTACACGGTGCAAAGGACACGCGGGAACCTGCTGCAAACTCGCACGTCATGGGAACCGATACCTCAAATTGCGGATGCAGTAGATTTGCATTTCACGGTGCAACAAACATGCGGGGACAACTCGTAAGTCACGGGAACCGATATCGCATGTGTAGATTGAGGACAAAAAAGCAGGAGCCCACTACAAACTCGCATGTCACAGGAACGAACATTGTGCAGATCGTGGATGCAGCAGGACTCGCGTGTCATATGCACCAATACCCTGTGCACAGATAGCGCACACAAACGCGTGAACCCACTACGAACTCTCATGTCACATGTACCGGTACCACAGATTTCGCGGTTGATGTGATTCCCGTCGGACATCGCGTGATGTCTGACAAGAATATGGGGTGGGCAATGTTTAGGAATTTTTGTGTTATAGATATTTAGCCAGAAAAACAGGACAGGCGGCACCTTATGGGATATTATGGTAGTTGGCTATGAGTGTCACTTGGCTGATCATCAAAGGCTCACCTGATTAAATTCCCTTTTCCTGAGGTATGCGACTGCTTTGCTGATTTCAAGATCGTTCGCAATGTCAGAGTAGGCTGACGCCTTGATTTGCTCTACACACCTGTGAGAAAAGGCATAACAATTCAGCAGGCTTGTCCAGCTACGTTAATCAAGCATGCATTGTATGCACACACAACCAATATTTTTTAAGAGATTTCATCGAAAGAGTTCACTACAAATCTATCATATTAATATTAAAAAAATAAATAAAAATGTTAGATAAACGTTTATTCACAGAAGTAAACATACAACTATTTGCATCAGTCTTTATTTTCTAAAAATTCTTACATTCAGAATTATGGAATAAAAACCAGCAAGCAAAAATGCATAATAAAGAACTAAAAATATGAAGTCTAAAATTGTAACATAATTGAAACTTAAGCATAGTCTTTGATCCTTCAAAATATTATTGAGGTCACTGAAAGGTTGTTTGCATACCACCTATAAGTAAGACAATTTGAACAGCAACCTTGCAGAAAACGCAGAATGGCAGTCACCGTTATACCAACAGACTAAAAAAATACACCCCAAAGTAGCCAAATCTAGATGATCGAAGGAAGTAGGATACAGCTGTTTATATTTCCTTTAGTCTCGCGAGTCTCCGTCATGACTTATGCCAGCTCCCCTTAACTTCATCCATGATATCTCGACTCTTGGAAGGAATGGCCACAAAAGTCAGGCTACCCACCATTCGTAACCTTCCGAAAATGAGGTGCTGATGACTGGGGCAATCAGCTTGGCTGCTGTCAAGATGCACCATTCAGCTTCGTGTCTCCTGCGGGAGGTCACATACCATCTCACATCCGTGCATCTGGTTTAGGCATCATCCCTTGGCATCCACGCTTACCGCTCTCTTTCGATTTGCTGAAGGGAGTCATTTTTTATTTCTTCATAGTAGAGGTTTTCTATTGGGTCATCCTGTGGAAGAAGAGAGGAGGCATGAAGTTGCTTTGTTGAAGCTGTGACAGATCCATTATTAACCCTTTCATGCCCAAAAATGTACTTGAAATACTGGAGACCTACTACCTTAACCATGACCATAGTTTTTAAAACACACAATAACAAAAACCTGCTCTGAGAAAAAAAACAACCGTATTTATATAAACACGTTTTTGAAATGTTGCAAGTGTGCGAGATTGGGAATTTGCAGAACTACCTCAAGTTTAAAGACTGAAAGCAATTATGACCTGGAAGAAGCGGCACAGGTGCATTTCGAATTTTGCACACTAGAGAAATGTATGTGTAATCAGATTTACGATATTTTCACCTGTTTTTCTTCTCGTAGTTTTGAGGCCGGTGGTGCATGCCATTATACCTCACATCCACTGTCAGCTTTCATTTTAGAGGACAAGTGGTCTGTTATGAAGATGCATTTCGATCCTGTACTAATGCTAAGTGCAGGTACCCCTGCCTTTGCGACAGGTGGCGCTAAACTTCTTGAGGCGCACGTGGCACGGGAGAAAAAAAACATTCTTGAGTTGTTGCTACTGCGCAATGCTGGGCATCAAAGGGTTAATGCACTGAATGTACACACGCATAACACAGTTATCGCAAACATGACATCGGTGCTCTCTCGCATCACAAGGCTGGTTCACACATTTGCATTTGACTGTGCTCGAGTGCATTGCATTTCTTTCAATCCTCAGATATTTTTTTATATTTTTTATACATATAATATTTCCCACATGACCTTGAAATAATTACTAACAATGTTATATATTCCTCATGTTTTGATGGCAAAAGTGCAGTTCTTTTTGACAACTGGGCAATCCTGAGAGAAAAAGACAAGAAACCGGGAATCGCTTGTTCATGCTGATTGTGTCGCGCATGTACAGGGTCCCGATCATTTCGTGGAAACACGTTCCGTTGAAGCACGTTCCTTAAAGGACACATGCAAAGAAAAAGAACATTTTTTTTAAACAGCTTAGATGGAAAAAGGATACCATAAAACGATTTTACAATGAAGGAAAAAATTTTAGAGCTATATTTATGGCGCTATACGAATTTGTAGTCGGCACCCGCGGGAGCCGCCGCTGGTCACGTGGTGGGCCTTTGCGCCGTCGTGCTGCGTCGCCGGCGCCGCAAGTCACGCCGCCGTCGCCGCACGCTGAGCATTGTACGATGCCGCTTCAACGCGATTTTCCACGCCGCCGCCGCCACCGCACAAGTTCGTCTGCTTCGGGGCGCTGCCGCCGTCACCTGACCGGCGACCGGCGCACAGGTCTATCACGTCTGCTTGCGCTTTTTCAGGAGTTTCCTTTGGGCTCTAAAAATTACTTATTTATCTTAGTTTTTTGTTATGCTTCAAACAAAGATGAATAAGTTACTTTTAAAGGTCATAGGAAGCATCTGAAAGAGCGCAAGCACCACGTGACAAATATGGACTCATCACGTGATAAATAAGGGCCACTTTTCCGCGGTGCCCGCGGGCGCCAACTACAAATTCGTATAGCGCCGTAAATATAGCTCCAAAATTTTTTTCCTTCGTTGTAAAATCGTTTTATGATATCCTCTTTCCATCTTAGCTGTTTAAAAAAAATGTTTTTTTCCTTTGCATGTGTCCTTTAAACACATTTCATGGACACACGTTTTGTGGAAACACGTTTCGTGGACACACATTCATTGACACTGTACGTTTTGTGGAAACTCGTTTCGTGGACACATGCTCCTGCGACGTTCGTCAACAACATATCTTTTTAACTAAGCCACTAAAAACTAGCACGTGATTCACTGAGGCGTGTTTACCCAGGCCTTGGGCCCCCCTCTGCTGTCTCGCCCTGTAAACCAGGCAAGACGTAAAAAGCTTGTTGCGAAAAAAGCAGGGTTGTGTTCAACGAAACGTCGCAAGGTTGTCAATGAAACGAATGCGGGAAGCCTTCCGATAATATGAACTGTTGATGAAGCGTCAAACGATCTGTCAATGAAACATTGTTTGATGAACTGATTCCCAAGCAGCACAGATTTGGCCCATCATTGGACGATGGCTGGCAATGGTCCTTTGGCCAGTGGCAAGACCGTGGCCAGCCATTGACCGATGATTGGCCTTTCTCTCGACATTCGCCAATGACCACTGGCCATCAGCCATCGGCCAAGCATTACCCAATGACTGGCCTTTCTTTCGGCCATTGGACAAAAGACCACCACTAGCCATTGGCCAAGGCTTGGCCAAATTCTATGCTGCTTGGGTTGCCACTCGAACCACAGCATGCATCAATTATATTTGGAACGTTATGACTATTGTATAGTTCAAAAAGGGTAAAAATTCCGAAACGTCGCCCCCCCATTTAAGTATTGGTACGACTAGAGTCACTGAATGTTCCCAGAGTACCAGAACTCCCAAGCTTCGTTTCAGAACCGAGTCACGGCACAGCAGTCGCGATCCCCAATGTGCCGTTACCCTGTGTGATCGAAGCGATACGCATACAGTGTAGCGTTCATTCTCGCGTGAGCTCTTCAATTCCCGTTCCTGGCCCGTGGCGACACTGGTTTGTTTTTACTAAAGCTCTTTCCTTCATTCCGAGCAGTTCGTGACTTGCTCCTCGCTGTCTCGTCTCTCTCTCTTGCCTCAAAACACATCGAAGTCGAGTGTTAGGCTTAATGTCTGAGGCGTACAGTAAGAAACGTGGCACCAGCGCAACCGGAGCGAGCAAACGATCCAGCAATCTTCTTCGGCGAACCAGATTAGCGACTACTTGATATAAAAAATTTAGAAAAAATCAAGGCACCTTCCGTTTGTTCTTAACTCGTCGATGCCCAAAGCTCCCACCTGTGCATACCCACCGTAGCCGTGGTAACGTGCCAATGTTTTATATACGTTTTAACGCGAAAGCGTTAACTATCGGTCTGTAACCGCAAAAAAAAAAAAGCGAAAGAAATGCCCATTTTCTCATCGGCTGGGGAGACCGGTTCCTAGATAGCCATTGGCGGCCGCCTCACTAGAGCGCGCACTCGGCTGCTGCTCTTGTGTCAGGCATTGCCGGAGGAGGGCGGGGGTGGGGGGGGGGGCTGCAGCCGCTTCACAAGAGCGTGCGCTCGGACGCCACTCTCGTGGCAGGCATTTTCGGAGGGGGGTGGCTGTGGCTGTTTCACGAGAGCGGCGGCCGGAGGGGGTGGGGGGCTATGGCCGCTTCTGCTCGTCTCGGCCCCAAGGAGCATGGCGGCACCTGAGGCATTTATATCGTCGGTGGCTGCAACCTCGGCAGTAGCGAAACGTGGCCGTCCACGCCAGTACACCGCAGACGAACTAAGGGAGCGGAAGAACGACATTCATGCTTTCGCATTCACGACTCATAAAGAAGTGTTTAGGTGTCCTCGAAATATTTTTGTTGTTGTTTTGGGCCGATCCACAAAATGGTTCACCAATAACTTCCGCCACGGGCTAAGACAGCCAATCAGAACTGGATTCTGCGGGATTGACTTCCGGTAAGCGGACTGAATGGAATTTGGTAGTCCGGTAACATCCAGTGGCTCTAGGCACAACAAGCGAGCTTGGAGCAGGTTTCCGCGTGTTCATCCACCTAGATACCCAAGTTTGAGGCGCCCGCAAGCTGCGCGCGCGATATCAGTTACTGTGACACGCGAGTCTGCAGCAGGTTCATGCGGGTTTATCACACCTTGAAATGCGATTTTGTCTTATTCGTGATCTGTGATATCAGTTCCATGCCACGTGGTCAATAGCGGGTGCCGGTCTTTTTAGGTCATTTTTTTATAAACTTTTGCCGTCTCATCCCCAAAGATCGCCCACCGGATAGTTTTAGCCACTTATCTCTTTGAAATGGGTGGGCGTTCCTAGGGGATTTTATGGTCATGTTTGATGTTGTCAGTTTTCACATTCAAAAGAAGACACGCAAATTACCTAACTAAAATTTCACGCATGCTAAAAGAAACATAATTGGCATCAGGGCGTTCCTGGGGGATTTTATGGTCATGTTTGATGTTGTCAGTTTTCACAGTCAAAAAGAAGACACGCAAATTATCTAACTAAAATTTTACGCATGCTAAAAGTAACATAATTGGCATCCCACACGTAGCTCACCGAAGAGGGCTCTCCCTTCTCGTCATCGACGTGCTCGAGCACGACGTCGAGCAGCTTAAGGAAGCTCCTCTTCATCTTGTCCCGGTCCCCTATGGTGTAGTGGCACACGATGAGGTGCAGGGCAGACCGGAAGTCCGCCCGCTCTGCCATGATGTACTCCAGGGACGTGATGGCATCCGCCAGTTGGCCCATCTTCACAAACGCCAGCCCAATGTTCTTCATGATCTTGATTCTGACGAGAAAGCAGAGACGGGTCACAGGGGCTGCACGGACTGCGTTCCCTCGCTCAACCACAATTAGGGTTTAGCGATTACGGGCATGGTGAGGAAAGTCATTCGAATTTCTTCCACTACACTGTACCCTGTTGCAGGTTAAGACAAGCTCCTCTTGCAAAGTCCTGCACTTTTTCTACTTTAGCGGAGCAAACACTGGAGAAAAGGCGAGTTCACTCGACTGCTCTCCAACGTCCGCTCGCTTTTCTTAACCTGCAACAGGGTGCAATAGCATATTTTTTTTCTCTATGGGTCTTTATCGCAACATTTATGTTTTAGCAATTACTGTTTCAAACAAACAAGAGAGGTCTCCTCCGCCTAATTTGAATTGTACCGTAAACCAGCTTGCCCATTCAGATTTTGTGCCCCTCAGGCATATGAAAGCTACAGACTTCAGTAGAGCGATATCCTAGCGGTGGTCTCTAATGGCTGATGAAAACACAATAAAATGACCACAAGGTAAGTTGATGCCAGGTTGAACCTCAAAGGTGACTTTCTCCTTAGCTTATAATCATAATTATAATCCTAGTTACCTCATATAAATTCAACTGGACTCACAAAGGCTTGCAATTAGAGCTTCCACAAAGGTCAGATATATATTGTTCGAACTACCTCATGTCTTTATGGGTGTTCGGAACTTGGTCAAGAGCCATTCGGTAGAATTTGATGGCCTTCGTGTAATTGCGCTGGAGAAAGCAAATGTTGCCCATGTTCAGCTTGAGACGTCCTGAAATAATAAATATTCTTGTTACCTACTGACATAAATTTAACCACTGAGATGTTAACTCCAAACACACAAACACACACATACAGACATATATATATATATATAAATTCTACATGTTTTTTCTCCCCATATTTTACCATTTCACAGCCTCAGCCCCCAGGCCATGCCTGCTTTCACTGCACATTCCAATAAGCAAGAGTTTCGCATTTTCTATCTTGCATGAACTGCTAGCATTGCCTCATTACTTCCCTACAGATATCCATCATTTAGTACAAGTCTTTCTATCACAATGCCAAGAGAATTCACTGATGCCGCAACATCTCGTTGGCAATCAAGACTGCTTGGAGGCAATCCCACAGAGAGAAAGAGACCGATTTTGTTCACGAAGAAGTTTTGTATATGTAAAGGCAATAACTGAAATAAACATTAAAGGTTACACAAGATACACTGTTACATTTGTTTGTTGACTAATCAAGCATTCTGTTGGCATTGGTATATTATGTGAACAAAACAAATTTGCCAGCAGAACATTCCAGCAAGCCTTATGAAATGAAGGTTGGCCATCAATAAAATGTCATTCAATATAAAGGTGTCAATAAATTAACGTTAGTGAATCTATGTCTATTCCTTGACAACTCCCACTGAAACTAAATTTAATACAGACATAAACTAAAAAAATGAAAGATGTTTACAACTTCTTGTAACGCCTAATTAGAGCACAGCTTTTGAGGAGGAGGAGGGGAGGGTACTAAGGGGAAGGTATGCCCCTCCTCCTCATCCATACCCTCTCCTCCTCCTTCTTTCACGTGCGAAACGCGTGTCGTCAAGCAATGTTTTGGCGCGGTGCCGAAACGTCACATGACGTTTTGGTGAAGTCCTGTGACGTGTCAGTACATGACCTCCACCGAAACATGATGTGACGTTTCAATGGAAGTCACGGTGACGTTTTGGCACGTGACTTCCATCGAAACGTCATGGTGACGTTTTGTTACGGTGACATTTCGTCACGGTGACGTTTTGGCACAATGAGGTCACACCGCCGAAACATCATGTGACGTTTCGGCGCGGTTATGAAACATCACTCGTGACATTTCAGCGTGGTGTTAAACGTCACTCGTGACATTTCGGTGCGGTGACGTCACTTGTGCTGAAATGTCACGCTATGTTTCGGAGCAATGCCGAAACATCACTTGCGACGTTTCAGCGCAGTGCCGAAATGTCACGAGTGACATTTTGGCATGGTGACGTTTTGGCACTGTGCCGAAACGTCGCATGACGTTATGGGACGTCTTCCATAATGTACCGCGAAGTTACACCGACAGCGACGCCGCTTAAGCTGGAAACGGGCGCCTAGGAGCTGCGCCCTGAAAAAACGAGATGGCTGCTCCTTTCCCAGCTGAACATAACTTAGCTGAAAGATTGAGCACATTAGACATATGGCGAATTACCATTATGCAATGTGTCACAAATTTATGTACTGTAGACTCTCATTAATTCGGACATACAAGGACCAATCGATTCTGTTTGATTTAGCAGAAGATTGAATTCTACAAAAAAATGTTAGACATATATCAAAAAGGTTACCTACTTGTGAAAAAAAAAAAAGACACAGATATACTATTTCTGTGTGTGCACTACATTCATTTACACATCCAACTTGTGTCATGGGGCTGAAAATAGCTTTCAATTGCTGACTTTTTGTTGAGCAACTAGAAATAAAAATAATGCTCTATCCATGGCTATGGATAAGGAAATAATATGGGAGCACTACATAATTGTCTAGATTCTTTTGGGAACAGCAAAGCATTTCGCTAATCATTGCCTGCTCATAGCGCTGCCAGTTTAATACCAATGGCCTCCTCTTGTTGCTCCAAGAACCCACAAAGTTCGAGAAGAACTATGACATGGCTCATTTTCTTTCGTGTGACTTAAGCAATTTACAGATGCATTGTCATAGAGCCTACCAACCAAATATTTAGGATTTGTTTAAGTTAACAATGAGTATTCATAATATTATCATAAAAAATCTTCTTCCTAATAGGCCTTCTTTTAGATTGTGGAATATACAGGCATACATTTTCTAACTTTATGTCATGCAGTAATCTTGGTTAAAAGGAATGTCATAAATAAGCTGCTACCAATACAAAAAGTGCTCTTACCAACATTAGAGAATGCTTTGTTCTTGACAATGATTTGATAGGTATTCAATGCTTCGGCAAACATTTCATTGTTGGCATACTGCACAGCCAGGTTGAACAGCACCTGCAAGAGCAGACGTGTTATCTATGCCAAAAGAAAACCAGCTAACTTTCAATTTTCTGAGGCAGACTGACTCACGCAATAGGTGAGATCCAGGTTAGGAGCAATCTCTGCCGAGAGCTGCTCCCGCTGTCGAGAAAGATGTTTCTCTTTCATTACGCCATCCTTTGCTTGATCAAGAGCCTGCATTGAAAAAAATATTATGATTTGATGCCCTGCATTAAAAGTGTATTGTGCTGGAATACCCCAAATAATTAACAGATTAACGGCAAAAAATAATTAGTGTATTGCATACCCACAAAAATAGATTATGGATATGTGCGGGTATCTACTACAATAAAATTGGCAGATGAGGGTAAAATTACACAAGATTTCAGGGAGCAGTTTAGATGCAAATTTGGCATTGACACAAGTGGGGTGCAACAGATAAATTTTGCACCACCGGACCTGAGACACTGTGTATTCTTTCTTCCTTTTATGTGTTTTTCCTTAAAGTCCCTATCCCAGGTTAAGTTATGTCAGTTTTTCACCAGTTTGCCTGCACACTGATCCTTCTTTCAAATTTTGCACATAGGATATGGGAATGTGAAACACATTGGAATCGTGTATATCAGGGTTCACCCCACGGTGCAGTGGCTTGGCCACCCACTGCTCCGACTGACCGCCCATTGCTCCAAGTGACCGCCCACCGCTCTATTATGCTACAGGATGACCATGCGATTTTGCCTGGACACATGGCTGAAGACCGTCATACTCAGCATTAGCAGGCTTGAACACCATGTTATCGCGTCTTATCGCATCACCGACTGCCGCCACTCTTTCAAACAAGAGCGGAGCTGCAAAGCGCTGCCAGTGAGAAAGGGTGAGGGTGGGGGTGGGGGGTGCTCGGCCGAGGAGAAACACAAAATAAACAGACGCAGCGAACGCGCACTGTGCAGCAGCTCCCTCTGCAGGCGGTGAGTGGCAAAGAGCAGAAAACTGACAGGACTTTTCTTTCCCTGCTCAATGCTTGCTTGTGCGGTGGCTTGCTTTACCTTTGCCTCTTCGCTCGCTCCCCCTTTCCTTGCCCACTTTTTTTTTTTTCTAAGGCAATTTGGTTTTTGTTTTATTGTCGCAGTGTGGCGCCACTCACAGGGCCGCAAAGTTAGAGAGTTTACGCAAAGTGCGTTCTGTTGGCAAGCTATATTGTGCCGCATTGCAAACTAAACCCCCTACCGCTCGCGTGGTGGTTGTGTCCACCCCTAAAAAATTCCTGGGGAGAACCTTGGTGTATCTCAAGCCACGACTGGCTCACGCCAGAATGGCTCCTTTTAAACAGCCAAGGCTTGCTTTCTTGCTCCAAGGGCAAATGTGTCACTTGTGCCTTGAACTTACATGGTAAAACTTGGTGAAGAGCGATTCTGGGGAAGTGGGAAAGCCGGCGATTGAAGCGGGTAGGCGGCAGCTCTTCCAAAGGCGTGCGAATCTGAGTGGATTTGGTGTTTCCTTCGTAGATTTTGTTCTAGCGTGCATGAAACACCATAGTTTGCACAGATTTAGCAAGCACTAGGACAGGAATCTAGGCTAGTTCAGGCCGCCAGGAGGCCATTAGCAAGTAAAGCTAAAGTATAACTTCGTTGTAAATTTCAATATTTTTTTTTTTTTTACATAGCGTGCTTAGCATTATTTGAGGTAGATAGGGGCAATGGCTCAGCGTAGGAAACCCTCCAAAGAGGGTGATTACCTAGTGTCATGTGGCGAGTGCATGCGGTGGATGCATCTAGATGAGACAGATTTTGAGAGCTTAGCGAAGGCGGAACAGAGTAGCCTGGTTTGCCGAATCTGCGAGAGGGTTGCGGAGGGATTTAAGTTGATAGAAGGGGGAGTGTGCAGCTAGGGTTGAGGAGGTCAAGCGGGAGGGGACGCACCTCCTGGGAGGGTTAACTTTTGAAGCCTTGGCTTAAAATTTAATTAAATTTACAGGGTAGGCTGGTGGTCATTCTAGAGGGTGCATAAAAAAATGAAAGCCGTTTACAACTCCCTGTAACGCCGGATTGGAGCGCAGCTCTTGAGGAGGAGGACGGAAGGGTACTGAGGGGAGGGTATACCCCTGCTCCCTCCTCCTCCCTCGTTATCCTGCCTGCTACTCCTCCTCCCCTTATCCTCCCCCTCCACCCCTCCTTCTCCTTCACCTCCTCCTCATCCTTCAACCTCATCCCCTTGCCTCCTCCTCCTCTCACCTCCCCTCCTCCTCCACCCTATTGCTGTCCTCTTTGCCACTCAAGCCGGAAACGGCCTGGGGCCACGTGACCCCTAGGTCACGTGGCCCCAGGTCACGTGACCCCCAGGTCACGTGACCCCTAGACCACGTGGCCCCAGGTCACGTGACCCCTAGGTCACGTGGCCCCAGGTCACGTGACCCCCTAGACCACGTGGCCCCAGGTCACGTGACCTGGGGGCCACGTGGCCTAGGGGCCACATGGCCTAGGGGGTCACGTGACCTGGGGTCACGTGACCTTGCGGTTACGCCGACGCCGACGCCAACGGCGACGCCGCTCAGGCCGGAAACGGGCGCCTAAGAGCTGCGCTCTAAAAAATGAAAGCCGTTAACAATCCCCTGTAATGCCGAATTAGAGCGCAGCTCTTGAGGAGGATGAGGGAAGGGTACTCAGGGGAGGGTATATATACTGCTCCTCTCACCTCCTCATCCTACCTGCTACTCCTCCTCCCCTCCTCCACCTCCTCCTGCCCTCCTCTCCTCCTCCCCTTCCCCTCCTCCTCTCCCCTTTCCCCATCTTCCTCCCCCTCGTCCTCTCCCTTACCCCCTCCCCCCGAGGTCACGTGACCTCGAGGGGGGCGGGATGGGATCAAGTGACCTCACGGTTACGCCGACGGCGACGCTCGCTGAAGCCGGAAACGGGCGCCTAAGAGCTGCGCTCTAAAAATTTCAGGTGTCGGTTTTGGGAGGTTGACTTGCATTTATGATGCATCATTTGCATTGAGCTGTCATAATAGTTAAAAAAAGACTAATCAGCATCAGCAGGAGTTCCTTCAGAGTTTGCCACAAAGTAAGAAATATACATATAAGACGCACCGTTGTATAAGAAGCACCGCCGAAAATTATGGAAAAATAAGTGTGTCTTGTACACCAAAAAATATGGCAGCTTTTTTGGACATCAAGGGAGCGTACGATAATGTGAGCCAGGAAAAACTCTGGGGTCAGCTGAAGGAGTATAACTCAGATGCAAATTCGGTTAGGTTTCTTCAGCAGGTGTACAGACTATAAGGTAGTTATAACATGGGAAGCAGAAACACAACCCACAGCTCAGGCAGGGCTGTCCACTGTCACCTCTGCTCTTCTTGATATATCTCAGTGAAATGGAAAAGAAATTAGAGCAGAGCAACTTAGGTTGTGATGCGAGTTATATGGAAGGAGGGAGAAATGTAGTACAGGTAATACCAGGACTAACGTATGCCGACGTACATAGTACTTATGGCAGATAACCAGGATACGTTACAGGGAACTAGCTGGGATATCTGCAGAGGTAGGAGACATCTTGGGCATGAGTTTTAGTAGTGACAAGTCTGGAGTATTGTGTTTAACGACAAAAAGTCTGAAGACACCTAAGCACGTCTTATGAGTTGTGAATGCGAAAGCATGAATGTCCGACGATGTGGATACTAGAGGCAGCGCCATGTTCGTCGGCGGTGAGACGAGCAGAAGCACGGCCGACGATGTGGATGATGGAGGTAACGGCATGTTGGTCGGCGGCGAGACGAGCAGAAGCCTCCGAGCGCTCGCCAACGTGTCCATTTTAACTGGCGCGGGGCCCGTAGTAGCATGGGGTTGCGGCGGTTAGTTTTATCGGCACACTGGCGGCACGGACATGCAATGCCATCTGGCGGCAATCATTGAAACTGACGCGCACAGCGGCCAATGGGAGCCTCGTCGCTGCATGCCAGCCAATGGGATATTTGGGATCAGGGAAACTACCCAGGCGAAAATCAGTCCACTTCCAGCTGGATTATGGAACTGGAAATGAGGCAGTCCAGCTAGATTCAGGCTGGGTCCAGCTGGATTCCACCTGGGTCCAGCTGGAATCCAGCTGGACCGCCTCATTTCCAGTTCCATAATCCAGCTGGAAGTGGACTGATTTTAGGTGCCGTTTTCGCGCTTCAAACTGATGACGTCGGCTCACTCCATGGGACAGCTCATGCTTTCGCATTAAAAGAGGGAACCCCTGAGACAGGGATTTCCCTAGACCCCCCTAGGGGGGGTGTAGACCCCCCTCGTTTTTCCGAAGGCACCCCCTTAATTCACAACGACTCCTATATTCGCAATGCCCCCCCCCCCCCTTTAACCCCCCCAAAAAAATTTAGACACCCCCCTGATTTCAATTCCTGGGGAAACCCCTGCCCTGAGAATACAAGACATTGTAAGAGACCATGTAGGAAAATAGAGATTGGAAGCGTTCTTTATCAAAAAAAGTGGGACGGCCTGTGTCAGCGACACTTCTATTGTTCTTCATAGTAATGAGTTTCAGTTTTTGAATGATCGTGCACAAAATTAGTCAACTTTTATGTGGTGTTGCTTTGCCTGTCGTGTGTATATATATGCTTGCTTTTCCTGAGTAAAAACTAGTTGAAAGTCAGCGCTTGTCCTGTATACTTCTTGTCCTTGTCTTTTTTGCGCTATTTTAATTGTTAACTAAGATGAACCAACTAGCCCAACAACGTACCCTACTGAAATATCTAGAGCAACACGAAGAGAATATAATTAGAAAAGGAAAAAGGAATTCATCTATTATGAAGCTCAAGGCACTATGGAACTATAATAGATACGAAGTGGTCAGAGGTGTATGGAAAGAAGTGATGGTACCAGGACTGTCTTTTGGCAATGGGGTACTGTGCATGAAATCAGAGGTTGAATCGGGATTAGAAATTCGACGAAGAGTGTAGGCGAATTGGCACTGGGAGCACATGGAAAGACATCAAATGAGGGAGTACAGGGGGACATGGGCTGGTCGGCTTTTGAAAGCAGAGAGGCAATTAGTAAGTTGAAGTTTGAACAAAGGTTGACCGAAATGGATGATATGCGGTGGGCACGGAAGGTATTCAAGTACTTATACATGAAAAGTTAAAACACAAAATGAACAAACTGAACCCGAAAGCTTACATTTAAATACCTACAAGCTGGTAATGGGGCTGAGCAGGCTACTTCAGTGAAAAAGGGAGTGAAAGAGGCAGAAATAAAAATGTGGGAGGAAAGAATGCAGGAAAAATCAGCTCTAACAATGTGCAGGACACAAAAACAGGACACAAGAAAGGAAAATGTGTTCGACAATTCAGTGGGAAGTTCTTTACTGATTTGAGGCGAGAACGGGAGTTTTGAGGATAAGGGCATATAGGGCTAAATTTCAGGAGACAGATACATTATGTGCTGCCTGCCATTATGAGAGTGAGACACTAGAGCACTTGGTTTGGAAGTGCACGGGGCTTCACCCTGCCCTCCCAAAAAAGTAACAGATTTCGCCGGGGCCCTAGGTTTCGCTGGCGACGAAGAAAAGACGGAAGAGAAAATGATTACAGTCACAAAGAAGTTATTAGAAGATTGGTGGAAATTATCTATGGAAAATTGAATGATGCACAACTAACTAGCACAGCTGAGGATAGGCGGGACAGAGGAAAATTGGGACACCCTCCCGCATGGCTCCGGCCCAGTCTCTACCCTCGCCCCCAGTGGGTGCAGCGCTGGGGTAGCGCCACCTAGGTTTGACCAGACGGAAATTTGGGTACTTCCTTGCTGGGAGGAAGAGGCGGGGGTGATGTTTTGCTTTCTTTTTGCTTCATCCACCAAAAGTCATCCTGGTGATATTCCACACTGTCTGGTGATAGCTAGGGGGAGAAAATTGGTAGAAAAGCTGAGGATGGGAGGAATCATGTTTGTCTTTTTAGGCTTAGGCTAGGTGGCACAAGCTACCATCCGTTACCAAGGGTATATCCATTAACATCCATCCATCCATCCATCCAGTGTTGGCAAATACTTTGGGCTGTGTCCCAAAACTTACTCGATCCGACTCCGGAGTAAAGGTTTCGTACTGTGGTGTTCCAAAACTTACTCGCCCTTACTCGATGACGTCAGAACTCGCGTTTCAGAAGCAGGTTGTTTACGCCGGAGTCATTACTCACACTACCCTCCTCGATCAGGGGGTAACGTCGGATCAAATCGAGTATAAATACGTCACGTGATCTGTTCGTCGTCTGCTTTCTGCACCGACAACCGTGAAAGCCCATTTGCTCCGGTGGCTTTGGTGGCGGACGTTCGAAATGACAAAGAATGAGGTGCAGCCATCTATGTGTGTTTTTTGCGATTTGCTGTTTTGAACAAAGGAATTGACTGCATCTCATCCCGACCGTGCACCTTCCCTGGGAAAGTATACTTGTTGTTATTATCAGAGTGCGATCGTGAACAGGAGCTTCTCCGCATCCTCATCTTCGGTGTTAGAGGGGAATTTTGTATTCTCACGTTCAAGGCTGATAATGTTCAAACGTAGAAGTAGGTGGTGCGGAAGGATTTTTTCCCCCAAGTGAGTGTGTAATGAGAGGATAACACTTGTAAAGCAGCAAAGGCTTTGAAGATTTCATGTATATGATCAGTCAAGAACCTCTCCCCATTTCCCTCTTCAAGGAATTGCGTATAGAGGTTTGGAAGGTTTCGTTAGTGATTTTGTTGTCATATTCGCGTCCAAGTGAACATAAGTTACATATAACTGTTGAGAAAGCCCCATGCGCTCTACCGCTACACCGTGTGGAAGTAATTTCCACAAGACATAATCGGTGCAAATTATGATGCGTTGAACATATTCATTTAGGGCACCTGGACAAGACTTACAGCGATCGCGCTGATTCATAAAAGCAAAAATTTTGATGTCTAACAGAAAGGAATAAATAATTTTGATCTCAATATACAGCCCAAAAGGAAGGTAAGCAAAAGGAGCTGGTGGAGCCACTTCAGGAAACACAGCGTCGTTATTATAATTACCGTCTCTTTGAGTGCTTTCTCCATGATCAAAAGAGATTGTCTGCTATTTTCTGACATCACTGGCATGTTTTCAATTTGCCGCAGCGCAAGACGAAGCCAATCCGCATAGTATCCAGGTGATTATCCCGGCCGTTCCAAAATCGAGTCGCGGGTTGTCTACTCGTGATGTCACGTGGTATTATCCGCTGACGTAGAAGACAGGTTACCCGGGTAAGATTTGGAACATAGCCTTGGTGTCGGGCAAAGTTGGGCGCCTTGTCAATCACAAGAGCTCTTGTGCAACTTTTTGTTGTTTCGTGTATACATGTGGTCATCCCTGTGCGGCGTGCTATCAATGCAGGGTGAGGTGGTATTACTGCATGGCGTGGATGACACCACGAACACGGAGCTCGAAATGGGGTGCTTTACAAACATCTGCGTGTGGCGTTCCAGCAAATCTTTATTCACCCGTTGGCTTTGTCTCAAACATTGCACAACCTTACCGGCTGCGGTCGCGATGTTTCGGGAGAAGGAGCGGGTTCATGGTGATCGCGGTGGAGACAGACTTTGACCTTGCAATCTGCAGTTACATTCTAGGATATGGGGTGTTCGCTGACCTCGCTATCCCTGAATGGGTTAGTGCTAGTGTTATCTTTTTTACATTTTCTTTTTGTCCATACAAACTTTTTTATAAGCAAAATCATTTTTTCATCTCCAATGTTTTCCTTTTGCATGCATGTACACTGACTTTGGGGTCGCGGAAATCGGGAAGGAAATGCGTGAACAAAGTAAAGTGTCTTTCCCTCCTTCGTTTTACTTTGTCACGGACGTCCTCCAACCGTAAGGCCCGCGGCTGCGTCATTCGGCAAGGATGAATGTTTGCGGATCACGGAGTACGTGTTGGGGTATTTGTAGGGGTGGGCAATAACTTGGTGTTTCTTTGGAAATCGATATTCGCACAAAACGTAGGATGGGCGATGCCTCGAGATATTACGGCAATTTGCCAGCACTAGGGAGCAACAGTTTTGTCAAAAGCGGAACTTCACATATAGCACAGACAAATTATTTCAAGGTATTTTATGCATACCAGCTTGAACTCCTTCTTGGACGCTGAAAAGCAGCTTTGTTCCACCAATTCCATGATGGAGGTCTCAAGTTGCTTTAGGCGTTCTTCGGGGCTGTGAAAATGAAAAATTGTGTCGTTAATACTAGTTCAGGAACACAGAATGTACCAACTAAGAGCACACACCTGGCATTTTCTTTCGTTTGAAAGGTCAGAGTAGATGCCTTCGCTTGGTTTAGAGGATCGAATGTGTTTGCTAGTTGACCTGTGAATAAAAACAGAAGTTTGTTGCCAAGACGAATTGGTAATATCAAGTCAATATTTCTGCCTGCCGCTATAGTTATACAGTTGAACCTCGATCTAACGAAGTCGTCTTTTGAGCCGAAAATTTCGTTAAATCGCGAGTTTCGTTAGACCGAGGTTTTGGTTTTTTAGCATTACAAGTGGTCTGCTAGGCTCCCAAAACTCCCCAATTGCCTCACATCTAGCAAGTGAGCGTTTACAAATAAGATTCCAGTACAAAATGTGGCGGTAATAGAAGAATGCAGTTCATCGACCCGCATTTTGTACGGTTATGGGAGCAGTGCCTAGCACCGTAGGAGAGCGTGCAGTCGGGAAAGCAAAACGAAACCAATACATCCACCGCGGAGCGGACCGTTCGTAACTGCCGACAGATGGCGCCACGTAAGAAAACAAAACTTGTCACTATCATCATCATCGTTTTCAACTTTCTAGCGCCTGTAACTGCCGACAGATGGTGCCACGTATACGACCATCATCGGTCTCGTTCATTTATGTCCGCGCGGTGCGAGTGGCAGCTAACGTTACGTCACCGAAAGTGAGACGCGACTCTTTCAGAAAGTCACTAAAGCGAACCGTTCGTCAGCTCTCGTACACTGGTATGTTATGACTACTGTGCGCATGTCGGTGAACCAAGTAAACAGGGCCTTTTCGACGTCGGCGTACGCAGCAGTCTTCAGGTTCTTTTTTGCTGTACTTGAACCACTGGCACTTACGGTGGCTATGATGCTATCTTTTAATTTCAAGATTGTCGAAAGTGAACTCTGCGAAATGCCGTACCTCTCGGCAACAGTCTTTTCTCTTTTCTCCATTCGTCACTTGGCGATTATTTTCGCCTTGATGTCGAGAGCTAGAACTTTTCTTTTGCGCGGTAGGCCACTCAATGTTCCGGGAAGACCCCACTCGATGCACGGAACAATATTTGTTGTTCGTTAGGCGTAGGTGCACGTAAGGGCGGACTTTTTTCCCACGAGAGGCAGAGGCTACTCGTCATCATCATCACCACCACCACCGGTGTGTACTTTTTTTATTTTGTGAAAAAGATAATGTCTGCACATTTTTATGTTAGTTTTCGACAATAAAGTTTGTTTCTGATAATTATTTTTCTCGCAGAAGCCGCCGATGTGTGCAAATGCGATTTCCAAGGACTTCGTTAAATCGAAACTTCGGCGCAAAAGTACTTCGCTAAATCGAGAGATAAAATGCACTGTCTTCAATGAATGCAAAATAGGGAGACATAAAAAAATTCGTTAAATCGCGATTTTCGTTAGATCGGGGTTCGTTAGATCGAGGTTCAACTGTATCTCATAAATATGGATCCCATTAATATAGACACTTGATTATAAACAAAATTTTGGAGACAAATATGCCCTAATACAATTCTTCCCCACTATTATAAAAACCGGACTATAAACTATTTTGGAAATTAACTGGCTCAATAAATATCCTTTCGTTCATTATTATGAAAACATGCTTGGTAAAAAATTCACCAGTGCAAAAAAAGAAACAAACTTGGAGGATGCTTAGGCTTCACCTTTAAGAGTGGAACAGAATTGCAAAACGTATAAACTCCCCCTCGCTGCCAAGCCGTGCAAGCGTGCCTTGCGTGGCCTAGTCAGTAGCATGTCTGGCTTGCAACCAAAGGGTCGTGGGTTTGAATAACACCTAAAATTCTTCAAATTTTTTTTTAAGGCAAATGAATTATGCTATAGAGTTAAATCATTTGAGACATGCGGCAACCTTTAATTCGCATTACACGTCATGTTTTTTAATCACTTTCATTCCATACGTGAAGTCAAGTTTCACGTGAGCGTTGTGGGTTGTTTGAAATTTCTGCAAGAGGTCATGTGGCTGTGACGTCATGACCTGTGACGGCTTGAAGCTGAGCTAGTTGGTTCATTAATATATATAGTGGCAGCTGAACATAAAGGAAGTATTAGAGAAGATGGAAAAGGCATACACTCTGCTGGACTAGCAACTGTTTAATAAGGTCATATTTTTTTCTTTATCTGCATTTACATTACATTTAATTGAATTGGGGAACACCTTCCTCTTCTACTCTTGCAACCGAGCATCTTCCTCGTCGTTCATTAGACAACTTCCTTGTGGTGTAGCGCGATTAAAGGTGCTCTCACACAATTGTCTGCCGTTGCGTCAAAAGCAAGGGCCTCTACATTTCTCGGAGCAAACTTGTTGCAGTTTCTTGCCAGGATGTTGAGGCTAGAAAACTCTTGCACACACTGACACATACGACAATGAGCAGGTAGGTTCCCCGCTGCTGTGACGGCTTTTACCAAAGCTGCATGTTCCCCCGTCCGGTCATTGATGCACCTTCCAGTCTGTTCAATGTGACATTGGACAGACTGTTACATTCTGGGTAAGATAATGTGTTTGACGTAAGTTTGCGCAGAACTTTTTCAGTGAAAAAGAAAACAACTAAAAATATTGCCAGGAAAAAAATATTTAGAAACCGGTGTTTTTTGTTTTAAACAATTTTTATTTCCATCACCGGCAGATGTTTATCGGTGTTTTTATACAGGGCTTTTCATTGAAAAAACCCAGCGCTTGCTCGAAAATATGAAAAAACCGGTGTTTTTCGGTTTTAACCGAAACACCGGTTAAAACCTTCAAGGCTGTCAAACTCTCTATAACACCATTTATTTTCTTCTCTTCTTCTTAACCGAATTTGTATTTTCGACACCAATGGATGTTTATTGGTGTTTTTCGTTTAAAACCGGAAAGTATACAGGCTATATATAGGTCACGACCCTATCGACCAATCAGGATTTTTGCAGCACACTACCGACACCGGATTTTCTCGCCACACCACCGACTCCGGACTTTCTGCGACACAAACTCCTTATCCCTATTCCGTTAAAAAAAAAAAAAGAAATTCTGAAGCTATCTAAGGCCTGTCCAAACAGGACACTACAAAAATGTCGGGCGACACGACTCCTGCAAAAATCGTCAGAATTGAAGCAGGCGCTTCAATTTTGACGATTTTTGCAGGAGTCGTGTCGCCTGACAATTTCTGTGGGCAAGCCAACATCACGACTTTTTTCCCGCCTTCTCCACTTTTCTTTGATGTCGGTGCTCGTCAGATTTGACGTCCCACCACGCCACCTGCCACTGGTTTTCTCCTGCAGCTCGTTGACCTCGCTACTGCCGTCACCTCGGCTGGAAGGCCAGAGAGGTCCGGCTTTGGGTGGATTTGGGAGATTCCTGTGTCAAAGCGTGCGTTTTGCTTGCCACAGGGAAGGGGATTGACACCTTTGTGTCATTCCCTTTCCCATGCATTTTCAGGACTTGAAAAACGACGGAAGCCTTGAGCGATTGACCGACAGCCAACAGAGCGTGTGAGTGGCTCTCCAGACCCACGTGATCAGCAGATCAAGGCCGCCGTGGAGGGCACAGGCGAGATTTGACAGGTGTAACTTTCCCCCTGACAAAAGAAACGGCCGAAAGTGGAGTGCTGAACGATTTGTCGAATTTGTGTCGCCTGACGATTTTTGTAGTGTCCTGTTTGGACAGGCCTTTGGGTCACTATTAATCCACCCTTAACTTTAAATATTGGAGGCAGTGCACATGCATTCATTTGTAGGAATTATTTATATGCTGCATAATCCATGCTTTTGTAGACATTTAGATTTGATGGTGTAGAACAGTTTTATGCTGTCATTAGAACATTGAGTTCAGCTCTAGACAAAGACATTCTTTAAAAAGAATCTACTGTGCAGATGATTTGGTTTCTTTAAGCACACACTGATGAATACAGTAAAACACCAGCTGGATTGTGTCAATAATTTTCTTGAACCACTTTTTTAATTAAAATTTTTTTTTCTTAGTCACAATAATTTGTTTTTGTCACTTCTCTGCAGTGTATTAGTGCACACATAGGAAACCAATCCCTCCAGACAGATAGGCATGCATGCTGGCATTTCTCACTGATTGTTCCTTCCTGGATATTCTGCAGCAGAAGTTTCAGTGGCTTCCCAAAATGCAATTCCAAATATAAAACAAAAACAAAAAAACTTAGTGATGGTTTTGTGAAAGCAGTTGATTTTGCAAAATTTCTGTTTATGTAGGCCAACATCTGAAGAATATTTGCGTGAAGCTTTTTTTTTTTTCAATGCCTAGTAAATTTGTTATCAATTATTTTCGGTACCTCAGTATTAGACAAAAAATAGAAATTTGGAAACCTCAAATCCATTTTTTAGAGCGTAGCACTTACCGTATTTGCTCGCAGAATGAACACACTTTTTTCCCGAAAAATCGAGGCAAAGTTGGGGGGTGCGTACATTACGCGAGGTAAAACGTTTGCGTCCGTATTTACTCGCATAATGAACGGACCTTTTATCCCGCAAAATCGACGTAACTTCTTATCTCTTTGCGCGCGGCGCGGCGACTCCAAAACCAAACTGCGATGCGCAAAAAAAAAAAGCCCCTCTCCATGTTTTTGTTTCTTGCTTCTGTGTTTGTTTGTTTTTTCGCTGCCTTTCGCAAGTTGTTTTGTTTGCCCACGCTGCCCATGCTTTCGCGACCTCGCTGCACCAGGATAGAAAAGTGCGTTCATTTCGATAACTTCTCGCTTCTCTCTCCAAAGTGCGAGGAGGCGAGGGCAGGATCAAATACTTTACTAGGGGAATACATTCCACTCCGCTCATTTGCATTAGACAGAACGCCTACAGCGCCGAATCCAGCCCTGACGGAGTGGAGGTCCGCGCCAGTCCACGCGCATGTGCACGTGGATGTTCGCAGCGGCCGCGGCGGTGTCGTCTCCGATTCCACCTAAAGCCCCTTCATGTTTCAAAAGTAGCGCAAGGTGCGTCGATGCACGAGGCACGCGCAACGTGCAACCCTTGGGAAGATCATGGCGGCACAGCGTCGATGCATGTGCCGCGACCACTATACTCTGTTTCAGCTTGTGTTGTACCGCAGGAAAGGCTACAAGCGCGAGCTCCTTGCTCTAAAGAACATCTCGGCGGCACACGCTCTCGTGCACCAAGGGCAGCTGCCAACGCTATGAGCTCGCGCTTCTAGCCTTCGCTGCGGTACAAGATAAGGTGAAACGAAGTATAGAAGTGCACGCGGCACGTGTCTCGAGCATTTCCACACCAATGAATTTGGTATGTAGAACAACCATCGTCATCATTATCATTTACCGCCGAGACCTCCCCGACGACAGATGGCTCTAGCGAAGCCCAGAGAACCTGTCCGCGCCGAGGCCATTGTATTTGAGAGGAGTGGAATGTATTCCCCCTATAGTCGGTTACAAGTCAAGAAGGTAGGAGAAGCTCCTCCCATAATCGTGATGTGACCCTTTGAAATCCATCCGCAGTCGAAAGAATAGCTCCCTGGAAACACCCCTTGTTCCGCTTCAATGAATAGATAATGGCTACAGAGTGATGCCAACTTGTCTCCGACCCCCCCCCCCCCTTTTCAAAAAAGCGACCTTTGTATTCATCGGAGAGGAAACCGAGCCCCTGAAAGTGGCCTTTGTATCCATCGGAAGGGGAAGCTAATCCCCCAAAGTCGTTTTTGTTTCCGATGGAAACAAAACTTCTAATCTCCCTCTCGTGGCTTCCACAACGCTAAGTCAAGGTCGAAAGATAAAGCAAATATGTACAGAAAGGCAGGACCCTCCTCGCGCGTTGGCCGCGACGTCACGGAAACGATGGGACGCTATTGGATGGGGAGGTGGCGGAGGGATATATGATTCCCTTTGAGGGGCATTTGCCGCTACCTTCTTGACTTGTAACCTACTATAGTAAAGTATTTGGCAGGATCTTCATTATGTGCGCCCAGGCAAAAATCAGTCCACTTCCAGCTGGATTATGAAACTGGAAAGGAGGCAGTCCAGCTGGATTCCAGCTGGGTCCAGCTGGATTCTAGTTGGGTCCAGCAGAGTCCAGCTGGACTGCCTCATTTCCAGTTCCATAAGCCAGCTGGAAGTGGACTGATTTTCACCTGGGTGCTTTGCCATGGGCGAGGGCTTCTCTGCTTTTCTTTCTTATCTTCCTTATCTCCTTGCGCGTGGCGCGCGACCCTGAAACCAAACTGCGTCGTGCGAAAAAAAAAAAAAAAGCTCCTCTTTATGTTTTTTCTTTTTCTTAATTCTGTGCATTTTTTTTTGCTGTCTTTCGCAAGCTGTTTTGCTTTGCTTAGGCGAGGGCTTCACCGCTTCTCTTTCCTATCTTCTTGGCGACGCGCTACCCCAAAACCAAACTGCGCTGTGGAAAAAAAAAAAGCTCCTTTTTGTTTTGTTTTTTCTTTGCTCATGGTTCCGTGGATTTTTTTTTTTTTCGCCTTTCGCAAGCTGTTTTGCTTTGCTTTTCTTAGGCGAGGGCTTCTCCGCTCCTCTTCTAACTCCTTGCATGCGGCGCGCAACCCAAAATCCGGACTGCGCTGTGCAAAAAAAAAAAATCTTTTTTGTGCTTTTTTTTGCTTCCGTTGGATCTTTTTTTTTTTATAACGCCTTTCACAAGGCGTTTTGTTCGCTCACGCTGCACATGCATTCGCGACCTCGCTGCACCAGGATAGAAAAGTGCGTTCATTTTGCGCGCGTGGAGGAAGGGGTCAAAATTTTGACGTCCAAGTTGGAAATGCGTTTATTACGCGAGTGAAAAAAAAAGTCGAAATTTTGAGAGCCGACTTGGGGTGCGTTTATTACGCGAGTGCGTTCATTGTGCGAGTAAATACGGTAGGCGCCCGTTTCCGGGTTTCACGGCATCGGCGTCGCCGTCTGCATGACTGCGCTAAATTTAGCAGGAAAATTGACGTTGTGTGACCTCAATACCAATTCAATTCCCTGCTAAATTTAGTGGCAAAAATGACGTCACATGACTTGGTGTCACGTCACATATGAACAAATTCAGTTTCTCCACTAGATGTAGCGGGAAAATTGACATCACGTGCGGAGGAGGAGGAGGAAAGGAGGAATAGGGGAGGAGAAGGATGAGGGGTGAGGAGGAGGAGGAAGAGGAGAGGAGGAGGATGGGAGGAGGGGGGCATACCCTCCCCTCTTCCTCTTCGGAAGCTGCACTCTAATTTTGAGTTACAGAGATTTGTAAGCGTCTTTAATTTTTTTCCATTCTATTTTTTCAGTAAAAATTTCATTTTAGTCAATAGACCGATCTCACTGAGCGTTCCACGCATGCGTGACGCCGCCATAATTGTAGTTCCTAGGAGGCAGGTGCGAGTGCACGAGACAGCTTGTGCCGCCTCGTGCTCTCCCTCAGCGAGGTTGTCGCGCGTGCATAAAGACTACAGATCCCACGATGCATGGCGAGAGCGGTGGCGTAATGAAACTGGCTGTGAGATCGGTCTATTTATCGAGTGACTGTTGAATGCACAGGTCCAAAAGTGACTTGATTTTGCAGAACAATGTTATAGAAATACTGACAAAATGTCTTTCACTTGGACATTCCAGACATTCTGAACTCAAGCCCTAGTTCAGCAGCCAGGTGCTGTTAACAAGTTAACTCAACTGCTGCCAACTATAGTCGGTGACAGGTCAAGAATGAAGTGGAAGCTCCTCCCACCCCTTTCCACTCTAGTAGAGCGAACACATGGAAAGGAGGCAACCTCCTCTCCAGCGTTCACTCCGCTGAAGTGGAAAGGGGTGGGAGGGGCTTCCACTTCGTTCTTGACCTGTCACCGACTATAGTTACCTCAACTGCAGCCAATTATTTTTCTCTTAGTTTCAATGTAGCAATCCTTTGAGAAATTTGCCACTGAACAGTGAGAAGCAGTATTTATTTTCTTTGTGTAGTGACAACTGTTAGGACCAATTTCAACAACGGGCTACAAATATCCAATAGAGATATGCCAGCTAAGGCGCACACTTCTAAGAGTTGATTAATGGATTTTAGTAAATTAATATGCAAAAATTATACTAATACACTCGTACCGTGATGTCTGATTCTTTCAACAATATTGGAGGGCCTTCTGCCTCATCCTCCTTTGTATACAATCCTAAAATATCCGAGAAGGAACTCCAACAACTGGGACAATGTCTCTAGTTAATTCATTAACAGGCTCATACTTTTTCTCTTGACAGCCTCATGTACAAGACCTAATAGAGTTGTGAACTGTTTCATTGATGGATCCATTGGCACAGACTATTTGTTCCAATTGTGGAGATAGAAAAATGAACCAGCAAAGACTAGGTGTGAGCTCTTGCCTTGAACACCGGCAGAACTGTATCCGGCACCACGGACAGCTGTCATTGGTCGAGCTGTACCGGGCTGGCCAACGCTTGTGTGCAGACGTGAGGGAGGCATCACTGCTGTCTGTCCCCTGAACTGCATGCAAAATACAAGTGTGCTATCTATGGCTGGCTGCACAGAGGATGTTAGTATTTACATACTATGCAGGCATCAGTTCTGCAAAAAGAAAAAAGCCTTCAAACATTTGGATTTTAACACACCTACAGCTCCATCATAATAACGATAGGAGTGATTTAGAGTTGTTTTCATCCTCACAACTTTTAAACGAGCCTTGTTGGCCGCTTGACAAACAGCTTTGGTCTGTTGTTTTATGTAGTTTTGTTTATTTACTTTTAACTTTCCAAAATTAAGTCCTGCTTGTTTGTTTGTATCTGTTCTTTCATTGATTGTAATATGTGCACACTCTTAAGGCCTTGAGCTGTTTGTGGGCACATTAAGTAGAATAAATCCAAATATGAAAGCAAAGATCTGAAAGCTGAGGATCCTTTCTAAAGAGTGTGCTATCTTTAGCAGACCACTAAGGTTCTTCAAGGTTTTTCGAGATATCTTTATATACTACTTCCAAACTTTTCCAAGGATATATCCTTTACCAGGTATGTAGCGCTAGCATGCCTTATGTACACGTCTACATAAAAAGGGAACTTTCTGGAAGATATGATACTCACACCTGTGCTTGTACTGGGCATTCCAGCTTGGAACCTTGAGGATGTCTGATTGGATAAAGCAATTTAGGAACATAATTATAGTGTGAAAATTATTTGGTTCACAAAATAAATGTAATTACGCATGGTGTCCAAGAAACTGACCATATTCTTAAAAAAAAGAAAAAGCACAAACAAGAACACTGAAGATATCAATAGTCAATATGTAATGTTAAAAAAATAATAATGATAATAATAATTATCTTTATTTTCGTTTTACTGCATGTATACCTTTTTTGAGCATTGCAACTGTAATTTTTTTTAAACCATGTAACTTCAGGGCAGTATTAAAATCCAGCATGCATGTATGTAAACAAGAATAAATAAAGCTATTTTTGATACTATAGGCCAGTGGTTCTCAAATGGGGGTCCATGGACTCTTTGGGGTCCGCAAAGCCCAGCCTTATCAGTCAAGCCCGGAAATAAAAGTTGTCTTTTCTCAGATTCAGAAGAAACGTTCCAATTTTCAGGCGTGTTTTCTCGAGCATATGTCAATAAGTGAAGTTTACTTCACATTAGCCCTTAGTTGTATCTATTTAATAAATCACTCTCATAATTAACCTATACTTTCCCTTCCCCCCACCACGTACGGGGTCCTCCATCATCTCTGCCGATCCACAAGAGGTCCGCAAAACGTCGCTGGCTGAGAACCACTGCTATAGCCCAAGGCCCATGCTAGCCCCTTTTGTCGTTGAAAATAAGGAGCAGCATTGTGGACTGCTGACATTTATTATGACAAAAAAGAACATGAAATGATGAAAAGACCCAACAGCTAGCATGACATCTCTCCGTGACTTCTGCCGTTCTGGTAAAATTACCCATGCAAAACAAAAGAACTGCATGAATGACATGGTATTTAAATTCACTTTGGATTAAAATCACTCGCCCTCAGCGATGTGATTGATCCGAGTAATTTTGGAGCCCCTACTGAGCAGCAAAAAGAACTTTTAGTGCATAAACAAAGTTCATTTTCAATGTGAATATTGTGCAGCATCAGGGGCGGACGCAGGTAATTTCAGAGGCGGCGGAAGGGGGGGGGCAGCATATTACATGCTTGAAACCCCCCCCCTTTCCCGGCCATAAATAATTACACATGAAGAATTCAAGAGGGGCATCAGGACATCTGGACCCCCCCCTTTGAATCCACCAGTGTGTAGCATTCATGTGTAGCCAAATGAAAGATCTTCCTAGCTTTTCCACTACCGTGCAACTGTTTGTTAGCATCCAATGCACAGCCAGTTTGAATCCCCCATACATTGCATCATACTTATTGCCACTTCAAGAAGAAAGCAAGTTTTCCACATGTCCTACACATTTTGGTTACCCCCCAAAAAAAAAAACAATCTCTCCGCCTTTAAAACATGTACATTTTTGTAAAGAAACCAAATAATTGGTTTGAAACATACATACATTTAAGCATCTTAATTAGCCACATAAAGGGAAAAATTAGTAATGCTCAACAAAGGGAAAACTTTTTTAATATGTTTCTTGGAATGAAAATGAGTAAAGTTGTTAAGTTGTGCTTTGAAGCAACATACACAAAAAGAAGATGCTGACTGATGAAGGCATGACATAAGCGTTAATTCTATAAATGGTTTATCTTAGGCATGGAATCAAAGGTAAACCAAATACTATTTCACTGTAATAATGTTAGATACTGAATAATTTTGAGTACCGAAATTGATGTTCTATTTAATATGGAGCAGATCGACTTACATAAATAATTTGAATATTATTCAATGCTGTATTAAATTTAGAAGACTTACCTGCCTGCATTTAAGAGGATATTGTAAATTCTCTTAGAATGCAGAAGTGCTCAATTAGTCAATTTCAACCATTATCACGATTAAAAAAAAATACTATGTAGATTTATAATATTTTTTTTGTTGAATTTTTCGATAGTATTCAATAGCACGCCAATGTCTTTAAAGCGTAAATTGGCAAAATAATCCGTGCAGCGGTTATTATACGTAGCAATTTTAGAAAATGGTAAAAACCCTCATGTATTGTTTTTAGTAAAACTACAATTCTTAATTGAGTAAAGGGAAACAAATCCTTAATTTGTCACTTATGAACTCAAGCACCTTTTGTATTCGTCATTTCATAATGACTAAAAATCAACATCGGGCAGTCCAAAAAGAAAAAAAGAAAAGAAAATCAAGATTTGCCAAACTGATAGAGCATAGAGCAGTCTATCGAAATTCCCTCGCCAACTCAAAATATCAGTCTCAAATCCTGACAAAAAAAAAAAAAAAAAGATCACGACTAATATGAGGCATGCATGCAACTTGTCAGGATAATCTATGCCGCGGTTTTATTTTGAAAATTTTACGGCGAGAGATATTACATCACAGCAGCATTCACTAAGTTCCATTCTTATTTGTCAATACCCGACACAAGCTTCCGAACCATAGCTCTCTGCAAGGGTACTTTTCTCGTTGGATTGCTGCAAAACTAAAATCACAATGTCAGCCTCGCGGCTGTCACTTCACAGCAGTACAAAAAGTGTGCAGTGAGAAGCGCACTGAACCTGCCCAAACTGACTACAAACAATAATTTGAACAATAATTACAATCTAAAGATTTTAAAATTCACACAAACCTAGTGTAAGAATCTGGCAGTGTGGCAGCGCCTATTGGTTTCAGTATTTACAGCATTTACAAAGTAATGTAGGCTCAAATCTTCATATATTTTGAGATGCAGCAAGGTTGAAGGGGGACCTGCAGAAATATTCTCCCGCCTGGCAGAAAGTCCTCCTCAACCACTCTTTTGACATTTGCCTCTTGTCTAACTGCATGGCGAGAAGTAGGGGAAGGTCCCCTTTGTAGCTACTTCTTCTGAGAGGATAAGCCTAGAAAAGCCCATAAAGAGCAGTAGGCTTTTTGGCCCCTCGCAAAGCCTAGTCCTCAAGGTAGATGTTTTACAGCTAGAGCAGGAAGGCTGCGCCCTGGCGGTCACCCATTTGAGGTGTCGAAGTTGTTTGGCTGCAGCCTGTGGCAGAGTAAACGCTTACTAGAGAGTTGCAATGCATCCCCACACCCATTGAACATACCTTTCACACTTATTCTCGGTTTCTCAGATAAAGAGTGCAGAACACATGCGCGAGATGTGGTGGTTTCAATATGTGAGCATGATTTCCATGTTCCCAAAACATTCAGCATCCTTAAAAAGCCAGTCTATCACGCTCAAACCTGCCTCGAATGGGGAACGATGGAAAAGATAAATGTGTACCAGGCGTGGGCATCTTAGCGGATCTTTGTTTTCATACAGCACGCAAAAATTATTCTGTGCCTAACTCGCAGGATATGATGGCCAACGAAATGTGGATGAAATTTATATTTACAAATCCCAACAACCACATGAGTTGAAAGGGCAGCGAGGGCGAGTGTCAATATTAGGAAGTTTTAGTGGATCGTTTTTAGCTCTCCGATAACCATACTTCGCAACGATACATAACCTAGTCTTGCTGCGAACATTCTTCATCGAGCACGGCTATCGGAGCGGAAAACGCAATATTAAACCTCCATTGGGGAGTTTAGCGTTTTGTGTTATCGTTCAATGTTGCTTGTATTGGTGCTATAGCATGGGCTGCCACTTCAAATAATATCTTTGGAGTCTTCAAAAATCTAAATCAAAAGCAGCTCATTTTTTTTTTTTTTTTTGACATGACACAGGATTGTAATTTGACATTTTAAAAACATAGGTATACTGTGCCACGAAGTTAGCACGAACAAACTATCGGCTATTTTTCTCATTCTTTGTTTCTTGTGTTAGAAGTGAAAGATAAACTGTTAATGAGAGTATCCAACCTAAGCGGTAGATCTTAGAAATAGACAATACATAGCTGGGCAAAAAAAGGAAAAAGCACCAATGTCGTTTTTGCGCTAACAGTGTCGTGTAATGTAGGCATATCGCTATACGCTCAGTGCAAGCAAAGTAAGTCAGTAAATTTATTATACAAAAAAAGGGTTTTGTTTTTTTTTTTATAGCTGAAATTTGTCATTTCTATACAAGTGCTTCGGCAAAGAGTGCTGCTATTGGGCACCAACATATGTGGCATCAGTTTGTTCTTGTAGACTAAAATCTGCATGACCCTTGCATTAAAATGTCAATTTGGTGTTTGCACTAGCTGCATCACGTGGAGTAAGAGACAAGTCCATTTCATGAACATTTTAACTAAACCTTCATTACACCAGATAGACGGTTTGCGAGTACGCTCTATTACTGCTGGTCATTCGCTGCGAGATCGTCATTCGGTCTTTCCACCTTAAGGTGAAGGCAAAGCTGATCAACCTCTCCTCCACGCGCCCGAAATGCCAAGAGGAAACAAGTGGAAAGGAGGTGACTACCGAGTAAATCGCGTCTCGCGCCGTCAATATTGTTCTAAAAAATTTTTTAACCGCGTAATTTTTTTTTTTTACACGCGGTTTTTAAGAATTTGCAAGTGTGTGAACGGCCTTTCACATCACTGAGCAATGTACCTTGCTTGTTTTATTTCATTATTACAGATTTAGAACGAAAACTAATTGAGACTATTTGCGTAGCTGAAACAAAGACCACAACCAAAACCATAGATTTGTCATACCTTACTGGGGGTCTTCGACCATAGCTGGTTCGGACAGCTTGCTGAAATCCCTCATCTTGCATCAACATCTAGTGAAACGCAGAAAACAATAAGAGACAGATCCAATCGCAGTGAAATGTTAGCAAATGCGAACAATATATATAGCTAAGGGTGCTTTGCCATACCATACTCACGTTTGTATCAAGTGATGGATTAAACTCATTGTAGCCCGAATACAGATCATCCTCATCAGAAGGCACCAAATGCACTCTTTCTGACATAACTGCCATTGCTAAAACGTTAATGCTTGTAGCGGGTTGAGAAAACGACTAACTCGCGCTGCCACGGGTGAGACTGGTGCGATGACAGTAGTTCTGTTTTCGAAATGGTTGCTAAGTGACGACATTGTCGCAAGAAAAAAGAAAAATACACTGGCGATCCGGTTGAAAAAAAACAGCACGTGTCTGGTGAACTTTTCATACTCTTTTTACTACTAAAGCTACTCATATTAGTGTTATTAAATTTTATATATTATTTCCTTATAATTGATTGTTTTATTCGTTTTATTAGTAGTTTTTGCAAGAAGGAAGACTAAAAGTCACCTTCGAGTTTCATCATCTGGCTTTGTGCTGCTGCGCTCAAATATATAGTGCATCTGACAGTTTTTATGCTGTTAAAATATAATACACTCTACGTATTTTTGAGTTTTAGTATAAGTAAAATATGCATTGCGAGGAAATATTACTTTCATGTTGCACTTCACGTGTTTATTTTCACTTCTTCACTCGCGTGTTCCAGCGTCGCGGAGTGATACAGAAGAGATCCCACCGGATAGCGGTGCACTTTATGCTTGAAGCCGAGAAGCACATGGACGTCTGCTTAAATTTTTGGAGGTCGCTCACAAACCTCACAAAAGCCGGACTGCCGGACCATCGTCAACCGCCGCTTTCGAGTCGCAGCTAGCGAGGTGCCTGGCATGGGAAACCGCATCGGAGCTTTCCTAGCTCGGCCCATCAAAAATTTCAACATCGAGAATCGCGTTCAGAAGGTGGTCGGCGCGGAAAAGCCAAAGTCGGCTCCGCGGCATCCCTCGGACCAGAAGTACGAAGCGCAGGTGGCGGTCGGCAAGTTTTGCTTTTCTTCTTTTTTTTTCTTTTCTTTCATCCACTGTCGAAAACTCGTTTAGATTGTGTTCGAGCACTCACGAAAACGCTGCCGCGCAAGTGATTCATATGAATGGAGATCTGCGGTTAGGCGTTCGCAGAGTTCCCGGTTCTGACCTTCAAAATTGGCCACCACCGACAGTGATTGTACTAGTTAAAGGGACGTACCATGAAACAATCTGACAAACCTGGTCAGCTAATGAATAACTTCCTGTTAACAGAGAGGCTACTCGAATTTCTTCTCCCCTACTCATCGAGCAGCCAATCATGACGTACGTTTATGCGATGTCGGCGTGGGTAGCTTGCTTGCGAAAGCTTTCAGAAACAATCAGAAGCGGGCTTAAACGGAGATGTGAAAGAGCGACAATCACAGAACCGTCATGGTGACGTCATCTATGCAGGGGAGAGAAGGGTCAACAGAAGGACCATTCCTTGTCCTCTAAACCAAACCTAATCAGTCGATAGTTGTTTACACTGCAGAAGTTTAGTCTGCCAGAACATGGTGACATTGTTACCCACTGTAGATGTGTAATTTAGCCAGTGCAGTACGACTGCTAGCCTGGGGTCTTTAACGTGCACCACGCAGTAGTGATACACGACCACATGCCGGGACGATGCTCATCCAGATCGAAACGGGCAGAAGTGGGGATAGAACCCAGGGTCCTTGGGTTCTGCAGCGTAGCTTCACTCCACGTGCTCAGAGCTGGTAGGCGCTAGCCCACTCGGCCACCGACCCCTCCCGTCCCTTTTAATATATGTTATCATATATATCCGTTGTTCTACGTTGCAGATAAGGAGAAAGTGACCGAGAAAAGGGAGGACCTTCTGGAGCGGCTAAAAGCGTCAAGGTAGTCTCCGCAGAAGCCACGGTGAGATCAAACTAGGGGCTATTGGCAGGTGTTGCACCAATAAAATATCCACCACAGAGACTCATCTTCACACAATGTTGCTTTCTTGTTGTGTATTACAATTTGAACAGTGAAGAAGATGCGTATTCATAAACCATCAAAGAAAACATGTTTGCTACTGCTTGCATTAGGATGACATACAGTTAGTGTGCTCCAAAATAAAAACAAAACAAAAAAGCAAAAAAAAAAATGGAGTTACTATGGTATGCATTTTATGCTAATTGTATGCAGGAACTATCTATCTGATAGTTTTTCGAGGGACCTACACGGGTAAATGGTAGTTTATTGATACAGTATCCTCTAGATATATATGCGGCATTCCTTCAAAAAAAACTTGCGAGGCTTTTGGCACGTTATAATTAAATTATGCATGGCAGGAAGGCAAAAATCAGCTTGAAGGTGAGCTTATTAGACACATTGCTAAAATATAAAAGTTGCAGCCTGTAATACTGCCTAAATTACAACTCAGAGGCAGAAAAGAAACTGGAAGTACTCCAACCAACTGGTTTAAATTGCCCGACGTTTCGTGGCCTGCTCAGTCGCTTGTTCACGGGTGACTTATTTGGCTGGGTGTTCGTCTTCTCTCTTCTCCTTGTCGCTGCCGTTAAAATCGTCTTCTTCTCTTTGTGACTCCTTGAAGTCCGTGAATATAGCTGCTTGAGAGGGTGCTGATCGACCGGTTCAGGTTGTTCTTGGTATGCTGGATATGCCAGCATTCTATATAGAGTCGGTTTTTCCAGCTTCTTTCGGCGTCCAGGACGGAACTACTGTCGAAGTCGAGGACGTGGTTGTTCTTTTCTGCATGTTCCGCTAGAGCGTTTCCTTGCACGTCCTTCTTTTTACATCATATTCGTGTCTGCGAAGAAGTTCGGTGAAGTGCTTGGTTTCTCCCACATATGAGGCGTTGCAGTCGGCGCTAGGAATGCGATAAACAAGGCCTTGGGCTTTTTTTTGGATGACAATCTTTTGAAAGAGGAAGATGATGGCCAATGGTCGAGACGGGCTTGTGTGTCACTGCTAGGGCTTGTGTGTCACTGCTATGCCGTATGGTCTGAGAGCACGGGTGAGAAGTTCGCTCGTGCCTCTGAGGTACGGGACGCACATGCGGCTGGAGGGATGGGTTTTCTCGGCTGCAGATGAGTGACAAAGTTTCTTGTAGATATCGTTGACGAATCCTGTTGGGTATGCGTTTTTTCCACTGATCTTTATGTCTATTTGCTGGATCGCGTTTGACCAGCTCCGCCTATGGACGGGAATGCGGCCACGGTCGGCCATCTTTTTGGTAGAGTTATATTATCTCTAGCCATCATAGTAATATGGCGGACAGCGCAATGGTGGCAGGCTGCCATAAAATAGCCGTAGATCTAGTACACTGTACCGTGGGTGATATTTCGTGCTTGAGTGAAGTTGTTCGACGAAGCAGATTCTTGAAACCCGGCGTGAATGGTAGCTTCATCTTTGAGGACCCTGCGAAAGTTCTACGAAAGCGCAGCACCGGGGAAAAGCAGCGCAGCTCACATCGAACGCAGACTCCGTACCGGCGTCTGCTTTCGATGCGACTTTCGATGCGTGTTGTGCTGCTTTTCCCTGGTCCTGCGATTTCGTGAAACTTTCACCGGGTCCTCAAAGATCGGACTACCGTTCATGCCGGGTTTCAAAAATATGTTTCGTCAAACAATTTCAATTAAGCACGAAATATCACCCTCGCTATTTTGATGGCAGCCTGCCACCACAAATGCCACAACTGTTGGCCACAATGCTGTCTGCCATGCTGCCATGGATGGATGATAGTGGCTGCAGCAGCTGTACCTTGGCTAGAGGTAATATAACTCTACCAAAAAGATGGCCGCCAGTGGCCGCATTCGCGGAGCAGGCAAACGCGATCCAGCAATTGTCATAGAGATCAGTGGTTTTTTCGAAGATCCCATTTTATAATGTAAACTTCCTCTTTAAGTGCCTTATCTGTGGAGCACACCGTAATGGCACGTCGAAATAGTGCCGAAACTACTGAAGATTTGTGAGATGTGGGGTGGTCTGATAAAAAAATTTAGGTATCGTCCGGTGTGCATTGGTTTTCTATGCACCTGAAATGTTAAAAGGTTGCCTGTTTTTTTCACAGGAACATCCAGAAATGGAATGCAACCGTTAAATTCACATTCTACTGTAAATGGAATATTTGGTTCGATTGAATTAAGGTGCATGTGTAGGTGGTCAATTTCGCTGGTTTTCACGACGCAGAAGCAATCGTCAACGTAGCGAAGAAACATAGTGGGTGATGGAAGGAACATACTTAATGCCTTTTTCTCGATGGCTTCCATTGTGAGGTTGGCTACTGTGACGGAGACAGCAGCTCCCATGGCGGTGCCACTAATTTGCTTGTAGAAACTACCAGCAAAAGAGAAGTAGGTGTAGGCCTTAATACTGGAAAGAATGAACGGACAGGAAGAGGGAGAGAAGACGAGGTCCTCACAGAGACGTTAAGCACACTGCTCTTTGCATCCTGCACAGTCCCCGGTTCAATCAGATCCACTTCCTCAACAAAATGCAGTTTCACTCGAATCAGCGCCCCTAGAACGTGCAAGTTCTCAAGCTGGATTCCTACAGGAACCCAGGGGTTCCCTAGAATACCGTCAAAAAGGTTCCCCTGAGCTCCAAGTACAGCATTTTTCCAGTTCAAGTGTATGCGGTATGAGCCATATACTTCCTAGTTTGTGCATTATCGTTTACAAGGTCCGGCTTCTGCACCACTTTATCGCCCGAATGCCGAGACCGAGGGTGTTTCGTCGGTTTTCGCTCGACCCAGGTGGGGGTTCCTCGCGATCCAAGAGATTGAGAACTGCTGCCCTAGGCAACAAGGCCTCTGTGCTGCATTTTTTTATCATCTACCGGAGTGAAGGGCAGGGGTCGTGCAAGAGTGCTGCATCGGCATTCAGCTGGAACTCCCTTTCGGTCGGTGAGGATACGAGTTGCAGCCGGAACACTGATGCAGCGTCCGATCTGTGTCCCGCACGGGCAGTAGGTGGCATAAGAGGTCCAGCACTGTGGCTTCATTACCTAGGAGCACTTGAATATCTGTACGATGTTGGGGCGACGTTTCCAGGAGCGCGCCTTATGTCCGGATTTGATGTTGGTGCCGAGAACATTGTCACTCTGCTCACTTCTGCACCCTTTTCAAATTTTCTTCGTAAAAGGAAAGAGGGTGCCAAAACGAGCCTGTCCAAAGGTGGAAACACACGTGCGGAAATTGCGCAAATTTTGAACACAAAAAACAGTTCGACGCCATTTTCTTTTTTTAAATAACTTTGGGCTGGTATGTATCATGCATAAATTTTAAATATGCCTTTAACGAAAGTGTACCATTTCATTTACATACAGTTAAAGCCCTACCATAATATCCCAAGAGATAGCCCACCTAAAATCGAAAGCAAATCAAGTGAAAATGAGGAATAAACTAACTTTTGGTGTGCGATAAAAAAAAGTTGGAAAAAATGCTAGTTTTAGATTTTGTGATCTGCGAAACTTGTAGACGCAGGGAGGGGCAACGAACTAAAGACGACTGTCCTTTGCAGTCAGCAATGTTCGCTTATCTCCTGCAGTATCTAAGTAACACCATTTCACTCCGAGGTCACCATTGGCCAGGGCCCTGCATTTACTATAAGTGGGCTATCTTTTGGTGTTTTTAAAGAAATAGCAAATCGTGCCAAAAATGGGGGATGGGTTATCTTTTGGGGGTGGGGCATCTCTCGGGATCTTATGGTAGTTTTTCAAAGATAACCTGCAACGATTTATGCATTGCACTGCATGATTTTCGGTTGATTTTTCGCGCGTGTTTCAGCCTTAACTCCGCATTCTTTTCTAATCCTCGCACTCGGTGCCGCTGCAGCCCGAGCCGGAAAAGGCGGAGCGTGTGCTGCCGCAGAGCCGTCGGTCGTGGCAGCAGTACCAGTACGGCTACTACGAACCAGAAACGGTGCGGCCAGGGCACATCACCCTGCGCCAGGCGACCCAGCTCGTCTCGGACGGGGCCGCTGACCCAGCACGGTTCACCCCTGAGGCCCTGGCCGCGCAGTACGGACTCCGGGTGGAAGACGTCCGCAGCGTGCTCAAGTACTTCAAGCCGTTCCAGGTGTACACGCCCGAGGTGGACCTGGCCGATAAGCTGGGCGTCAAGAAATTGAAGGAGGCACTACGCATTCCGGGCTTCCAGCCGGACCAGAGCCAAGTCAAGGCAAAGGCGTTGCTCGAGGAATGGAAAAAGAAGGAAAAAGAGAAGTGAGTTCTGTGGGGAAAGGTGGCGAGGTGGAAGAGATTCACCGAGCGACCCGGTTCCGGTGTGCTTCTCGGACGGATCGTGACATTGACGTATCGCGAGCGACTTTTGTGGAACTTAGAAAATGAAGGTGTCTCTTCTTTGCTGGATTTGAATTCTTGTGAGTGAGGTGACGGTGGTTGAGGTAGAGCTAGAGGCCTGGGCGTAGGAGCAAACGGTGGGTGTGGGATCAAACGTGGCTCGTCTACTTCAGAAGGCGGGTGTTAACACCACTGATCTTAATCTCGGCTTCCCGATACTGGTTTGGCGAGGCAGAGATGAAGCCACTTGCGGCCACACTAGGGCTATGTTCAACATCTTACCCGAGTAACCTGTCTCCTACGTCAGCGGGTAAAACCACGTGACATCACGAGTAAACGATCCGTGACTTCATTTTGGAACAACCAAAATAATCATCTGGATACTGTGCAGATTGGCTTCGTCTTGGGCTACGGCGAAAAGAAACACAGGAGTGATGGCAGAAAATCCTTTTGATCATGGAGAAAGCACTCTAAGAGACGATAATATTAATGACGACGCGGTGTTTTCTGAGGTGGATCCACCAGCTCCCTTTACTCACCTTCCTTTTGAGCGGCATATTGAGATCAAAATTACTTACTCCTTACACTTAGACATCAAAAATTTGTTTTTATTAGTCAGCGCGATCGCTGTGATTCTGGTCCAGGTGCCCTAATTGCATATATTCCATGCATTGTAATTTGCACCGATTATGTTTTGCAGAAATTGCTTCCACACAGTAGTGGTACAGCACAGGGTGCTGTCTCAAGAGTGATATGTAACTTACGTTCGCCCTCCATTACACACACTCTGGGGGAAACAAAAATACCACCTCATCATTTACTGCGTTCAAACATTTTTAGCCTTGGACGTGAGAATACGGCATTCCCTCCAAGGATGAGGACGAGGATGCGGAGAAGCTCCTGTTTACGCTCGCACTCTGATAATAACAACAAGTATACCTTTCTGGGGAAGGTGCACGGTCTGGATGTGATGCAGTCAATTCCTGCGTTGACAACAGAAAATCGCAATAACCACATAAAGTGCTGCACCTCATTTTTTGTCATTTCGAAAGTTTGCCACCAAAGCCAACGGAGCAAGCAAGCTTCGACGGCTGTCGGCGCAGGAAGCAGACGAAAAACAGATCACATGACATATTGACTCGATTTGATCCGACGTTACCCCCCGATCGAGGAGCGTAACGTGAGTAATTACTCCGGAGTAAACAACCCGCTTCTGGAACGCGAGTTCTGACGTCATCGAGTAAGCTCGAGTAAGTTTTGAAACGCCACGGTACGAAACCTTTACTCTGGAGTCTGATCGAGTGAATTTTGGAACACAGCCTAGGAGTCTGCATCCTCGAGGTTTATAGTGTACCCAGCTGCCACAGGGCGGCACCACAGCTCCGACAGGGCGGGATTTTCATGTCTTTCGAAGCGCCAGGCGTAGTAGCTTCGTTCGATTCACCTGCACCTGTGCAGAAAAGTGTAGGGCGGTGTACTTCAATCGTATCCCAATACATATACTGGAAGTATACTGCTCTACACTTTTCTACACCAGTGCAGGTACATAGAACGAAGCTACTGTAAACAACTTAATTTTCGCGAGGACCTCATTTCTACAAATAACGCTATTTAAAAGACAAAAAAATTGTATCGCACAAATACATCATCTTATGCTAACAAATGTGTAGCGTACCGCTTTGAATCGTAAAATTTTGTTTCCACAAAATGTTCCCAAAAGCCACAGTTTAAAAAAAAATTTTGTTTGTTTACGGCATAATAATTTCGCCTTCTTTGCCCCAAATGCGATAATGGTGTGCATTATTGCATTTGGTGTGCATTATCGCACTAACGCAAAAAAGCAATCGCCAGCCTCTTGCTATCTTTTTTCTCACGACAGACACACTTCCCTCAGAATGTGTGCATTCGGGGCATGAAGTTGGTTGGTAAAATTTCATATCCATGCATATACCTTGTCCGAGCAAAAGGTGAAAAGGTGCCGACATAAGTTTTGCGCTCACTTATCTCGCGCAGTGTACGCCAATCTCTTTTTTTTTTTTTCGAGAAATAAGCTTGGTTACATTTGAGATTTCGTGTTGCCTGTCCCCAAGTTCCAGTTCCCACTGTTAGGCTGCACAAAAGTGAATGAATGCACTTAAGTGCCTGCCCGCTCAATGATGCCCACAAACCGGGCAGGGGCAACACTGATGTGCCAGTGTTTTATAGGATATTGAAGAGGGAAACAACACCATAAACCGTAAAATACTACGGAAGCACCTATTCCGTTCAGGCGCCCACCATTACCATTTCCCAAACTTGGGAATTCTGCAAATCATACATCATAAGTGCCCGATTTGACCGGACAAGCGCCCATGTCTAGATTAACCTAGTTTTTGGTGAAAGTAAGGTGTGGCACTCCCCGCCCGGTTTTTACGGTAAGTCGAAAGTGGAATAGCACGAGAAAAGAAGGGCACGAAGTTTTGACGAGGGAATTCTTATGGGCAACCATGATTCAATGAGATCTAATGTAAGTGCCCAGTTTAGCTGAGCTAGTAGTGATAAATTATCCAGGATGACACCGCAGACAGTGCAATCTCTACCCCGACTGCTGGCAAACCTAGTCTAAAGTAGCTATTGGGGCACAATACAGCTACATCAGAGATATACAGTCACACTGCACTTGTTTGCCTCTCAGCTGATCAAAATTTTGGTTCTGGCTGTCATGCAACCAGAAATGCAGCAATCTGTCATGGCAGACGGTCAAGCGGCTTGGAAGGGGATCTTTAACAGCAATTAGAACAGTGAAGTAGTGAGCATATGGAAAGTATGTAGCAGTGAAACCTTGCCATCCTAAACTTCCAAAAAGTAAAAAAAAAAAAATAAGATTGCGGCTTTTTTTTTTTTTTTGAAGAATCCTTAGCACGAGAATATCGTGGGCTGGTTTAATGCCCTTTGAGCCAGAGCTTGTTGATGCATGCTCAAAACATTCACCATTAGCATGAAGGCTTGTATACAGTGAATACAAAACAAATGGCAAAAGTGCAATGGACCTTTTCCAAGAAGGGTTCTGCACATGCGTAGGCCATCCTCATGCAGTGGGAAAAGCTAAAACTACAACTGGTGTACAGTCGTTGATGCACCTGCCCGTTTGTCCTTTGTATTGTTTATTACACCCCAAAGGAACGGAATAAACTTTCTGCTCTTCGCAACGGAGAAACTTCTTGGCACGCTTGACTGTGCATCCTTGAGGCTTCTCGTCATCTAGTTCACTTTTTGGCAAAGCTGCCTAAGGCACATCCGGCAGGAAACACCATACTGATATTGTACCTGGGAGCAATGACGTTTAGCCGATGCACTGAATTATGAACGTATGGAATAACAGCAAAGCGTTCCTGCTTATTGCTTCTAGTTGTAGTGTTTTGCCGGTAGCGGCCAAGAAGGAATCTCTGTAGGGTGGCTTTCGGAAGATCCGCTGGATACATAGGACAAACGGGTGCGTGCATTGACCACCGACTCCGCGAGCACCACGTGGAAGTTTCAAAAGCTTTGGCGGACTCTTTTCACCCCAATGTCATTCGCTCCCACATGTGCAGTGGCTGTGTTCCTAGTTTCGAGCGAACAAGGATTTTGGGAGGGCACAATGACAGGTTTGGCAGAGAAATTATACAATGCTTCAGCATGAATTCAGTTAATAATAATATTTCGGCACCTTCAATCATTTTAACCAAGGATGAGATAAAATTCCTTACTTTCGAATTGGCATAATTGCATTTCATCTTCCATCCGACAATGCAATTGTTTTGTCACTCTTTTTCTGTTCCCGTTTCTCCTATATTTACTATATCGCTTTCTTTTTCTTCCTTCTGGGCAGGGTGGGTTCAAAAATAGGTACTCCGCTAGGAGGTTCACTGTATCTGTTGTTGCTAGATAAAAGAAGCGTCTGTCGTCCCTTTGTCTTAAGTCTGTTGTTCTTTCTGTCATCTTTGTCCAAAAACCAACACGCTCCCAAGTTTATATTCACTTGGTAACATCTTCTCCAGCATTAACATTGTACGCCGTTCTTACAGTACACAGATGCGATTCATTTCACCCGAATTTCCAGCTGCTTGATGCCTTCTCTGCTGGAAGAATGGCTATTTCGTGATAGAACTGACGCAAGCGAGAACATGTCGGCACACATTTTGCGTTTCACTCGCAAATCTCGTTGGGAGTGCAAGCTGCCGCCTCATTGAAAAGGTTCAGTTGTTTGCACCATCCGACCCCACCGTATCTCTCAGGCTCACAATTATATCGCAACACGAGAAAGATGCAGCATAATTCCACAAAAATAAACTTATTCTGGCACCACCAGTTCTATGGTGGTGCCACTATAGAGCAGGTGTTGAAATAAGTTTCCTTTTGTGGAATTGCATCATGTGCCTTTCCCTGCGTTGCAAGGAGTATCTGGCCATCCATCCATCCGTCCTAAAAGCCAGGAGCATGCCAGTAAAGGCGACCAAGCTGACAGCTAAAAAGACAACCAGTTTGCAGCTGGAAACCTCGTGGCTTCCATTGTGAGAAATAAGCAAACCTTACATTTGCAGGCCACTCCGTCTTGGCCGTCTTCAACATGAACAACGTGCGTGGATGTTCTGTGAACACCGGAATGCACGCAGTCATTCGGCAAACTCTATTCTCGGTCCCAACAGACGCTATAGACCGGGTACCAAGCTCTGGGAACCCTCGGCAGCTTTGAGACCCGGGGCCCCTGGTGTGCCAGTGACAACCGTGGCAGAGAGGTCTGCAATCTGACGAGGACTTGTCGAGAGAGCTGCCTCGAGCTGCACATGGGCAGACCCCGGGCGGTCTAGTCTAATTTCCCGTCCCTCATAGGGATGTACCTGACGCTGAGTGTCGTTACGAAACATCGAACTTCCATGGGACGACTGACTGACCCTTGGCCCAGTGTAAAGCCTTCGAGGAATTTACGGAATAGTTGAATACTTCCATCCTAGATGGGGTATAATTTTGCCAACGTAATAAGAGACCATTTCTTATAGACAATGCATAGATTTGATCTTGCATACACTGCAAAACCTTCAGCCTATACTCGGTGTCGGCTATTTTGTACTACGTCGTTGAGGCTCGCGAGGCTTCCGCAGTGCACCGAGACTTTCAGAGCCACTTCCGCAAGTATGTGCACATGAAAGAGGAAGTCGCGTGCGAGGCAGCGGCAACGGAAGCTACGCTGGCCTTGACGATGTAGCACACAATATAGTTGACACCGAGTATATACCGTAAATCTTGAGATGCCCCACCCCGAAAGATAACCTGCCCCCTATTGCTAGCTGGAAAGGACAGTTGTCTTCAGTTCATCGCCCCTCACTGCAATTACAGGTCACAAAATCTAAAACTAGCATTTTTTCAACTGTCTTGATCACACACCAAAAGTTAGCCCACTCCTTATTTTAACCCAATCTGCTTTTGATTTTAGGTCGGCTGCCTTTCGGGATATTACTGTAGTTATACCCAGATCGAAAGGGTTCCAGGGCCACTCGATGAACAGCAACGGTGCGCCCTCTCATCGTAAGAGGTCACAGTGCAGTCAAATGCAAACGTGCGAGCCAGCCTCTGCATGTTGGTAGGGCAAACGGACGTTATCGGTCGCCGCCAGTCTTAAACCAAAACACACGAGGGCAAGCGACCGACGTCAACGTCTAGGCATAACGGTTTGCGGGAAACCCACGAGGAAGTTCGGCGAGGGGCCTCGCGTGGCGCGGCTACTCTCTTTTATTTCTGTCGCATGAGTGGCGCAGAGTGAGATCAACGCTGGATGCGGTCCCAGCGCCAGATGGTGGCGTCGTCGCAGATGCACAGCAAGATGCTTCCGTCCCGGTTGAGGTTGGTCTGCCGGATGGGACTGCCGCACTTGGCGTGCGTCAGCACCGTGCTCCTGCGCAGCGGGTGGCGAGGGCTCTCCAGTCGCCCACGGGACAAGAACGGCGGAAAAGAGTTTCGGCTGTCCCGCCTCCAGACGGGCTTCCTGCCTTTGGCAATGCTTTGGCGTCTCTCGAGCCTCGAGCGCGCACGTACAGCCAAAGCATGGCAGAAGGCAACGAGGACGTGCTGCGGGCCAGGCATCCGAAAAGACGTCCCACTCCTCTCGCTTTGCCAGTGACTAGAGAAGCTAGTAGTACGACTTGCAAGTGCGTATTTACTAGGAAAATGGCGCAACCCTTTTTGTAAATGGAGCCTACTGCACTCGTGAGCGACAGAGGTCGTCATTTTAGGTCGCCAACGCTCACCCTCACTCTCGCAGCTACACTCACGCTCAGCCCCTCCTTCACACTCACTCACAGTCACACTCACCTTCAGCCCTTCACTTACCCTCACAGAACCTTACGACCCTCATACCGCTCATGCACTCACGGTCCTCACTCACCCTAACACTCATGAATTTTCGGGGTTCAGAACCTCACCCTCATCTCACCTGTGCAGATGAGGGTGAGTGAGGGCACCCATGAGTGAGGTTTGCGAAGGTATGGTGAGCGACCCAGTGTGACTCGCTGATTTAAGTCAAAATGTTTCCTGTGGGTCCTCGTTCGCTTGTCTCATTGAGTGTACTTTGCAACGATTGGTTTTCCGTGTGTTGTGTGGTATACAATAGGTGCGTGGGTTTTGGTCACGAAAAGGTTGCATTATCTTTCAATGAATGCAGTAGACAGACATTCAGAAATACTGTTGCCCCTCCACTGCAAGCCAGCGAAACATAAAAAGAAAATTGTGCTCCTAGGGCCATCCCACGGCATGTCATTTAAACCAAAAACCCGCACCTCGCAAACACAGTGATCGAAAACGCTTCTTTCGGGTGTCCAGAGCTGTAAATTCGAGTGGAATATACACCTTTGGCGTTGTACAACTCGCTGCTTTGTTTGGTCACATAGGCATTCGCTTCTGTTGCATGCCTGGACAAAGTCGAGATTAAGAAAAATAAGTCTAGCAAAACAAACGCAGGATTGCTCAATGTGTGGGTAAAGCTACAAACAAAACAGAAATCGTAAACAAATCGGAATGCTCCTAGTAGCTCAATTGCTTTGGCTTTGTCGGGTCAACACCCCCAGTTTGGGTTTTCTAAACTGCGCTTGGTTTATGTTGGGCAGAGCTTGAGGCTCTCCTGGGATCCAGATAGTAGGTAATGTGTAATGATTCCTACCTATAATTTTCCCTTTATTAGAATAAGCAACAAGGTCCAACATGCACGATTAATCTCTCACAGCTTCCATTCCTCACCGAAGATAGTCCGCAACTGACCTCGACTGAACACCAGGTCTGATTTTTTTAGCTGCATATCCAACTCCACAAGTATAAAGGATAATGCGGATGCCCAAATATACAGTATAGTCTCTAGTCGAAATTAGATGTACATGACACTCCCAAAAGAGCGAGGGCAAGTTTACGCAGGGGAGTTTGCTGACCTGCAGGTTGTGGGGTCGTCCACGTCAATGTTCCACACGTATGTCTTCCCCACCTGGTTCCCCAGGGCCAGGATCTGGACAGGCAAAGGTTGGCAATACGAGTTAGGGCACCCGAGAGAAGGCGTTCAGCCTTACTTATCTATAGTGTGTCCCAAACAGACCTTCCACTGTAAAACGAGCCGGAAAAATTGGCGCCTTCACATAGAACGTTCAAGCTTCCACCAGGGCTGTGTTCCAAATCTTACTCGAATGGATCCGAGTTACTCCGGAGGATCAGGTCACGTGACAAGACAGATAAAGCAACGCTGGACGTGGGTAGATTTTTGAACGCCAAGGTAGAGAACCTTTACCCTAGAGTGAGATCGAGTAAATTTTGGAACATGGCCCAAGTGTGCACTGAGCAGGTCAGTTTTACCGTGTGAAATTTCGAGGAGCAGTTCCTTTCCTCCAAAGAATGAGAGCAAAACACTTGCCAAAGTCAAGGTTGGGCGCATTAGCAGACGAACAAGTCGGCGATACTATTTACTTGTGGCGTCATCTCCCGTTAGGCGCAGCGAGCAGATAACAGAGTGCGTCGTCTGCTCGATATTTGCTTCCAAGGGGAACTGCGACATTCATGCTTTTCAAAGCGTATCGTGGCAAGATAGCCCCGTTGAGTGTGCTTCTCACCGAGGAACTGTGCACTAGGGGAAGCAATACCTGCAGAGCCCGCGAGCATTGCTTCCCCACAGTGCACAGGTGCTTGGTGAAAAGCACACCTCAATCAGGCTAACCCGCCACAATTATGCAAGAGTACCTATGTTAAACAGTGACGTCTTGACAACCTGTGTTCATCATTCATGCTCTTTTCTTTTTTTTTTGTGTCCAATTTGAAATAGACAAAATAATATTTCCATAGAGCAAGCAGTTTTATAAAACCCTTCGATTTGGATAGCTGTGACAAATCTCTCGCTTACATGCCGCAGTTCATTTAGTAGTTATATTAAAATTAACTGAGCTTAGAGGTGGACAAGTGGAAGGTTGAGAACAACCATCACGAGTTCAGATGAATTCTCATTTAAGTATGGTGCACAGTAGTGAAAGACTTTGAGAAACTATTCGATATGAGAGTCAAAAATATTCGGCCAAAAACCACTATTCCCTTTGGATTCACTTCAAACTCAAAATCCACTATTCGCACGTAACTATTGGGCGAAGAAACAGTTGAGAAAATTTGGGAGCTCGAGGAACGCTGAGGGATCTTTGAGGAACGCTAAGGGTTCTTTGAAGAACCCCTTTGCTTTTTAGGAGCTTAGTTTGAGAACCGACGTACCACACATTCTGTCCACCATTTTGAAAGACTCATATTTCGATTTAGTAAGCCAAACGACTGCATCGCTTAACTGGAAGGCAATGCTACTAGAACACTTCAGTTGGGAAACTTGGTCTTGAAACGTGAACCCTTTGCATACACAACAGCCGACCTGCTACGAGCCACATTAGATTACAATTCTTTGTAGGTCAGTCAAAATGCTCAAGTTGTTTAGTTAAAGTTTAGTTAAAGGGGAACTCACACGTCAAAATCATAATTATTTTATTTATTATCTGAAACAATTGAAAACGATGCCTGGACATTACCCTCAAAATTCGAAACTTGGGAATTCAGTATTTGTGAAGTAAAAAAACAATTTCCAAATGCCAAATTTGAAGTTCCCGCGCAATCCGTGCCCGTGCAGTGACGCTCAAATATTGAGCTGTCCTGCGAGTCGAGTTTCTTTCAAGCCTCCGTCGCCTCCAATCCGAACCGCCGTTGCCGCCGCGACTTGATGTACCGGGAATTACCGGTTTCCTTTGTGCGTGACGTGCCGCCTATCGCTGCGAGCAGACGACGCTTGACTTTCGACGATCTCAAATTCTTTGAAATGGTGCGAGGTTGAAGACAATGCGCAGTGGACTTTTGTGAGCGACACCAGGGGTCACGTCTCGCCAGTTCTGCGTGAAAAACTGCCCCGGCGGAGTCACAATCGAAACTACGATACAAAGACACCAAACCCCATTGTTTTGACAGTTTGACGATTTCCTTTTTGAAGTCTGAGAAGTCGTCGGGCACCTAAAATGACCACTTCTTCCAATGCCCCGACTCACCGATCATCCTCTGCTACATGGGTTGAGCGCCGCCATGTTTTCCGAGGGAGGATAAAAAGCCAGGAGGTAACATCACACTGAACTTTGATTTTCGGTATTTCAAAAAGAAGGGCCGTAGTGCGTTTGCAATTGCGTTAAAAACATGTTTTGCGATTGCCGTTATTAAATGTTAAAGAAATGCCACGTACACACCTTCTAAATTTCATAACATTTGACGTCACAAATCAAAAGAAGCGAGGAGGTGAGGAGCGGGAGAGAGAAAAAAAAATAAAAACGCTTGCGGGCGTGGGAAAATTCTTTTTTTTTTTTGTGCTGTGGTATATTTTGTTTGTTTATGCCTTTAACTTGCATCGCTTTAGACAACAAACAATATACAACCTTTTGGAGTGTCGGTGCCCCTTTAACACGAGCTAAGTATCAAGAAGTCGACCCGTTGGCGGCCATAAAGACCCCGGTAGACGCCGTCCGAAAGGAAACGAGTCCGTATAAGCTCGAATTCAAGCGGCCCAAATATGTCCCCGATGATACTTACTGAGTACTGTCATTGATGGAGCCACTTGCCCTGCTTCAGCCTTTCACCAACACCAAAATCAATGGCAATAACTGAGCATCCACACGCAAACTAAATGAGAAAATGGCGGACACTGTTCATTGAAGGGGCCCTGCAATCATATTTAAGCGTCTACCTTTTTTGTGGTTTCCACGTCTCTTGAAGTTCGGGCAAGCCAGCGGGCACGGAGAGAGTAACTAAATATCAGCGCGTCATATTTTAACCGGACCACGCGAAAACCTTCTCCACCGACGAGGGCGACCCGCGGTACCGAAAGCGTGCAAAATGTGACGTCTTTGGTCCTGGGCTTACTACTGGTCAGAGTCGCTAAAAGCTTCTTTTTAGTCGAAATACCAAATATAAGTGGCGCGAACCGTCGCAATTATTTATAAAAGTAGTTTTTGTTCAGTATTTTAGATCAGAAAAGAAACAAATGCAGTTTTTAAAGTACGGAAACAAGAAATGACCTGTCGACATACCCGCCACCAAGCGGTGCAAAAGACGGCGCATACTAGAAAGGAGTAGTGGGATCAGGCACCAACACGGAAAGGTCCCGGTTGTACGAGGCGGCGCTGCGGTCGTATGGACAGGAGGATCCGACCGGCTCCGAGCGTTTCGAGGACCTTCGGCGAAAAGCTTTGTCTTGCGGTTTGGCCGTTTCGCAGTATGGCAGCGCGAAGTGGCTCCCATTCTGAACTGATCTTTACCTCGTGTTTGCTGTCGTTTGTGGCCAATGAAGTGTCATGCCGAATTAGTGTTTATTCGCGCAGCAAATGCAATGAGAGCCGCTCTGGCTGCCCGCTGCATACAGCCCATCCAGAACAGGCTTTAGTGGCGCCCTCTCGCGCCGTCGACACTGAGTGCGGCAGCCGTGAGCGCTCGCGATGAGGCCACTATCCCTCCTCTAGTTCACGGCCACTCAAGCAACCAAGGACGTCACGAGGGAGGTTATTTTTTGCTTGTTTTTGTAATTTTAATTTGCCTATAACTTTTAAAATAAAGCGAATTTAGAGAAAAGAAAAGTTTCACTAAGTTACTACGTTCAGTGCGCTCAGGTTCGGTGCAAATTAAAAACCAGTAAAAAAGTCCTTGCAGGGCCCCTTTAGTACGGCGGAACGCGGCTTACCTGAAGAGAAAGGGCGTTCCATGGAACTGAACTTATAATGGAACACAGGCCGTACGAGGACATGTTGCCCAAAGGAGCAGGGAGTGTGGTGCCCACCTTCTGCTCGAAGTCCATGGAGAAGCGCATGAACCAGATGTTGCACTCCTTGTACTCGAAGCGGTGCAGCACCGTTGTGTTGGTGTCCGTGTGGCGCACGTCCAGCTGCTCCAGGAGCCCCGGCTTCCAGCACACAATGCAGTTCTCGCACGACTGCAACCGAAAGGGCACGTAAGCGCCCTCGCCGGCTTGGCACGACGGGGGTAGGCTCCCCCGCTGCTAAGGGCTCCCGACAGGCGGTGCCCGACAGACTATCCGAAAATGTGAGTTCTGTACGGTCCTCGAAAATAGGAATAATATCAAGCGAGGGCTACAATCGTAGCCCCTGGGAAAAGTCATAACGAGAGGAAGTGCGTGCATTAGAAAGTACCGAACAGGTCCCAGCCTGGCAACGGCAACTATCCTCGCAACACCCCATTTGGGGAGGGAGGAAAGAGGGGCGAGGGGAAGTGCTTGCTGGAATTGGCGCAAATAAGGAGCGCTTCCGTAACTGTGCATGCATGCGAGCTATAAGGTAGGATTGTGCGAATATTTGAATTTTCGAATGATATTTTATTTGATATTCGCTTCGAGATGAACTGCGATATTCATAATTTTCGAAGTGTTGATGTGCAGCAGCTTAGCACTATTGATGCTTCGTCCCGAGCGTCGGTGCACTGAGGAGAAGCAACACCCGTGAAGCTCGCTTTCGTGGGTGTTACTCCTCCACAATGCATCAGTGCTCGGTAAGAAGCGTGCTCGGTGGTGCTAACCCACCGCGATCAACACTTCGAAAAGTGCAAATATAGCATTCGCATGCTTAGGAGAAAAGCACACCTTTAAAGCGGGATGGCACACACACGCACTAAGTGTATTAAAAGAAAAACGAAAATTTTGTGAATGTTGATAGCAACATTGCAGTAAAATTTTCAAACCTGCATTAATCATTCGTGATTGTCTTTTTATTTTTAATGCAAAAGCATTACCGTAAAATACCAGGCAAGCACCCATTTAATATACTGTATAGAGATAATCGCGAAGAAAGGGGGATGGGCGCTTGTCCGGTCATCAATTTTACATATGAATGTACTGCGCATATTTTCTCAGATCTTACAAATTTGGGTATGGGCGCTTAGTGTGGAATGGGCGGATGCGCGGTATTCTACGGTAACTGTTTTATGGAGCGAGCCGACGTCATCAGAGCCGTATATACAGAGAGTTTGGTCAATGGGAGGTGCAAGCAGAGCCAGGATGTGCACCAGACGCAGAAAGTGGGCTTGACATGCTCTCTTGGCCAACCAGAAGCCTAAAAGAATCCCTAGCGGTGGTAGAGAGAAACTGTTTTAATCAAAGGCATATGTTGGTATATGGTTTCCATAAGTGCCTAAGAGTGAAGCGTAGTAACCCTCCATGATTGAAAATAGGGTGCAAGTGATGTTTCGATCATGATCATGCAGAGAGATGTAAGAAACGAATGTGCCGCTCAACTCTGTTTTGCTCGGACAGAGTGTGAGCAGCAGAAATCATGCTGGAAGAGTGCGGACAAATGTGTCGTACTCTTCCACCATGATTTTGGACGACCGTGATTGAAACATCACATGCACCATATTTTCAGTCACCGAGAGTTACTCCGGCGCACTTATCAAGTTTGTTTCTCGTGACCACTGCCAGGGTATTTTTTCCGGCTTCTGGTTGGCCAGATTCGAATTTGTGAAGACGCCCTGGAACACGCCCAGCTCGCTTTCGGCCAATGGCACCTCCTCATTTGTCTTCTATACTTCCCAACGAATGGCCAAACACTCTACATATATGGCTCTGGACGTCATCAGCTTTGAAACCGTGCCAAACGGCACCTTAAATCCTTTCTCCAATAGAAGCCAGCTCCCAGCTATGAAACACCGTGAAAAGCTAACCAACGGCACCAAAATTCCCCGCGGCTGATGGATTTTCGGCTTCAATCCCATTCGCTGGCGCGCGTCGACGAGGCTCCCAATGGCCGGACACGCAGCGCCATCAAGTGGCCAATCGTTGAAACTGACGCACAGCGTCAGTTTCAACGACTGACCACCCCATGGCACTGCGTGTCCGTCAGCGCGCCGCTGCAGACGAAATAAGGGAGCGGAAGAATGATGTACATGCTTTCGCATTCACAACTCATAAGAAGTGCTTAGGTGTACCCGAGCCTTTTTCAAATTCGAAATTGAAGGACATTTGCATATAGCTAACAGATTTATAAATCCCCTCAATTAGATATAGCTGGGCACCTCTACAGGTTTAATTTTATGTCAAATGCAATGTTTACCTGCCATCAGAATGTAGGCATTGAACTTTTTGAGATCACAGTCTAAAAACTCTATTCCTTAGGTGCAGTCTCCCCTTTTATATAGCTCTGGGCATACTAAAATGAAAGAGAAAAGGGGTTTATAAAACTACTGGAACACTGAATTAGCATGTAATGCATTTTCACAAATTTCCCTGATCCCTGCAATGTTTTGCTCAATTTCCAGGCAATTGGCCAACTTTTCTAGGTAGACTGACATTCCCTGACCATATCATACTATACTCCTCTGGTGAGTGTTATATCATAAAAATGCAACCGTCCCTCAGTTTCAAGGGCACAATTTTTCCAGTATGGAATGTGCCCCAGTCATGACTGAAATAAGGCAATGCCGACTGCAATGCCGACTGAGCATCATAAACATTAGAGTGCCTTAATGTGTATGTGTGGCTAAGGGTGGTGACATCAGACAATTTTACGTTGCAATGCTTCTTTTTCTTTGCTCTACAGTGCATGAAAGAGCATATCTCGTAGCATGAGCTGCCTGCTTCGACCTGTGCTATGGCAGCCTTTTGTTTTCCATTTATTTCTTTGTACTTTTCACGCGTTTGTGTGCCAACAGCATTGGGTACAGTGGCGGATTTAGAGGGGAGTCCGGATGTCCTGACCCCCTCTTGATTTCTGCTTGTGTAAAATTTAGGGCGTGAAACCAGGGAGAGGGGAGGGGTTCCTAAACAAATATTACGCTGACCAACACCTGACCCCCCCTCAGGAAATTCCTGCATCCGCCCCTGATTGGGTACCACAAAAAGTGGCATCACCCGAAAAAAAAAGAATGATGCCGAGACACCAGGTCTAACTCCCACATTTTCCGGACCATACACGTTTAAATTTTACCCGGTGCAGACTATGCACAGGTGCGGACTATACAAGGGTTTGTTTTCTTTCTAGATTATTCACTGTGATAAGATGAGAGGGATTTTATGGATAACGAAGTATATTAATGTTGATTTACAAACGAAACAAGCCTCTTTGTGAGCTAATACAGCAGGCATTTGTAGAAGTGTGCTGTGCATGATGGTATTTACGTTTGGATAAGGCACCGAGTGCGGACTAGGCATGGCATGCAGACTATCTAAGCAAAAACTTTTATTTTTTACCCCAAATTTGTTTTTACGGAGTATACGCCAGGTGCAGACATAAAGACCGGAAAATACAGTACTCTAAGAGCGATACCGGACCTTAGCATAAAATCTGCGGGGACCAACACCGCGCCCTTTGAGGGCAACCTGGTTGGATATGTCGTGACTAATCCATGGGCGCGTACCTTGGACAGAACAAAGTTGCCCAGCCAGCGAACGCAGTCAACATAGTTGCGGTGAATGTCGCGTGTTGTGAAGTCCGGGTAGTGCTGCCTCACTGTAGCAAAGGGCCTGAAAAAGCAGGAATCAATTAGTATTTACCCACGTACAAGTCGCTCTGGGCGTTCATCGCTTGGGGGCACAACAAAGCAAACAACCAGTCAATTCAAATGAAAAAAATAACAAAAAAAAAACTAGAATTGCGTCAGGAGACGACTTGCGTTCATGAGCCTTAATAAACTAGAGCATTGCACGAAGGTTTCTTCGCAGGAACTCATCTACAGTCGCCGACAGGACGAAACCAAAGGGGTGTGTCTATCAAATGCCAAGCCTTCAGCATGTGCTCATTGCCCATTGCTGTGTTTTGGCTGTGTCTGTGCGCTCAAAGCTCGCGAAGCGCCGAAGCGTTATCGAAGGTGGAAAGCTCGCACTGGAGGCGCGACAACCGACAAGGCCCCCCGCCGATCTCGTCCTGTCTCTGACCACAAAAACAATTGCGAGGAAAACTGCAGGTGCGAAGTACGAAACGACAAAAAGATGAGTTTTCCCCAAGATGTACGGGCGCAATGAATACGCCGATCGGTTATGTGGCGGGGCGAGTCTCCGCACGCCGATTCTCGGGCACGTGCAGCGACGGAGGTGTATGTCCCCCCTGGGAGGGAGCGGGGCCTTGCCTGTGTGCCTTGCTGGGGCAGTAGTGGTGGGAGTCGCGGATGGCCTGGGCAAAGGCAGCCGTGTCCAGCTTCCAGAGCTTGAGCGAATGGTCCATGCCGCACGACATGATCTTCTGGCCCAGCAAGTCAAAGTCCTGCGGAAGACGGGCAACTCTCTGTTTGACTTCACAGGTGCGACAGTTTCGAGGTGGTGCCTACGGCACGCAATCTAGTGGAAAGTGTCCAACACGTACGTGTAGGGACGTCACAAACCTGCAAAGGCTCGAGTTGGATCAGGTTAGATGTTTAACTGTTTCTAAAGCTGGATCGTTCACGTGCGTTTAGTTGCAACCAAGTGCACTGTGCAGCCTTTAACTTCCTTGTGAAAGGAGAACGTGCCGACACACTGGTGCCATCCATTTGGTAGCCTTAGAACTGCATTTAAAGGGACACTGACAGGGTATTTATGCTCGCCGAGGTTTTTATTTAAAAATGACCTATTAGTGGCCAACTACCCAGAACAGAATTTGCGGCTGAAATTTAGTTTCCTTTCCACCCGAAAACAGCCGGTTGGCCGTTTTCGGACACTCTCCATATTTTTCACCATTTATCTCTTCATTTTGGGTGGGCATTCTTTCGTAACTTGACAATAGACTGCAGGTTTTGCGGTATTTGCAAGATCAAATGTAAGTACTATCTATGAGAAACAATCATTTATAACATTGTCAAAAGTTTTTCAAGCCCATAATGAAAAGATTATGCACAAAATAATTAGGAAATTTACTAAAATTGCAAGCATTCCAGGGGTAGTGAGCTATTGTCGGTGCACTCTCTCATCGTAAGTGATCACAAGGCTGCACAACACACTCAGTTGCAGCTGAATGCAAGCATGTGAACCAGCCTTGATGCACATGAATATATATTTCTAATCTTGCTGGTTTGGCCTATTCGGGAAGCGGTGCTTTGTTGTAACAAACTTACTAAATAACTAAAAGTTTACCGTAACATCCAAAGAGATGCCCCACCCCCGAAAAATAACCACCCCTTGTTATTGGCTTGGTTTGCTTCATTTTTCTAATCACCGAAATATAGCCCGCTTTTAGTACCGTAATTGCAGAGTTCGAATCAATGATGAGCTCAGCGCAAATTTGGCTAGTTAGCTATGGCGGAATATGAGCCAACATTGCTGACTGGGAGGTAGAGTCATCTTTGTTTCATTGCCCCGTGCCGCGACAACAAGTTTGGCAGGAACACGCAATCTAAAAATAGCATTTTTCTTAGCTTCTCTCGATTGCACATCAAAAGTTAGCCCACTCCTTTTTTTCACCCAATTTGTTTATGGTTTTAGATGGGCTATTTCTCGAGATATTATGGTATATGTTTCCGTTTACATCATGTCAATGTAGGTAATTATTCTCTAAAATTTAAAATAAGCAATTGCATTCATATTTTTTACACCAAATTTAAAATTGTTGCGTCAAAGTCGGGAAACGCTACCCAAGAGGTCGAACTTCGTCGAATTTGGCTGAAAGTTAGAAGGCTCAACAAATGTTCATGACATCCCTAGACATATATGAAATATAAAATATAGACATATATGAAATATAAAATATAGACATATATGAAATATAAAATATAGACATATATGAAATATAAATATAAAAACAGAAATTCAGAAAGAACCAAGTTGCAGTTTATGCAGGAACCCTGAAAAGCGACTATGACGTAGTACTGGGATGACAGTATTGCAAGGACAGAGTGGCTACAGCTGCCAACGTTTTAATGCATTTCATGCAAACGGTGACACAAGACTCCAAAACAATGTTTGGCTTCTTTTTATATGCGACGCCTTGGCCCGTCATACATGAAGTGCCATAGTGGACATGCCGACTGGCACGTCAATGGAACTAGATAAGTGTGTCCAACGCACACGTCGTGTAAGAATGCAAAATAAAAAAGCTCGAGGTACACCTAAGCATTTCTTATGAGTTCTGAATGCGAAAACATGAAAGCCGCTCGTCCGCTCCCTTTGTCGTCTGCTCGTCCGCTCCCTTTGTCGTCTGCTGCGTACCAGCGCGCGCACGCTTCGGGATCTCGGAGGCCATGGCGCAGCGGCCAATGGGAGCCCCGTCGACGCGCGCCAGCCAATGGAACCGAAGGCGATCGTGGAAACTAGAAGCCGTGTTCGCGCTTCCAACTGATGACATCAGCTCGCTCCATGAGACAGTTAATGCTTTCGCATTAAAAAATTAGTCTCTTATAAATAGATTGCATAGTGTAAAACCAGAAACTGTAGAGCAATGCAAAATGCACTCTGAATTTTTGAAGATGTGTGAATGGGAGGTCCAAAAGAAACGAGTCTTTAAGCCTGCTAGCTTCAGAACTCGACAACGGTCAGGACAATAGACACGACAACAGGCAGAACACACAGTAATGCAGACAGAAAGGACAACAGACAGGACAATATACAGAACAGACATCACAGCAGAACAGAAAGCAGAGAGGAACTGCAACAGGAGAAGAAGCGGCCAGAAAGCTGGGAGTACTCACTGCGCTAAGCACTTCGTCCCTGTGCCCTTCCACCCCTCCAAAGATGGCAATGCACTGGTCCGTCTTGACATTCCACAGACGGAGGGTGTGATCTGAAACACAAGGAGCACATTGCCTGCAGCTTGCTTTTTCCGACAATCATTTGTCAGGCAGGCTAAATAAAGCTCAGTTATTTCAAGAGTGGCTGCAGGAGACGTGGAGTCCACATCATACTAAATTACGCACCGAGAAAATATGAATGCCCACATAGGATAATGACATGCCTACTCAAAACCCTGGAGTGTAGGGTGTTTGTTTGGGCCAGTTATATGCATATGTTGCATACTCAGATGAATTCTAAAATTTAGAAAAAAACAATAACGAAAGATCTCGAACTTGCTTGAATTTGAGCTCATAATCGCCGCTTTACAGTGCCCTTCCCATTGTTGCTGTCTGAAAAAATAACTCACCTTTGCTGACGGACAGCAGGAGGTTGACGTCATGGGGATGGAATTTGAGTTCGTTGATGGCGTTCCCATGTCCGACGTAGTGCTGCATTGAGGAAGAGCCCCATGTCACAGCCCACTCTCTTCAAGGCAAGGCATCCAGGCTCGTGCCGACATCCTGACCAGCTTTTGAAGCACATGCTCTTATGCGTAAAAAAGCTTCAAATGACACTGAAGCAGTAAGGGTGTTGCAGCATCTTTGCATTCTTAACCTTTTCGTGGTCAAATTTTGTTTCCACAAATAGACAAAAAAAAAAAAAAACTGCAAAGGCTTTTTTTTTTTTTTTAATTACCTAATGGGAGCACATACAGTGCAGGCCAGCTGTCAAGGTCAAAAATCAGTTAATGGAAATACTGAGAGTGAAAAGTTGTCACCTTTCTTTTATTCGGTTTCATTTTGGTTGCAACTGCTTCCGCGACATTCGGCGGTTTCAGACTCCAAACCGGTGGTAGTTTTGGAACTTCTCCATCGAATGATGATTGCTCATCCTTCTATTTTAATTCTGAGAAGCGTTCAAAGTCTGAATCACAAGAAAGAAATGATGCTCCGATTGCCACCACCACCAGAGCAGCCGATACATGAAGCGACCATCTCGCGTGTATCACCTGTACTGAGTGTCAAACTTCGCACACTGTAAATAGCGCCGGCAAGTCGAAACAAGACACAAAAATAAAGTTTATAGTTTGCCAAAGACCTACCAAAAGCGGCGCCTCCCGGGGTGTGCACAGTATCGCGTTTCGGCGGAAATTTTCAACTGCGTAATCGGTGCTGTACACAAAAAAACGACCGTCAAAAAGTTAAAAAAAAGAAATGTGAAAAAAAAAGAAGGTTTAAATTTGGCATTACAGCCTCCTTATCTAGGACGCGTTGGGAGAACTCAACATAAAACCATCATGCATTTCACGCTGTCCCGTCGGCCTCTGCCGCTCCTACCTTGGTGCACTTCATGGCTGCTGGGCTGATGATGCGGATGACGCCCCGGGACCCGGCCACGGCCAGCAGGGGAAGCCCGTGACGTCGTCGTACGACCAGGCGCATGTGTACAGGTTCTCTTCGGGCTGGGCCGCCAGGGGGTCAAGGCTCTCTCTCGGTGTGCCGGGCGAGTCCCGCTTTCCGCCTACTCTGCCCAGAATGGGCCTTTAACCGGCAAGTTTGGCGGTCCCGTCGCGCCCGACGCATCGAAGGGCGTCTTGGAGCACCAACGAACGATGTCGCGGAAGCCGGCACGGCACGTCGTTGGATGTCGCAGCCCCGCGGTCGGCGCCGGAAGTCCCAGCAAGAAGTAAGAACGAACGCGAGCGCCGCCGCCGTCACGGAATCCCAACTCCCGGCCGCCGAAGCTTCCGCGGACTTTTCCACGTTGGAAAGCACTGCTGTGACTGTGCCACATTTGTGATCCCCTCTTTTCTCATCCCTTCGTTCCTCTTATACTGTCATAATTCTTCATCTCACTTCTTCAGACTTTTGAGTTGTGGAGTAGTTGGTGCCATCTTTCAAGCTGCCAAACTTTCCCCAAGCCTAATTTATTCTCTTTCTCTCTAGTTAGTCCTGGCTTCCATGAGAGAGCGCAGGTGTACCGAGGTTCAACCACTCCTGCCGGTAACTGATGTAGCACACAAAAGGATACATCTGGGTCGCAGTAGGACTGCAGCAACTTGATACTTCCATTCTCCAGGCATTCGTACAGAGTCACCTGTTAAAGATAAGAAAGAAAAGTTGCAAGATTAAACACAACGTTTGTCAAAATCCTTGTTTCAGCTTGTTATTCCTTAGTTCAGGTTGTGGCTCCTATTGGCGCAATATTAATGATACGAGCAAAATTTATTTTCTGATTACATCGCAATGACAGCTTTTTCAACTTTTATTAGGTCAGTGCTAGCTTGAGTGCATCTTGCTTGAAAGTTGATCAAATCATAAGAAAGCTTCGCAATAAGAGTGCCCACAAACATAACTTTCTTGTGCGGTGCATGAAAATTGCACTTTGTCTAGCAATATCAATATTTACAAGCAAAAAGAGATGCAAAAACCTAGAAAGAAACAATAAGAAAAACATAACGAGAAATGTAATAATTATTTCTGCAAGGCTGCTTTAAATGAACCAAAGTAAGAAAAATATTAAAATCTATCATGTTCAATGTTATTATAAGCAGTGCGCATTGTAGATGATGTTGACCCTATATGCATTCTAGGATATAATGTTTGAAAATGATGACTAGCTCTAGACTTCAGGTAATGGGAGTAGGAACAAGTACAGTGCTTTTGGCAACATCTAAGCAGCACCATTTGCAAATTGTACTTAGATAAGAGTTGTCCACCTTCTCTGTTCTGCAGTCTCCCAATACAGTGCAACCCACTAATAATGATACCACATATAACGATATACTGCTTATAACGATCAGTTTATAGAGTTTCTAGACTAAAAACAACCAGTTTCTAGTCCAGATACAACGATAATCGGTTATAACGATTGCATTTTTGGGTTTTCTCATTATCGTTATAAGTGGATTGCACTGTATTCACTATTATTAATTTTCTAAGAGACAACACTGTGTCAAGCACAAACCAGAGGCCAATTCTTTCTGTTCACATTCATGTTGCAGGCACGACATACAGTAAATAATTCGAGGTCCACAGTGAAGCAGTTTTGTACTACTATGGGACTGACAACGGCTTGATACTCTATACCAGAGGTAGCCAAACTGCAGCCCACAGTCCGCGTGCAGCTCTTTGGGGCTGAAAGTGTGGCTCTCGTGATTTGGGGACAATCTAAAATAGTTTGGGACAGAAATCATTCTATTTTATAAAAACTGACCAGTAAGCAACCGGCTGAAAAAAGACATATAATTAATGACTCTAAGACCGTGACCACCGTGCAGTCAACGATCGTGTCAAAATAAAAATGACTCATCACAGAGACAAGGCAAATCACAATCAAGCGTTAGTGAGGCGGTAGCACGTGTCTCTGGATGCCACCGTAGAGCCATGGGCTCTACGGTGGCATCAGAGACACGTAATGGTCAACCCAAGGTATGCCGCTCATCTGCCTTCACTGATGAACACGTCTGTATGTGTCAGATTGTAAAGATTGGTTGAAGTTCATCAAAGTAAGTAGGCTTGATTATTTTGTCAGATTCATAGAACCCTTGGACTGCCAGAGTCTTAGGGTCTGATGCCAACAGGTTAATGCAGAGATCTTTAAATCCCGGTCCGTGGGTTAAGTCTGGCTCGCGGAAGTTTCTGACTGGTTCGTGGCTTGCCGTGGTCCTTCCAATGAAGCTCAGCACGCAGCCCGCTTCTAGTAGGCCCGCTGCTACTGGCGCAAAAATAAGCGTGTGTAAGGAAACGGCACTGCGACATGCACCAACAGCGCAAACCAAGATACCAGAAAGAACGAGAAAAAACTGCCTATCGTAATGCAGGTCTTCTCGCCATATTAATCATTGGATATTGTTATCACCACCATTTCTAGACACGTTTTGTACCTAACTATGTACATGAAAATTCCTTTGCGTTCTCAGTATATTGTGCTTAATGTCCTGCATCATAACTATTGCAAATTGTTAGCATCAGCTCTACCATTCTCATTAGTCTTCTATCTTGTTTCAGTATGCCAGTTTCATTGTGCTCTGTTTCATGCTTGGGGACTTTTATGGGTCCCAATGATTGCGCAATGTCATAATTAGCTTAATATTGAATTGTAAAATAAGTTATATGCACTTATCCGCCTTTTTTTAATTTTTACTTTTTTATTTGTATTAAAATGCTTATCTATAATTATTCATTGAGTATTTCCTAAATTTATATTTACTTATATCTATTTTACGACCCTCGAAACTGTAAAAGATCAGAGTTTGGAGACCTCTGGGTTAATGAAAACAATGCGTTACTACAAAACTCTATTGAAGATATATCTGTCAAAATCCAATTTACGGAGGGGTGTACAGGATAATGCAGAAAACACCAAAGAAAAAAAGAAAGAAAGAAAAAGAGTGTGCTTGGGTGTAGGGGGTGATGACAAGGTGTGTGCCCCCCCCCCTCATTATTTTTCTTCTTTACAAGCACATACTCAGGGTGGTTCAATGAAAAATAATTATTTTGTTTGAGGCTCGTGGACCATGTCAATCTGGTCACCCCTGCTCTGTAAAAATAAAATATGATAAACAACTAAGAAACTATGAATGATTTAAAAACAATTATGTATAGTTTGTCATCTTGATATAATAATTTATTTCATATATCTTAACTTCCTAATCACCATACATTTAATATGAGCAAATATGCCACAGTTGGATCTTTGTTTTGTTACTGCTTATTTTGTTTGTTTATTGACTACTATTACCTACGACTTGTTTTACTGTGCACATTTTACTATGTTAATTTCCCTGCTTCTGCTGTGTAATGTACAAGGGCAGAGAGTCCGTCAAGCTGTCTAGCATGGCATTTTCTCTCGGTCCCCACGATTACCTGTAACGGGAATAACGATCTTTATTATGTAAAAGCCCTGGCTGTTTCTGGAAGGGCCCTCGACTCACTCACCCGATTGCTTCCGACGACTGCAAAGATGTACAGACCGTCCTTCAGGTGTGGGTTGAACTGGACGCCAAACAGGGGCTGGCCATGGTCCTCCTGGGGACGATGCTCACCTCGCTCATGCCTCATGCACAGCTTAGCTCGCACTCAAGGTTGGTTATGAACACTTGTGACGAGAGGCCACACTGGCGCCATCTATCGAGCAGTCCCGGAACACTTTCAATATGCATAAATTTCCAAACTTTTTATGCATCATTCTTTCATCGTGGGTCTGAAATACTTCTGACAATGTTATAAGCAACCATTTCTCGTAGATACAGCATGGGCTTGGCCTCGCAAATAATGCAAAACTTTCAGTCTAGTCATCCGCAATTCCAGGGCTACTTGATAGGTGGTGCCAGTGGGCCAGTGTGTTTGTTCTCTTGTTGTAAGCCGTCACAGTCGAACACGGATGTGTGAGCCAGCCTTCAGGAAGGTGGACATGCACACAACATGCCACACGAGACACACTCTTTCCATATCTTTCGGGTGTGTATGATGCGAGCATCACGCAATAAAAACAACGATGCTATCAACTGGAGGTGAAATGCCTCAGCGATTTCGTTTCCTCCCCCAAGATTTAGGATGAATTATTCCACAAAGTGAGTTCACGAACAAGTGATACACGACTGTATCCAGTTTTGAATTCATTCCTCAAATGCAGGAACCAAAACCGATTCATCCTTCCTTATCACTTTTGGATTGAGTTCCTGTAGTCGTTTAAAAGGAAAGTATTAATGGTGCAGTTGATAAAATGCAAGACCGTAACATTTATGCTGCGCTTATGCATTTTTCCTTGAAACATTGCTAGGATCACCAACAATAAATTGAACAAGCAAGATTATCTGGACAACACTATGTTGCATGACGTTGAAGATTGCTGATGAAAACACAGTGTTTTTGCTTTGGAGGAACTACAATGCACTTCTTTTGATTTTTCTAAATATACTGCTTAGAAATAAACTCTGATGTTCATAAAGCTAGCACATACAACACCCCCCCCCCCCCACAAAAAAAAAAAAAGTGCATTAGTTTTTAGCTTTGCATCCAAACAACCAGTACAAAGAAAACACCACAGAAAATTGAGCAGCGTTAAACCTCCTCAACTTAAAGCCAAAATACAGAGTCAGGTGTTCTTTCACTCGTCTGTACTGCCAATTTTCAGCATGACCATGTGCCTGGGTTGGCAATGCTCAGTGCAAGTGATGTGCTCCACACATTGATGCCCTCGACACTGTTTGAAACCGGGTGGATCACAATAACATTGGAAAGGTCTCATTGTGATCCACCCTTATCCATCTTATTAAAGGAATAAGATCACAGAAGAAAAAAAGAAGCAGACCACTCTTATTTTTGAAATTTCACAGTGCGAATCACATTTCTCGTTCCCAACCCGCATTCTAGTTTTTTTGTGCACCACTATGCAATATGCAGTTAGTAGAACTCAAACCCCATACCATTTCACGGTCCATTCACGGTCACGGTCATCCTGCTTGCAAGGGATAAGCCTGCCACTCTCACAGATGTTAATATTGGCCTCCTCTCAGGATGCTTACTTTTGATTTCACACAAACAAGAATGTTTCAATTAACTGAGGAAAGGTTTGACATTTTATTGCACTTGGAGGTGGGCACAGACATGCTGAGCATGTTGGTGTTGTGAAACGCTGGCATCCACACATAAGTGTTTCCAGAACAAACCTCACAAGTGTTTTTTGTTAGTCAAAATGTTTACTTTATATCACTTACTTTTTCTGTTTACTTGTGTCTTTTATATTACCGTACGTCTCTGGTTTATAATTGAACTGTTATTTGGCAACCTTTACTATTAATTTTTTGTAGTACAAGGCTGAGTCAAAGCGATCTATGGATGTTTGGAAGGATGGCATAAAATCGGTTTCTGACCGTATCAAGCTAAGATATTGCACAGAGCTGGACGAAGAAAGTACATTAAGGGTACAAAATTTTCACTGCACGAAATTATATCAGTAAAAAGTTGGAAATTAAAAACCTGAAATCCCTACCTACGATGGCCGTGTGCTAACCAAAGGTGTCTGATTGGAGCAACGGCCGAGAGATGTCGGCAGTGCTCTCTGCGTCGACAGGTGGGGGTCGGCAGTGAAGGCACCGAATACCGAATTTTCAGCATCAGCTTTGGTGGTGACGGCACTGTTGCCGGTGATTTGTTTCAGAGGTTCCCCTCCCCGTTGAGGCATCTCACCTAGCGCAGAGTTGTAGGGGAGCTTAGAGGTCGTCACCAAAACTCTGCCCGAAAATGTCGGCTGACCTCTTTTGTCCTGTGGAAATCCTCCTACAAGAAAGCAACCCTCACTTGCTTGTCGAGAGCTAAGCACACCATGAACATCCCAAAACCGATCGGACGAAAGTTGCAGACAAGGAATGAGACACAGTGACAACCACAAAGTGCAAAACAGATGCCGACATGTGTCCAAAAATAACTGTTGAGGAAAAAAAAAAAAGAGACGACACATCTGTTTTGTTGTTCCTGTTTTATCTTTATTTTTGTTTTATTGGTAGAATAGAAATAATCATGCACTGACAATTCATGCATTAAAAGAGGGAATCGCTTCTGGCTCAGAAACGTTGCCTGCTACTGCCAAAGACAAGGGAAGCGCGCGTCGTGGCCGCCTACGATCTTATGTGCCGCCATCTGTCGGCTGTTGCGCCAATCAGACGTCTCTCATTAGTAGGTAGGAATTTCAAGCTCTTGATTTTTAACTTTTTACTCGGGTATGTTTGTTCAGTGAAATCGTTGTACCCTTAATGCACCTTCTTTGGCCACCTCTGTACGAAATCTTAGCTCAATACGTTCACAAAGTGATTTATGTGATCTATTCAAACAGCCATGCCTTCATTCAAGTGTCTCTGAGGATTATTAAGTTGAACTGAACTGAATCACAGCATTTCGTGTATATACTGACATTACATTGACATGATGTATGATACAATGAGAATGATGACAGTACAAAGCATTATCAAGTGAGGAGGATTAAACACAGTCTGTGGGGCCGAGAGGTAGTTCCTTTCCCAGCGCCCTACTTTGTTGGAGTTTGGGGGACACACTCCATGAGACGTGTATAAAATGCTCCTGAGAGTTCTGCCGCCTTTGAAAGGTTTTTCACTTTTTAATAAAATCACTAAGGCCCCGTTTAGCCTAACACATCCATGCCCTTGCAGTTGCGTAAATTTCAACGAAGAAACCTCACAGACCTCGCGAAGACGGGCGCTCCTATCTCACCTTGATGTGCGTGGTGCATTTGTACAGCAGCTTGCAGCGCTTGTTTTTGTTTCTGCGTCGCTTGCCACGACGCCTGTTGGTCGGCGTATCGCTCCTCGACGTGTTGTCCGCCGTCGAAGCGCTACCGATGCTGGAGGTTTCGTCCTGCAAGAGGCGCCAGAAAGTTGCACTGCGTCACACGGACAACGACCGCCAAGCATGTTGGAAGCATCGCCGCTTCAAAGAGCATCGTGTGCATTCGTTGGTGCAGTGCGCGAGGATAACGGTGCTGAAAATAATTATTCTAAAGACGGCATCTTTCGTGTTCCCAACTTTTAATGGTGCTTCGACTGCAGCAATAAAGTGCGACACAGTTCTAGCAAGCGACCGCCGGATTTTGCGGTTTTTCTGCCACGAATAAAACGCCGCCATGAAAACTAGTAATGCGGTTATCCGGGGCAGATACCTCAGGCAGTAAAGCTGGGTGTCCATCGATATCCCATTTAAATCAAATGCGAGCAAGCGCCGATGTCGCGTTCGCGCCAGCAGTGTTGCCCAGTGTACACGATCGTTGCTGACGCGGCACCGCAACAGTACGATCATACACTGACGCTAACAGCCGCTAAAGCCCCGTACAAGTAGCAAACGCAAATGACAGGCTTTTGAGAAAAACGCGAGCTTTGAATGAGGCAAGAGGACCGAGTGACGAGAATTCCTACGCGACTGGTCCGCGCGGCCAGCTACAACCACACTACGACACAACGTTGCAAGCAACGCGCGTCGCAGAAGCGGACACCAAGCGAGAGGTGGTTGGGTTCGTCCGGTTATCAATTCGAAGACGTTTACGGCATTAAGCTAAGGGGTAATTATTGCGGGTACTCACGATGTCGTCGGGAGAGTCATCCGAGTGGTCGGACTGGTAGACGAGCCGCGGTTGCCTGGTGTGCTTGGCGCAGCTCGAGCTCGCAGCCTGATCGCCGAACTCAATATCAGACATTGTCGAGGGCACGAACAGAGCGTCGGTCAACTTGTCGCGGATGCACTGTTCATGGTTCGGGCAGTATGCAAGCGGATTTTTGTTTCAAAAGGCGCCAAGCAATCATATTTGCATTTGTTTACAAAAGCACGCCGCGCGCCGCGGACAGACGGAAAGAACGGAGAGCGCAGTCAACGCGCAGGATTATGGCAGGATATACGGCGTGGAAACTGGTAGAAGCTATGCCTATTTTTGTTGTATTAGAGGGTTACCTGCGCCACCTAGCGTAGACTGTTTAAACCTGTTTAAATTGTGTTTTAGCTCAACGTGTTCTAGCTGTTTCTAGATTTTAGGGTGCCTTTATGTGCGACTTGAGGCGCTTATGGCTGCCATTGTGATGGACTTGTTGCTAAGCGCGCAGCTTTGGCAGCAAACATTTCGCATCACCGACTTTGTTTTTCTCGGCAAGAAACCACAGCATGGCGTGATGACCTCACGTGGAAGCCATGCATTTAATTTCACACATTTATTTTGTTTTATTTATTTATTTATCTACAATAAAGGCCCATGTGGTCATTACATAGCGCAAACAACAGTACAATAAAAAAAAAACTTTTAGCCTTTTTATTTTGGTGAAGAAGGAAGACCAGCGAAGCTGTGTAGCTGTACCATGGTGGGAAGGAAGTAATGGCCAGCCGCAAGTCGGCAAGCCAGAGTGGAAAGGCCGGAAAGGTTGCCGCCATCTGTGAGCGACGGCGAGAACCAGACAACTGGCAAGCCGGTTGTCTGGTTTTTCGCCGTTGCTCGTAGATAACGGTAGCTGTCCAGAGTGTTGTGTCGACATTTGTTTGCTGGCGGACACGATCCTGGGGAAACTAGCCCTTAACAGCTCCGCAGTAAAAACCGAGAAGCAACGCACACACACACAAAAGAAATACATGCATTCATAGAAAAAAACATTTCGACGCATTCTGGCACTTTCAGCAGTAATTGAAATATATATATAGAGAGAGAGAGAAAACGGTAGTACGTACTATAAAAATACATGTATAAAACAGAAGACGATAATTTCAATTCAACTTACTCAAGCAGCAAGTTTAGGGCGGCAGCAAAAGACTCAAAATCACTGATGCATGGCCTCCGAGGTCCCGAGGCGGATCTCGGAGGCCATGACTGATGGAAGCAATTTTCCTTGGAAGGCTACTCCAATCCGAAATGGCAAGAAAAAGAGGCGTATGTTTAAACATGTAAATTCGCGCGCAAAAAAAAAAAAAAAGAAAAGTGATTTGAACGGGGCGATATACGGTGAGTTGGCCGTAAAGAAAACATATTTAAAAGCTGAAGAGCTGGTAGAGTTGGTAAAGGAGTGATAATTGTTAAGTCAATGTTTTATACCGGTTACACTATAGAAAAGTGGGAGTAGCCACGAACTATAAAACGAGGGACTCTGTTTTGTAGTAATTCTATATTATCTTTCATATATAATTAGTGAGAATGCATCTTATGATGGATGCATACTACAGCTGGGATCTAACTAGAGCAGTGTAGGCAACGAGTTTTGTTTCTGTGTTCGCCCGGAAGAGAGATTGAGGAAGCCAAGAGTTTTAGACACTTTGTTAGTAATACGTTGAATCATTGAATGTGAGTGTTCCAGGTAAGATCAGATGAAAGATTAACGCCAAGATGTTTAAATGAAGTTAGATTATAGATAGGATCATTTCCGATTAAGTATGTGTAGAGTGGAACGACGTTTCGTTGTGAATGTTATAGCGTTTGTTTTGTTTGCATTTATTTTCATCATCCACGTAGTGCACCAGTCGGAGATAATAACAAGTTATCCTGTAAAATTTTATAATCTAGAGGACCGGTAATTGGACAATAAATGACGCAATCATCTGCGAACAGACAAGTGCAAGACTGAATTTTAGAATGCGGATCATTAACTATATCAGAAAGAGCACAGGACCAAGCACCGATCTCTGCGGGACACCGGGCGTCTCAGGAGACGTTTGTTATCCATTTAGCGACGAAGGTGGATAAGTAATATTTATTCAGTTTACGTATTGGCCGTTGATGAGGAACGCGATCAAAGGTTTCGGCAAAATCAATAAAGAACAGGATAGCGGTGTCACGGCGGGCCTCAGCGGGCTTGGATGAGTGAATAGAATTATGAAGATCAGTGACTAGCTCAAACAACTGCGTCTCGCACGAACGGCCACGCTGAAAATCGTGCTGGTTAGTGAAAAGAGGAGGATGGGACGATAAATACAAGAAGTGTCCCACTAAAATTACAAGTGTTTTTTTTTTCATCGCAAACATAATCTACGCATTACGGAACGCTCATTCTCCTCTCAAATGTAGCGCTAGAGGTTCGAACAAGATGCCAAAGTTTCAGCGCTAACCGTTATCTTTTTCCAAAATATGTAAGTGATTTTCCGAAAGTTTCAATGGGAAAATGGCGGCCGACAGAGCCCCCGAATACATGAGGCTCTATGACATTAGAAAATCACTTATAACTTTTAAATAAGATATCAGTTCCTGCTGCAACTTTGGCACCTGGTTCGGACCTCTAGCGCTACCTTTAAGCGGAAAATGAAGCGTTCGGCGTTTTTTTTTTTTTTTGAGGGGACATTTTTTAGGTCATGATTTGAGACGATATAATATGTTCTAGAAGCTTACATGTAACACAGGTGAGTGAAATGGGCCTGTAATTATTCAATGCATTTTTATCTTCTGCTTTGAAAATAAAAATGACATGTGCATTTTTCCAATCATCCGGTAATTCTTTTGTGGCAAGCAATTGTTGGAACAGCCTTCCAAGAAGGTGACCAGATATTTGTTTGATTAATTTTAATAACTTGGTAGAAATGCCACCTGGACCGGGACTACAGTTAGTAGTCAAGGCGGCCAATGGCACATTCAACTCCATGAGTAGAAATAACTATATCAATCATATTGCTGTCCACTGACATTTGTAGTACAGTTGAATCTGAAAGGTCACTACCCTCAGTAAATACACTGGAAAACAAAAACAAAAACAAAAAACAAATTCGTTAAATTGATTAGCCAGTTTGGAATCATCAAGCAAAGCACCATCGGTTCTTGAGCACGGAAGTGCATTAGCAGCTTGAGCGCTTACTATTCTCCAAATCTTTTCGAATCTTTCCGCAACATAAATAATTAAAACACCAATGTAAAAAAAAAAAAAAGTTTTTTTTTTAACGATTTAAAAGCATGTTAATGGTAGGAGTCCCAGGGCTATTCCTTATTTGTATTCTTCGCCCGTCTTTATAAACGCTTCTTTTCCGGATGCTTCGTTTTATTTTAGTTGTAAACCACGGTAAACGTAGACAGGGTGCAATATTTACTACGGGCCGGGATGCAGGCAGTTTGTAGTACCCAATTCTCATTCACAGAACGGTCATCAAAACGACTCAGGAATGATCTAGAAAACACGGACAACCTGGACATCAGAGACTTCACATCTGCCCTTCTATAATCAAAGATTTGTTTTCCTAAAACCTTACGCGTTTCAACAGCAAAGAAATAGTACAGTGCACAACGCAGTAATAAATTATTTTGTCAATAACATTTGCCGAAGTGCGCTTAGGGTGGGTTGTCAAAACTAAATTCAAAACTGCGTAATCACCTGTTGGAGTTGCGACAATTTGACAAAATCGAAAATAACTTGTCATTTCAAGAAACTTTGAACATCCACCCTTATTCGTGCAGTTGCTAAACACTTCATGTATGGATATTTTCTACCAATCTTCGAACTGCCCCTTTGTGAGTGCTCTCTTTTTATCGTCCGTTCCTCCATCCTCATCATTGAACCCACTCGTTCCCGCAGATCTACCGCCCCCCCCCTTCTTTAAGGAGGACAAGGACCAAAGTGCCGTCATTCGTTGCTGTGAAAAAGGCGCGAGACATGTACCGCGTGGTCACTGGATCCTGGGAAAGTAGCGCCAAATATGGTCGATATTTTGTTTCATGGAATGAACGCAGTTTTTCTTTGACCTCTCCATTCTTGGTGAGCCGACTCAAATCCCCGGTGACAGGTTGCTTCGTTATACAGACATTTCTTGAATACCGAGATTTTGTTCTCCACACACCGGCGAAACAAGCGCACATATTCGTATCACCACCACATGCGGCGTCAGTGCTTGGCGGCACTGAAACATAATTTTCCTGCAGAAGTGTCAATGTCATAATTTTCCTGTCTTTAAATACGCAAGAACAATAATGCCATTGTAAGAGATCTGTGGAGATAAGGGTGATTGATAAATGTATTGTATGCACAGTGCCAAAGACGCTTATATTGACGAGGAACGCTCTCAGTGCGATGATGGTCCATAGCGATCTTGGCGTCGACTGGTTCAGAAGGACCCTTCGAAAATTTGAATGATCTGAACTGGCGATTTCTATGGCAACCGAAACCTTGCAGTCAATCACCTTGAGAGGTTTTGGTCGTCTGCGTGTTAGAATCTGTTTGTGTCCGGCTAGCAGGCGGGGAATTTTTGTTAACGTATTCAAAAATATTTATACAAAATCAACTCAAATATGCAGCACAAAAAAGCGTAAACAAGAGAACCAGTGGGTGACTAAAGAAATTGATGACTTGATTAAAGAGAAAAATGAAAGCTCGGCAATTACTCAGGCGTTTTCCCAGTAATGACAAGTGTAAAGAAAAACAGAAAAAAAGAACGAAGTTACAGCGCTAAAAGGATCCACAAAAATAAACTTTTATAAGACTATGTTTTCTTAAACAAGGGATACTGCACAGTGCTAGGTTTTAATAAACCAACTGTTAGGGCGAAAAAAAAATTGAGGACAAAATTTAAACTAATTGTGGACCAGAGCAAGACTTAGAAGTACTAGAAAATGGTTTCAATACTGAATATGTACAACCAATCAAAACATTTTGCTATATAAAAATATAAACACAAAGCAATAAAATAAGATATAGTAATTCATTATTTTTCTCCGATATGAATGACGGTGATCTGATTGAAATTGGTAAACATCTTAATATAATAAACAGTGGGGTTGGACCAAATAATAGCTAGACATATAATATGCCATGTCAATATATTAAAACCTGCACTACTAGAATTATACAATTGAGTATTTTTTAGTGGCAATATTCACAAGAAACTTAAAACATCCATTGTTCGGCCCATATACAAAAAGGCGAAAAAAAATTCCTTCATTATAGACCACTATGCATACTATCGGTGATGAATTATATAATGGAAAAATATATTAATGAAATATTTCGAAACTATATATTTCAATATATGATCTATTAACCCACACGAAATATGGATTCAGGGCGCTTATAAGAACCAGTGTCCTGTTATAATACTTTCTTGAAAATTTTAATGAAAATTTGGACAGTAGGAAATATATTCTAGCCTTACGAAGTAGGGCCTTTGAAACAATAAACGATAATATATTACTAGATATTACAAAGTATTGGTATTCTAGAAAAAATCCATAACTTATTCCAGAATTATCTTAATGGCCGGTATCAAATAGTACTAGGCTCAGAATATTGCAGAGAAATCAGGCTCAAGCAGAAAGTACCGCAACGTACAGTGCTCGGTCCACCACATTTTAATGTATACGTTAAAGAGATAGCCCAAGTCAAATTAAAAGTGAACTCTTTCAATTTGCAGACGATACAGTAATTGTATACGCACACAAAAATTACGATGTAGCCGTAAAAAACGATACAAGAAGACATTTATAAATTAACAGAATGCTACAAAAAAATCAAATTGTTGTAAACGTTTCTAAAGCACAAGTAGTGTGCTTCAGAGACCCGAAGAAACAAATCCTAACTGAATTACCAATAAAAATGCACGAGCAGAATTGCAAGAGACAAACATATTAAATGGGACATTCATGTAGAATAAGTTCGTAAAAAAATTGAATGGCGCTGGTGTTTCACATACAAGATATGGCTCCTCGATCCATACTAAGAATGACATGCAATTCACTTGGCAAGTCCACACATCGATATGGAATACGAGTCTACGGACACTGTTCCAAATATCTGCAACTAAAGATAGAATCGATTAAAAAAAGGATAGTCAGAAATATGGGTTACGTAAGCGAAGAAACCGATCTGCAAAACTACATGCATTAAAAACCTAGGAATGTTTCGTTTTAGATACCAGATGAAGTACGATATTACTATAAAACATTTTATCAACAACAAACATAAAGTGGTAAATGCATAAGGAAGAACGTTAAACCGAATACAAAACTTGAACCATTTTTTTATACCAAACACGGAGAGGCCACAATAGATTATTATGTACCCAAGATTTTTAATGAATTACCGAATAAAGGAAAAAAATCCCCAAAATGATGTAAAAAATGTAAATAATGGAACAAAGTGAAAAAAAAAAACACCTTAGAGAATTGGTTCGCTTCGGTATGTTGAATTGTAGTTGGATTGTAAGTAATGCCAAAATCCAACATATGTTATACATTACTGCTGTTTAATGAATTAGTGGAATAGGCAGTAACTATATTTTTCTGGTGATAGAAACGCCATTTACTTTGCAATGGCGCGCTCTAGTGCAGGCGTCATAATTCTCTAATAAAAATACGGAGAAATCTGTCGCGTCCCACGCACAAGCCAGTATTGGCTTATGTAAGATTAACATTTGAACGGTACATTAAGAAGCAAATAAAGATTGTTTTGTATTGTATTGTATTTCCCAGTATCCAGCGATTTTATCGCGTTATGCTTCCAAAGAGATCATGACGCCTTGATTGCACAATCATCGCAGTACTACGGTTAGCCACTGTACCGCAGTGTCACATAGGCGCAGATACTGCACCATTTTTCCCAGGGTTGCGCGAAACACACGCCTTATAGGCGAACCGAGTATTTCTTCACTCCCGCATGCGATTACTTTGCTATGGCTATAGGGCCACTTGTTGCAGGGAAAGCCTCCCTTATCAGCTAATTGTGTTGCGTGTATGTTTATACAGTCGGAAGTTTGTCAGCCCCAATGGACGTCTGGTGTCTCAGATGCAGTCGAGGAATTTAGCCAGTGCAGTACAACCTCCAGCCCGGAATCTTTAACGCAGTAGTGGACTGCACGCTGGTACGGGGCTCATCCAGATCGAAACGGGCAGGGGTGGGGATAAAACCCAGGATTCCTGGGTTTTGCCGCGCAGGTTTTGCTCCACGCGCTTCGAGCTGCGGTACGCTAGCGCACTCGGCCACCGATTCCCCTTGTTAGGAGTTTTCGTAGACCGCGTTGCCCCTCCGCTAAGCGTTCCGCAACGAAGAAGTTGCTACTGCGCCTGCGCGCCGATAGCCTTGACTGTGGAGTTCCCGCTATCGTAGCGGGTTGCGGAGGGCCTTGCGGGACGGCGAAAACGATCTACGAAAACTCCCTATACTCAATAGCGAGTTTTAGCAGACCATGTTTCCTCCGCTAGCCCTCCGCTACGAAGAAACCGCCACTGCGCCTGCGCGCCGATGGTCTTGGCTGTAGAGTTCCGGGTAGCGGAGGGGCTTAGCGGAGGGGGAAACATGGTCTACTAAAACTCGCTAATACAAAGATACAACGTAAATGGAACGCGAACGTGCAGATAGGATAGCAGATGTCTTGCGGAAGGGATTGGTTGAGGGACCCCAAGCCACATCCGCTGCCATAGCGATCACCATTGTGGTTCCTTGGAAATTGTGAAGCCAGAGAGGTCCCTGGTTCGATACCAGGACTAGGCGGATTCTTTTCAGTCGCGCACCAGTCATCTAGCTGTGTTTGGAGATTTGTGTTTGTCGTTTGTCCAGCTCGTCCATTTCTGAATCAACCGCACTAGTGTAGCTAAACAGACACGTCACGGCATTTCTAGCTAAGGAAACCCCGAACTCTTCCTAAAGAAATAAAACAAACAAACTGGGGAGATTTATTGGTGGATCCCTAGGGAAGGCTTTAGCATGACCCCTGGGAAACGCCACTCACGTCCCCCTTTGGGAAACGCTAACGCTGACCGCTTCACTTTACTATTTTGGCTTTATTTTTTCGCATTTTGCTTTTGCTGCCTCTTTTGACTTCGTAAATGGGTCAGCGTTAGCTTTCCCAAAGAGGGACACGTTTTCCAAGGGTCACGCTAACGCATTCCCTAAATCTCCACCAATGGATCTTCCATTAATATTTTTTACCGCCTACTTGGACCAGCGCTAGTACTTGCTTCAAGTAAAACCCGCATATATCGAACTGGCAAAAAACGAGAATTCGTTTGATATAAGGGTAATTCGATATAAAAGTTTAATTGAATTTGACTCTCAAAAATCCACTTTCTGCTGACATATCACACAATGAAATAGTCTTGCATCTTCTGCTGCCTTTTCTTCATTGCATCCGCGATAACGATATTTTTCTACGCTATCGACGCTTGTATATCGCAAAGGCAGTATTTCGCAAAGTTTCGAGCTCATGCAAGCTGATAGGATTCTAAGAAACTTCGTCTGTCTTTCGCGCTATTTATGAATAATTAGGAATATAATTGCACGCATCTCTGTGTATTTCTTTTTGCAGTAAGGCGATGTGTATGGGATTATTAAAAAAATATTTATTATCTCTCTCTTTCTACACATTTCGTGTACCTGCCTCCCGATGTATCATGTGAGCACAAAGTCATTTTTAGCATACCCTGCAACCCGGTGTTTCACACTGCCAAACAGCGAACAAAAAAGCACGTTCCGCAGACTCAACAGCTAGCGTATTTTCGAGTATTGTCCTCCCGTGTCGGTCTCAAGCGGTTATGTGAACTTCATAAAGTCAAATTTATTGATCCCAATAAAAATATATTTAATTACTAACTGAAGATTTGAAAACGTAAATAAAGGGCCGATCACTTTAGTGATATACACCATACGTAAATGCACTCCAAAATTGTCTAAAGATGCTCTGCAAATCGTTTCCTGCGTTTTTATCCTCAGTAGGCACGTGTACAAGTGCTTTGGGAGAGCCTTAAACAAATTTTAGATTTTGAAGCTAATTTAAATACCCATATGTGTTCCTCACACATATATAACTTCTCAAACATATGTCTGTTACTGACTCTTTTATGTGATGAACAGAAATATAGTGCGTCTGTGCTGGACAAAAACAAAGTACACAGGGGCGCGTGGCAGAACTATGAAGATTACGTATGCAATAAGTCAGAAAGTGACTATTTAAGTAGCTGCCATGTCGAGTAGAGCATGAAATACTACTTTGTTCTGTTTAACAACAAATCAATTAACAAGGGCGATGCTTATTTGCCAATTGAATGGACTGGCATCTTGTCAAGAACAAACCTCAACAGCCAGGCTATGACAGTTAATCTTGGATAAGAAAACGTTCACTTGGATAAGCGCTATTTTAGGCCAAATTCGATCTGAGTCCGAAGGTACTTATAGATTAGAGTGAACAATTTAGATCACTCCTTTCTGCATGATTCTTCGCCTCCATCACGGTGCTGAGTGTAAACAATGTTGGTTAAGAAAACAGCGTTGTGATTGCCGCTCAGTGTTCTTATAAAAGGTAGACTGAAAAGGGCTTGTCCTAAAACTTTCGTGACATTTTAACTTTATTTTTTTACTGCTTTTAGCTTTGTTATGTCGTCTTCATATATATGCTGTAAAACACTTTTAGTAAATCATAGTTCATGATATATGGTGACGAGGTGCCCATTCCATGATTTTTTTGCGTTATATTTAATTCCTTATTTCGAGGGCACAACTATGATTTAAGCTTTAATACAGAGGCGCAAAGTTGTACCAATCACGGGTTCTTTAGGCGACCTACCGCACTTCGCGGCATCCTTTTGATTTAGGTAAAATATACGTGACTCTGGTATACAAAGGGATGTTGAGTCGTATAGACACGACGTTTCGAACATTAATCTATATTTTTATTTAGTGTTGAATCGAAAATAAATAACGGAATTTCATATTTTTGGTACCTGAAAAAAAAAAAAGAATTGGATTGTACGAAAATAAAGGGGGAAAAAACTTATATAGTTAATCGTTTCACAGCGGAAATAGTGCCTATTGGCAGAACAACGCAGAAAATATATTCTCAATTTAGCGGTTCAAACCGGTTCGGACCGGTTTGAACTGCTATTTTTGTTCTCCGGAACCGAACCGGAACTGAACCGAAAGCCGTGAACCCGAACCGAACAGAACCGAAAAAATATCGGTTGAACACTCTGGCAGCTCCTAGCTCGGCTGACCGAAATGCGGTCAGCAGAGCTTGACACCTAGCGTCTCGGAGCCCGAAAGGAGACCGACGTGATCAAGTTCAAGAGAGAGCATGTACACTCCTCTTCCACCCGTTCAGGCTCGAGGTAGACATTCTAGACGGCAACAAAAAGCTAAAAGAAGATCCATGGGTGGATCTTGAGGGAATGCGTTAACATGAACCTTGGGAAACGAAACGCATGTCCCCCTTTGGGAAACGCAAACACTGACCCTGTAACGAAGCCAAAAAGAGGCAGCAAAAGATAGAGGAAGCAAAAAAGATGGCCAAAAGAAAAAGAAAAAAACAACAACAGAAAAGTGAAGCGGTAAGCATTAGCGTTTCCCAAAGCGGGACGTGTGTAGCGTTTCCCAAGGGTCAGGCTAACGCATTTTTAGAAAATCCACTAATGGATTTCTTTTTCTAAATTACACTCTTCAATCAGAAACAAAAAATTAATAACAGTTACAGCGCAGCAATAACACCACAGGGTACAAAGAGCAACATACAGACTGCTTAGGAAAACGTTAACATAGAGTTTAATTACAAAACTAAATTTCTATAGTTTCCACAATAACATACATCAAATCATACATAAAAATACAAATAATCTAACAAACAAGGCATCAGCATCAAATCACTATGATCGAATGAACAGTTCGGCATACAGAGATGTTAAATCCGTCGACAGTTCTTGTTCCAGACTATATTTCGAGGTTGAATCTGGATGTAGCCGGTTCAGACAGCGTGTGGTTTGACAGTGCCGTACCGACAGCTGCATGCTTGCAGAGATTCCTGAATGGATCCGCTCTCAAGCTAGACGGTATGAATATTTCGGGAGAAAGACTGAATACTGGAAAGTGTAACTGTTCGCTCTTTCTACCGCAAGTTGCGCGGTGTGGTCTTTCTTGACTGTTTTAGATTGCCCGGGGGATGAAAACTTGAGAGGGTTAATGTTAAAAAAAGTTATTCTTTGACATTAAAATAATGGTTCTCCCCTTTATCCCACACGTTAGGTGGAATCCGACCAGTTCTGTTCGGACAGACGGCAGCCTTCTAGCTAATATTTTCATAAATATTTTATAATCGACGTTTGTCAGGCTAATGGCATGGTATGATGTGACCTGACGTAATTTAGGGGTGTCCTCCGTCTTAGGAGTAAGAATTCAGTGTGTGACGTCAATAAAGATGTCGGAAGAACGTTTAGTTCGAAAGCCTCATTAAACACACTGCATAGAACAGGGGCGACCTCATTCTTCAAGGCTGCACTAAGCCCGTCGGGACCCGAAGACTTGCCCGGGTTTAAAGCCTCGATTGCTATTTTAACATCCTCCACCGAAAGGGGCGCTTCCAAGCACTCCTTTGTTTCGTCGTCGAGACGAGGCGTGAAAGACATAAATTCAATTTTAAATTGCTCAACTGGAGCGGAGGTGTACGCAAACAGCGCGCTGTAATACTCGTACAAGGCACGCTCTATATCTGACTGATCTCTGACCGTATATCGCCACAGTCTATTTCGGCGACCTCATTGCGGCGTGCGGCGCGCGTTACGCTTTTCAAGGCAGAGTGCTCGTTTCGTGGGCCTCTCCCCGGCTATCAACTTTCCTGCCCTTGCTCTGACGAGCGCACCGCGATATCGTTCTTTGTAGATAAGCTCAAGTTTCGCCTTCAACGAACAAATGTCACCTTTGAAAAACCCCGGCGCTCTGCCCTCTTCTTTAAAGGCCACGCAGACGCGCTTGCACGGCTTAGGAACGAGCGGGGGTTCATAGGTTTAGCTATCGCGTTCCACTCTTAAAGGCGAAGCTTAAGCGTCCTCCTGTATTTTTTTAATGTCCAGACCTAACAACAAAGAAAAGACGCCTTGCTCAGTGACAATCAGATCAGGCATTATTGAGGGTTGGCTATCATTTGTCACTTCAAAGTTCCCTGAAGCATTGTCAGCGTCAGCAAAAACAGAATGGAAGACATTATTGAATATGCATGCCATTTCTGCTGGCTCAGCAATAATTTGGTCATCGACGGCGACATAATCCATTTTTCCTCTGGACGGTGCGAGATGGCTCCAAAACTTCTGCGGCGAACTTCTCATAAATTAAGGCAGTACTTCTGAAAAAAAAAAGTTTTGCGTTACTAGGTTTATTTTTTAGTGTGTGCGATAATTCTGACAGAACGTTATCATTAGCCAACTTTTTCTTTCGGCTCGTAGTGATCTTGCGCTTGAGTTGGATTATTTCGCGTGCTACCCAAGGGTTTTGCTTTGCCACCCGCTTGGTCCTCTCAGGAACAAACTTCGTTATACAGTGGTGAATCACGGTATTGAATTGTTGCCATTAGAATTAGACGTCACTTCCGTCCGCAAGTATATCCAAGGAGATCTCTAAGTAATCGATAATGCTTACATCGTCTGCTCTAATAAAATCGCGCTCTCGGATGCTCACGGATGCCTTGACGAAATTGATGCTTAACAGAATGAGCTTAAGGTCTGACAGCCACTCAGAAACACTGATCTCGTAGCTCCGCAACTGATTAAGAATAAACATGAAGTCGAGTAACTAACGTGTCGGTCCAATTATTCTAGTCGGTTTATTGACCACCTGCGTCAAACCATTGCAAAATGCGATGTCCAGCAGCAATTCGCAGCTTTTATTTTCTACCGGACCAGCCTCAAAGCGGTCCCAGTTTATTCCCGGTAAATTAAAATCACCTGCTATTATTATCTTTTGTCTGTCGGTAACGTTTACGCCGATGTATTCGTAAATTGATTCTAGATACGAAATCGGAGAATCTGGGGGCCTGTACACAGCGCCAATTAAAAATAAAGCCTCGTTGAACCGTATCTGGCACCAAAGACGTTCTGTGTTGGAACATTCAGGCATTATTATGCAGTCTAAATGTTTTTTAGGACAATTGCAACTCCTCCATCACGCGACCCTCAATCTTTTCTCATAACTTTATACGATGGTGCAGTTCACAGCCTTGAAAGTTGTAATGCAGCCAAATCTCGGTTGCCAGTATGATGTGCGGATTATGAAGTATCACTAAATGCTCTAGCTCAGGGACTTCATTGACGTGGCTTCTGGCATTGACCATAACCAGGACAAGCATTTTGCTTGCAACTGTTGTTGTTGTCACATGTTTTTGTTTTGTTTGTTTGTTTCAGAACCGCGCGTGCCGGACACTTTTACCTTGCGTCCCTCGGAGTCATTCAAATAAGAAGTATCGCCATTGACCTGAACCTTGTCGTGTATAAGCCTTACACGCGACTTGTTAGCTTTCTCTGTACTCGTACTGGCCCAGAGGTGCTTCCGTTTATTCAATGTGTCCTGAAAATAGTAATTGGAAAGAGAAATCTTGGTGCCTTTAAGTTTTTAGCAGTTGCGAAACACCTGGACTTTTAGGTTGTAGTCGAACAGTTTTAAGACAATCGACCTAGTTTTTCCCTCGCAACGTTTCCCAACCTGTGAATACGTTCTAGCGTCTTGACAGTAACACCTAGCTTGTTCTGAAAGAGGTCAGTGACCACTCTAATTGTGACTTCGTCATCAGTTTCGTTTTGTGCCTCAGGAATGCCAAACACTATTAAATTGTTGTGTCTACCATTGTCTTCAAGGTCAACCAACTTCTCATGCTGCAGCCTAATGGACCTTCTTCCAGTAAGCTTCTGCGAATGCTCACACCCTCTTCCCTGGCTTTGCTTCCAGCTGTCTCCATTTTCGCAGGTCACCATTCCGCTCGACCAACATTGTCAGCGCCTATCTTTCCGCGTATTTCGTCTCTCTTGACGATTCTTTTCCTGGGTACCGGTAGCGTGGGGCATAAAAAGCAATGAAAAGCGATACAACGATACGATGTCAATGTGTTTTAACGAGCGGAGTCCTTTTGGGCTGCCCTTCATTTATAGTTCGCGGACAAACCGCCACGCGGTGCTCGTTACTCGAAAAGGGTGTTGCGCTATCTGCTTATTGCTTGCTTGTAGGTCAGTTAGGGCAGCCTCGAGCTTAGCAATTTTCTCCGTCATCTGTTTCTCTCTTTTTCTGAGTAATTATTTGATTTTAATTCACTTCTTTGATTTCCACCCTCAACTGCTTTTGGTTTTCAAGTACCTCGGCTAACATTACTTCGAGTTTGCTGTCTGGACCTGGGTTCAGCTCAATGTCCCCACAAGGTAACCAACTCCATAGGCAACCTCCACCCCCCCCCCCCTTCCTCCGAAAAAAGTGCCTCGCTATGACACTGTGCCTATGATGTTAATGGCTGTACCCTTTGTAACGGGCGGTAGCTTGCGCCACCTAGCCTAAGTCTAAAAAGACAAAAACGTGATTCCTCCCGTCCTTTTAAGACCAATTTTTCTCCCCTAACTATCACCAGGCAGTGTGGGATATCACCAGGATGACCTTCGGAGGATCGGGCAAAAAAACTAAAAACATCACCCCCTGCCTCTTCCCCCGGCGAGGGAGTCGCCAATTTTCCTCTGGTCAAACCTTGTCGGCGTTACCCCAGCACCGGACCCACTGGGAGACAGGGTTGAGACTTTGGGCCGAAGCCACGCGGGAGGGAGTCCCAATTTTCCTCTGTCCCGCCTGTCCCCAGCTGTGCTAGTTAGTTGTCCATCATTTAATTTTCCCTAGATAATTTCCACCAATCTTCTAATCGTCTCTTTGTCACTGTAATCCTTTTCTCTTCCGTCCTTCCATCGTCGCCAGTAAAACCCAGGGCCCCGGCCAAATCCGTTACCCCCTCAGGGAGAGCAGGGCGAAGCCCCGTGCACTTCAAAACCAAGTGCTCTAGTGTCTCGCTATCATTATGGCAGGCGGCACATAATGTGTCTGTCTCCTGAAATTTAGCCCTATACGTCCTCGTCCTCAAAACTCCCGTTCTTGCCTCGAACAGCAAAGCACTTCCCAGTGAATTGTCAAACAGTTTTTCCTTTCTTATGTCCTGCTTTCGTGACCTGTACACTGTTAAAGCTGATTTCTCCTGCATTCTCCCCTCCCACATTTTCCTCTCTGCCTCTTTCACCCCTTTTTCACTGAAGTAGTCTGTTCAGCCCCATCACCAGTGTGTAGGTATTTAAATGTAAGCTTTCGGGTTCGGTTTGTCCATTTTGTGTTTAAACTTTTCATGTATAAATACTTGAATACCTTCCGTGCCCACCGCGTATCATCCATTTCGGTCAACCTTTGTTCAAATTTCAACTTACTAATTGCCTCCCTGCTCTCAAAAGACGACCATCCCATGTCCCCCTGTACTCCCTCATTTGGTGTTTTTCCATGTGCTCCCAGCGCCAATCTGCCTACGCTTCTTTGTCGAATTTCTAATCCTGATTGAACCTCAGATTTCATGCACAGTACTGCATTGCCAAAGGACAGTCCTGGTACCATCACTCCTTTCCATATACCTCTGACCACTTCATATCTGTTATAGTTCCATAGTGCCTTGAGCTTCATAATAGATGAATTTCTTTTCCCTTTTCTAATTATATTCTCCTCGTGTTCCTCTAGATATTTCCTTCCCTCATTGAGCCAGACTCCCAGATATTTGTATTTTCCTACATGGTCTATTACAATGTCTTGTATCCTCAGGGGTTCCCTCTTTTCATCGTTAAACACCATTACTCCAGACTTGTCACTACTAAAACTCATGCCCAAGGTGTCCCCTTCCTCTCCACATATTCCAGCTAGTTCCTGTAATGTATCCTGGTTATCTGCCATGAGTACTATGTCATCTGCATACATCAGTCCGGGTATTACCTGTACTACATTTCTCCCTCCTTCCATATAACTCACATCAAAACCTAAGTTGCACTGCTCTAATTTCTTTTCCATTTTACTGAGATATATCATGAAGAGCAGAGGTGACAGTGGACAGCCCTGCCTGAGTCCTCTTTTTATTGCTGCGGGTTGTGTAGTTTCTGCTTCCCATGTTATCACTACCTTATTGTCTGTGTACACCTGCTGAAGAAACCTAACCAAATTTGTATCTAAATTATACTCCTTCAGCTGACCCCAGAGTTTTTCCTGGTTCACATTATCGTACGCTCCCTTGATGTCCAAATAAGCTAACCATAAAAGAGTTTGGTTCTTCATTGCTATTTCTATACATTGAGTGGTGACGAATAAGTTATCTTCCAGTCTTCTATCTCTTCGGAATCCATTTTGGAGCTCACCCAGTAATTGCATATCTTCTGTCCATTGCTCCATTCTACGCTTTACTATCTGCATAGCTAATCTGTATAGAACTGAAGTTACCGTTATCGGGCGATATGACTTAATGCTGTCTTTGTTTCCTTTGCCTTTAAATATTAGTCTCATTTTACTTAGTTTCCAATCATTGGGTACCTCTCCTCCCATAATTACTTGGTTTATCACATGCCGTAACTTCAATTTGCTTGTTTTTCCTAGTGTCTTTATGAGTTCCATGGGTATGTTGTCTGGGCCTGTCGCTGTACCTGCTGGAACCTTACTCTCTGCCTTGTCCCATTCTTTTGTAGTCGTCTCCATCGTTACACAATTCTGTTCCTCCTCAACACTGCTGCTGACCGTGCTATTCACTGTCTCCCTCTGCTCAAGCTGGGAGAAAGCCTCTTCGATTGTCTGCCTAATATATTCACGTGCCTCTTCCCCCTCTACTCTTCTCCCCTCCTGTGTGGTCAGTAAGTGTTGGATACCCTCTGTCTTTCTCCCCTGCGCTTTAATGTGCTCCCAAAACCTTTTTGCCGCATTCCTATCTTTTTTATTTACTTCCATCATCCACTGCACTCCTGCACTTCCAATTTTGGCCTGTATTAAAGCTGATGCTTTTCTTTTCCGCTCTTGGAAGTTCTCCCATTTTGAAGCTACTTCAGCTGGCAAGGCTCTCCCTTTTTTTGCCCACCTATGCTCTCTAGATGCATCTTGGCGCCGCAATATGGCTGCTTTGACCTCCTTATCCCACCAGATTTTTGGTTTGTGCCTTCGTTTTTGCTTTCCTCTTTGTTTAATTTGATGTTTCTCTAATTCTCTTTTAAAGATTCCTATTAGATCCTCATACGTCCACTCTCTTTCTGGTTGTTCCGATACTGTGTTCTCAATGCTTTTCGATACTTTTTGTATTTGAGCTTCACTTAGTTTAGGTTTGCCCGCTCGTTCCTGAGCTTGCTGTTCTGGTTTGGATGCGCCAAATTTTAATCTTAATTCGTTTGTGGTCACTCCCTAAGCTTTTTGTTCCTTCCTCATCTATTTCCATACTTTCTAACCTGTCATACAGTTTGTGGGACATGAGGCAGTAGTCTATTGTTGAGTGCGAGTTGTTTCGTTCCCACGTTATTTTGCCATCGCATTTTACTTGTGCATTAACTAACACTAGGTCCAGGGCCTCACAGAAATCTTCTAGCAACTTTCCAGTTGTATCTGTGAATCCGTCAAACTCTTCTAAGTGGACATTCATGTCTCCTATGATAATTATTTCCTGATTAAGACCAATTTCTCCAATATCCTTCGATATACATTTAAAGTGTTCTGTATTTTCCTCCCTTGAGTCATTTCCTGTTTTCAGGTATGCAATCCCCAGAAGAGTGTTTAGACCTGTTACCCTACCTTTCAGCCATAAATGTTCTCTGCAGCTTTCCTTCTCTCTTTCCCAGTATTGCCCTTTAACTAACATGCCTAGACCTCCACCTTTGCGTTCACCTCGCCTCCGGTTGCATCCCATCCAGGAGTAGCCTGGTATGTACGGTGGTTCCTCCTCATCTCTAAGGTGCGTTTCTGCAACCCCATACACTGCAAAATCTTCAGCATCTAATTGTTCCACCAATCTCCTCCCACTTTATTCTGTTTCTACCTCTCTGCATGTTTATGAACCCTATCTTGAGCTGATTGATGTTCTGGGTAACATAGGTTGAAAACTGTCCTCTTCTTAAATTTCTCCAGATTCAAGTAAGGCATGAAAAACGTAGGTACAAAGGGGGAAAAAGCTTTATTGCATCCTCCAGAAGTTCCAGTGAAGGCGCCATCAAATCCACCACAAAAGAGTTCGTCGGCTGGCCTGGAGTACATCATGACTTGCCAGAGCACCTTCATCATTCCAATTTCAACAGAGCTTGTCGTTCATTTTCTGACAACATCCCAAAGAAACGTTGCGGAGACGGGCCCGGCTCCGGTTCGTAGTCTCCCATGACGGCAAAGCCGTACACGTGGGGACTCAGCACAAAAGGCGCGGCCATGTATTCTTCGGCGAGTTCCAGCTGAGCGAAGCCCGCCTTGGCCAGTACGTCCCCGGTCCTCCTGGTCAGGTGGCAGCCACAAAAGACATGCGACCAGAGCGGATCCAGCAGCCGCTGCAGGGTGAAGCTCCAGCTCCCCTTCGGTTGTGCCACGTGCTCAAGAAACACGAGTCTGCCTCCCTGAAAGAGGCCACAGACGTGTTCGGAAGTCGTCATTGGGGCGGGCCCGCCATGGGATATAAAATGTAATAGGCATAAAAACATTGCATCATCCTGGTTTATATTTAAATTTTATACAGCGCGTGGGCGCCGAAATCATCCAGTCATTTACACAGGTATAAAAAGAAATGACAGGACTATGGTCACTGACAAGGTGAAAATTGCAGAAAGGGAGCTTCAGTTGTCCTACCTCCAACGCAAGATTCCTGTATACCTTCGATACGCTTCGAAGTCTTGTACAGTCAAAGCACGCGTGGCCTGCAGTCAAAGCACGGCGGAAGGCATTGAGCACGTGCTGGAGGCCGGGCGTTCGAGAGACACGCCTCGCTGTCCGCACTCTGTCCGTCGCGGTTCGCACTCGTCCGTGACTATAGTTCGCATGCAAGTCGTAAACTATATTAAAAAACTTAAATGCAGGTCGGGTTGATGAGACTCAAAATTCAGATCTAGCTCGCATTTTTGTCCTATATCCGACTTACTCAAAAGTTAATTATGTCAACGCACGAAAACAATTGATGTTAAGAAGTGATGTGATTAGACATTACACTGAGGTATTAGCCAGTTCAAGTAGAGCTAGGACAAAGAGCGTTCGCGTTATCATAGTATGCAAGATAAAACTTTTATAGAAACATTCGTACACAGCACTTTCGTTCTGAAAGCGCACAAGCCGAGTCACCTTATTGCGTGCGCGCCATATCCTTGGCAGGGTTTTCCTTCACACTCTCAGCTACCCAGAAAAGTGTCTTGTTCCTATGGCACCCGGGTACGCGCTCTTTCGTCTCGGAGTGTCTGCTCTGAGCTTGATGAACGCTGGCTCGAACGCCGCTCGATAGATCTTTCCGCTTCAACGCGATCATAAATCTCATTGCCGCCGTTGAGGCACGAAACTAGGGTCTTCTAATCAACACGCGTAGCGCAAGTGCCAAGTTCTACACGACGTAATGCACCCAAAAGACTGCTTAAAAAAACAAACAAAAAAACAGGTCTCTTACATAAGCACGAAAAACCGGGCCTGCGACAGGCTGCCATTAGCCGCATATCGAGGAGCCATCTGGTAGCGTCGCTCACAGCCAAGACGAGGACTATCTGGCAGCTGCGACGCGCGTGGTGTCCACACCTATATATCTTATACCAGGTGGTGCTCCAGTATTTGACATCACAGAGAACTTCCGGTTTATAAAAAATAATGAACAGAGGCCATCTTAAAGGGGCCTGCAACGACTTTTTGACTGGTTTTTAATTTGCAGCGAACCTGAGCGGACTGAACATTGTAACTTGATGAAACTTTTCTTTCAACAAGCCGTGAGCGAGCGCTCACGGCTGCCGCACTCTGTGTCTACGGCTCGAGAGGGCGCCACTAAAGCATGTGCTGGATAGGCTCTATGAAGCGGGCAGCCAGGGCGGCTCGCATTGCATTTGCTGCGCAACTAAACACTAATTCGGCATGATACTTCATTGGCCACAAACGACGCAAACATGGGGTAAAGATCAGTTCAGAACGGGAGCCACTTCGCGCTGCCGAACCGCCAAACGGCCAAACCGCAAGCCAAACCTGTTCGCCGAAGACCATTTGAACGCTTTGAACCGGTCGGATCCTCGAGCCCATACGACCGCATCACCGCCGCGTACATCCGGGAACTTTCTACACTTGCCGCTCGTCGGCGCCTATCTCACAACCACTTTCTAGTATGCGCCGCCTTTCCACCGCTTGGTGGCGGGTATGTCGACGAGCCATTTCTCGTTCCCGTACTTCTAAAAAAGAAAAAGAAAAAATCTTTTATTGGCTTTGACCAGTAGTAAGGCCAGGACCAAAAACGTTACGATGTCGTCACAGACCGCGCGCTTTCGGCACCGCGGCTCACCCCCGTAGGTGGAGAAGGTTTCAGCGTCGTCCGGTTAAAATATGCCCACTGGCTTGCCCGAACCCCAAAAGATGTAGAAACCGCAAAAAAAGTAGACGCTTAAATATGATTGCAGGGCCCCTTTAACACCGCTGCTTGAAATGTAATGAAACGTTTAACCACAGATTCCACAGGTGAACGCAAAAAAAAAAAAAAAAAAAACGAACGAGTGCGAGATCTGGTAAAATTTTTCGAGTATCCTTGTAAACCAACTTGCCTCCTCCATGATGCAATATTGTACAGCCGAAGGCCCTCGTTATATCTCCAAATTTGTTGTCCGTGTAAAATTTATGCTTTCTAACACTGGTCACTGGTGGCATAAGCAAGCTCAACAGGCTGCAGAGACGGTGCGACCGGATGTCGCTTTGGACGCAAGCGGCAGTTCATGTTTGTAAACAGCAAAAGGGTCTATACTCCGTTCGCCCTTAAGCTGAGACTAGAAGCTCCGCATATAGCGCGAGCTTTCCGCCCATGCTAACGCAAGTGTGAATGCGCTGGCACACGCAACCAAAGCACTGCGCAAGCCGGCGCGCTCGCGCCGAAGGTGGAGCGTCTATACTCCGTTTCACTTTATGTTTTACCGCAGAGAAGGCAAGCACGAACTCATAGCGTTGGCAGCTGCTTTAATGCACGAGAGCTTGTGCCGCCAAGATCTGTCCCAGAGCAAGCAGCTCACGCTTGCAGCCTTTCGTGCGGTATATCATAAGGTGAAATAGAGCATAGTCTCAGCGAGTCGCTTACAGGATAAAAACGACAGGGCGTCTCTCTCGGATGACCAACTTCCGCCGTACATTGGCTGCGCGTGTGCACGCTTGAGACTCTCGAGGCGCCGAAGAGGAATCGAAAGCTGGAAGCTCGCGCTGGAGTCGGGCACCCGAAGGACGGTGTCAGTGACAATAGCAAGTCAGCCCCAATTTCTCGAGAACGTTAACAAGCAACCACAAAACCGCCATACCGTACCTTTACCAGCACCCTCTTGCACTCTGCGAGGACCCTGTGCACGTCCGTCGTTGAGCAAAGGATGTAGGTTAGGAGGACGGCGTCCACGGAAGCGTCCGGAACATCCGGCATGCACTCGCCGCACCTAGTAATCCAGCGCTCCAGTTTCACGTTGGAATTCTTTCTAAGGTTGACGTGAAAGGACTCTTCGAGCTGTTGCTCGTGTTCCACGTTGGAGTACCTGACCGGCCGCGTGATGTGCTCGAAGTTGACGCCGAAGCCAGCGCCGATCTCCAGGACACTGATGGCGTCCTCTTCCCTGAGCGCATTGTCTTGGGACACGAGGTCGTTCAGCTGGGAGACCGCTCGCCGACGGATGTCGTTGAATCGGTCTCGACACAGGTGGTTGAGTACGGGGAGAAAAAGCGGGCAAAATACGCCGAGCGTAACTCCTGGCTGAGTTTCAACGGCACCAGGAGCAGAAGGCCGAGAGCCAGAGACGCGTACAGGAACAAGTTCGCTGCGAAGTTCGTGAGCAGGCCCATGGTTCTGCCACAAAAGGTTGCTGTTTGCAGGAAGACGGCCGGCAGAAAACTCGATTTTCGATTGCATGTATCTTTATATCAACAAGAAAACGACTTATCTGTGCCCATGGCCACGACACATGCGCTGCTGGTTACATTGACTGATACACGGCAGTTACGATGACTGTGTAATTCGATAATTCAACATCGCGGTGTAGTAGCATGCTCGCTTTCCTGCCCCGATAAAACGGCTAGACGCAAAATGCATAAAAAAGAAAAGAAAGAAGAACCTGCCTAAAGCGTTTTGGATGCTTTCAGTCTTGGCACACACTTCGCCCACTGTCATCAGGCTCCAGCACAAACTGTGCGCGCCGAACACTCGACAAGTGAATGCTATCGCGACAACGAAAAATAAAGGGCAACTGCTTGATTGTCGCCGCAGGGCTTTTCATTATCACACACTTAGCGGATTCTGCAATGCTGCTTGGTTTGGTGCTATCTAGCAACTAAAACGAGACACATCGGGTATGCCTGGAAGTGGCGGCTCCGTTGTTCAAAGGTTCAAACGTGAACTATTACTTTGGTGTCGTTGCTTAGCCTAGTGCCTCAATCGGAAAATACTGAGTAGGTCAGGAAGCCGTGGGCGTATATATACAGTATATACGTATATATATAACATGCCAGTACGGCGGAAGCTACGGCCCCTGCGGACCAAGCGGAACAACGGTGTGAGGTACGTGACTACGTCTCGTCGTAGCGAGCGTTTACTGCGAAGAAGTGTCAGGCTTTTTGTTGCGTCATGCTCCAACATGTGTGCCAGCATACATGTTGGAGCATGACCTATACGCAAGACCTAACGCAAGGCCTTGCGCTCGTATAGGTACAGCGCACATCGAAGCCGTTGGAGTGCAATGTAGGGCGTAGCGTTCCCCCTTGGCCAAGTTACGACGAGACAGGGTAGAACCGTGGGCTCTCACTCTGCTGGCACCGCCTGGCCGTTGCCGGCTGGCTACGCAGCCGAGAAACTGAGAGAGGAGGAGAGGGAGAGTGTGAGGACGTCAAAATGCCGAGCTCCGGTTGGACAGATTAGTGGGTACACTTAAAGGGGCCCTGCAACAACTTTTTGACTGGTTTTTAATTTGCACCGAACCTGAGCGCACTGAACGTAGTAACTTAATGAGACTTTTCTTTTCTCAAATTTCGCTTTACTTTAAAAGTTATAGGCAAATTAGAATTACAGAAACAAGCAAAAAATAACCTCTTTTATGACGTCGTAGGTCCTGGCTTGAGTGGCCGTAAACTAGAGGAGGGGTAGTGAGCCATTCGAGCGCTCACGGCTGCCGCACTCCGTGTCGACGGCTCGAGAGGGCGCCACTAAAGCATGTGTTCGATAGGCTGTATGCAGCGGGCGGCCAGGGCGGCTCGCATTGCATTTGCTGCGCGATTAAAGACTATTTCGGCATAACACTTCATTGGCCACAAACAACAGCAAACACGGGGTAAAGATCAGTTCGGAACGGGCGCCACTCCGCGCTGCCATACCGCCAAATGGCCAAATCGCCAGCAGGGCCCCCGCCGAAGGCCTTCGGAACGATCGGAGCCGGTCGGATCTTCGAGCCGGTATACGACCGCAGCGCCGCCGCGTACATCCGAGACCTTTCCGAGTCGGCGCCTGATCCCACTACCCCTTTCTAGTATGCGCCGCCTTTTCCACCGCTTGGTGGCGGGTATGTCGACAAGTAATTTCTTGTTTCCGTACTTTATAAACTGCATTTGTTTCTTTTCTGATCTAAAATACTGAACAAAAACTATTTTTATACCTAATTGAAACGGTTCCCGACACTTATATTTTGCATCTCGACTAAAATAAAGCTCTTAGCGGCTCTGACCAGTAGTAAGGCCAGGACCTAATAGCGAGTTCGTTTCACACGCACTGGCACCGTTCGAGTTCTCTCCCAGAATGCATCGCACTCGCAGGGTGTTGCACGGAAAACTGGACTCAAACGAACTCGCCAAACGCACCGAGTGCAGAAGACTGATGCTGCCGCCATCTATGTTGTAGAAAAGGTACCAACCTCAAACCGAAACTAGCGCCTTTCTGTTCGGAGTGATGGGTGGGAATGCGCGAGTGCAGTCGCTACCAGCGTTTATCTACAGACGTTGGTCGCTACAACCTGTAGTTTATAGTTGCGATGACTTCAAGCAACTCGGCTGTCGTAGAGATAGTTACAGACGGCGTAAATTTCCGCAACCCGCTGTCTACAAAGCAGCTGGTTGCGATCTTTCAATTCTTATAACCGTTTACACTGAAGAAAACTGATGATGCTGTCCGAGCAGAAGCTTGATTCGTTTGAGCATGGTTTTATGCGTGAACCACTGAAAGGGTACGGCTTAAAACTAGTCTGTTGGAATATCCAACAAAACTTTTCTTGGGACTTTCGATTTCGATCGTCATTACAGGTGGATCAGATATTAGCCTTGGTGAGGTCGTCGAGAACGAGAGCTTTCTCGAACAAAATACGACGGGGCAAGGTAGCTGACGTAGGTAAATGTTAAACATGATGATGTTGCCCAAGCCTCGGGTAAAGTCACTATGTTTAGCTTTCTCTGATGCTTATTCGGCAGTCAGAGGTTTCTGCTGGGGAGTTTTGTCGACAAATGTTTAATTTTTCACCCGCACACGGATGATGATAAACATCTCGGGGGCCGCTGATGCGTTTGTTCTGAGCATTTCTTTACACACTGGTATATGCCGGCGTTTGTACGGCAACAGAGCGACTTAAAACCTCCAAATAAAGCACGGGATGTCAATTGCTTCCTTCATGAAATAGCAGACGCTCACAATTCAAGCTCGCGCTTGATTCCGTTGCCCGCGGGAAGCGATTTCTATCAGAAAATCTACTTTTTTTCCTTTCGGTTCCGCGACACATCGTAGCAGACGAACCTTCGTCGTCTGCTCCCGCTCCTCGCCGGCCTCGCCGGAGAGAGGCATGACGGGATTGCATTTTGGCGCACGCCCGATTTTCTCGGTGCAGCGAGTGCATGCACGCGTGGGGTGCCGCCGCTGAAACGAACTCGGAGAGTGCAACCACTCGTGGAGTGACGGCCGAAACGAACTCGCTTTACGCCGCGAGTGGGCCGCTGACAGACGTCACATATCGCGTGCTTTCGGCAACGCGGGTCGCCCTCGTAGGTGGAGGAGGTTTCCGCGTCGTCCGGTTAAAATATGACGCGCTGATATTTAGTTACTCTCTCCGTGCCCGCTGGCTCGCCCGAACCCCAAGAGACGTGGAAACCGCAAAAAAGGTAGACGCTTAAATATGATTGCAGGGCCCCTTAAGGCCCTGTTATATTCCGATGTCGAGCGTAGCTAACGCGGCGTAGCGCAGCGCGTTATCATTTTTTCCAATAAATCATATGATGTATTTCAAGGCCTTATACAGAGGTGTTACGAACAGGCATTTACGTGGCAAGAATATAAGAAGTATAAAAAATCAAAAATACCTTGGATTTCATGTACGTTATATAAACGCATTGGGCAACGTAATAAATTGTACGAAAAGTTCATTACAACGAGAGATATTGGTATAATACGAGAATTAAAGAAGGTGAGAAACAAACTCAACGGGGATATTAAAAAAAAAAGCGAAAGCTCACTACTACAAAAATAAGTTTTGTTCGATATATGATAATCCAAGGAAAGTCTGGCAGGCTGTAAATGAACTTACATCTAAACCCCGTGCTGTTGCCCCAAAACAACTTAAAATCGAGCAGGGTCGGTAAACTCGTAAAACGCAAAGTTGGGGCCGAAGTTGACGGAGAGCACTGATTGGCCTATCACGACGATGACTTCGCGCTTTTTTCGCCGACTTCCGATCGGCGCGCTCCGCAAACTTTTGGCTCTAACTTTGTGTTTGACGAGTTTAGAGGCTCTTGGTTGGACCAACTTCACTTGTGGTTAGTTGCTAATCAGTTAGGACTAAATACATCGAAAACTAAGTATATCATTTTTAGAGAAGAAAAGACAAATTCGTTACTAACACAATTAATATATCCTTTCAAAACTCCATTATTGAACGCGTGGAATCTTATAAATTTCTTTGTGTTCGTTTCCACAAGAATTTGTATTGGACTGCCCGAGTAAACGATCTGACGAAGAGATATTTCTAGATCAATTGGCTTACTTTTCAGGTGCAGACAACTTCTTCCAAACTGGTTAAAACGACAAATCTATACATCCATGATTCACTCGAGGCTTTATTACCGTTTATTGGTTTGGGGGACAACCACAGGAAATAATATTAAGCAATTACTTACATTACAAACACGCGCGGTTCGGCTAATTTATAATTTGCCCCGGTTTCAATCGACTTTCTATAGTTTCAGTAAACATAAAATACTAATGGTAGATTACATTTTTGCTTAAAGGGGGCGATTTCATTTCATACTCAAATTAACACTGATCCTGACATCTTTCACGAGACGTAATTACTCAAGCAAACAAATTACAACCTGAAAGCACCAGCAGTTTAAAAAAAATCTGAAAACTAATTATGGCACTTCAAAAGTTATACTACCAGATTATAGATATCCTAAACAAACATTATTGTGTGTATGAGAGGGCCCACAAAATCACTTACATAGTTTCATTTCAAAAAAGATACCGGAGGGAATATTTTAATGTTGCTAGTGTAGTACATACCTAGTAAGTTGTGTTATTAATCAACGTGATTTTTTTAAATGTTATTTGTAAGCTGAAGAGTCTAGCTGGGTGAAATAGTTTCTTTTGACTTGTGCTGTGAGCTGGCTTTTTATTTTATTTTTCTCTCTCGATTTGTGCCCTGCTGTTGAGTGTTGTTACAGGGGTTGGGACCCAGTCAGGCGCTTGTATTCGCCTTTTGTCCCAACACCCTTGACAATTGTGTCAAAATAAAATAAATAATTAAAGAAATAACAAGCAAACAAAGACAAAGGCAGCTATAGACCGCTTTATCGTGGGTAGCGCCATTTTGAATATTGTAGCGCCATCTAACGAGCGTCAGGTTCCGCGTCCATGCTGAGCGGTTAGAAACGTTGGCGAAAGTGCTCTTCGGGGCGCCGCTGCCGCGTTGGGTCTGCTGGTTGGGTGCTCCAAAGTGCTGGGTATCCGACTTAGGGCGCGTCTTGCGTCTTGTGTGCCGCGGATGGTGTTTTTCAACTCATTGGGAAGGTTTCTTGCCCCGCATTATGGCATCCAACAGTGCGGCGATGCCGAGAAGAGTGGCACTGAACGCGCCACCGAAGAAAAGTTTTCTGGAATCGAGGAGGAGGGAGCAGACAAAATTCTGAAGAGAGAGGAGGTTTCCTCCTCTCCTTTCCAGCATTCCGTCTGCTTCCTCCTCTCCCTGCCTCCTTTCCCTCGAAAAGTTTTCGTTAACCTGTAACTGACTATAAATATTCTTTACATTTACAGCGATTGAATGTCCCATCAGGTTTTTTGTCGTTTCAGATGCAGTACACCGATAATATTTTTGGCGTTTCGTGTCGTCCACAACAATGAAATATAACGTCGAACAAGGACGTGCGTGATGAGATAATTGCAGGGAACGATTGAAAGCAGCTGCCTCCGGCTTGCAGATGTTTATAAAAGTTTTAATTGAGGATCCCGTGTCGACGAGTGTGTCCTTTGTCTAGAACTGGAAGCAGCGAAGTAGAGATGGGCCCATTGCCGGAGCGAGTCGATCAATGACTCAGCGATTCGAAATAGATGCATGTGCATGTTTCAGCAATAGAAATTGAACTTTTCGGCAGTTTGATACTTTAGACCCATGTTACGGATAAAAAAAACAGGACGCGGGATGGCCAAAAAACATGCTTTTCGTGCAAGGCTCGTCAAATTATGAGGCGCTGGAGAAATGCAGCCTTCTGCGTTAAGTCCTTATTTCGAACTCTTTTGTTCGCCTTCCGCCCATTGAAAAGCATGCGGGAAGGGCCTTAGAACGCACCTGGTATCGCTGCGCCGCAGCGTTCTTCCGCAACATGAAGTTCGTCTGCGTTCCTCGCCGTCACCATGGCAACGAACGCCGAATGAATGGAAGCACGCACGCTACCGCCGCGTGAAGCCAGCAACAGCTGACGCCATTTTACGAACGCCGTCTGCTAGCCAAAGCCGAACGCGGTATGTCAGATCAACCGCCTCCGCCGCCGCGCCGCAAGCAAAGACGACGAAGCTGAGACACGCCGACGGCGAATAGGCGAGCAACAGCACCGCGAGACGACTACAACGGCGGCATTTATTGGGATCAAAGGCTGCTTTCGCCGATGCGCCGCTAGCAAAGACGACGACGCTGAGGCACGCCGACACCCGCGAGACGACTACAACGGCGGCATTTATTGGGATCAAAGGCGCGAAATAAGCAAGAACAATTTTTATTTGAATCATAACACGCGATATCCAAGTTGGGGACCACATACCTTTGCTGGATCTTTCCTGTGAACTTTTTACAGAGACACGGGGTGCCGCATACAGAACACAGCTCCGTTTGCAAAATATGGGGGCCCTGAAAAGGGCCGTTTAGACCGCTACCAGAACCTATAACTGACGTAACGAGCACTTGACGAGCGGTTGGCGCATAAGTCGTCTTTATGCACGCAGGCGGGCGACGGGCTCAGCGCAGCGGATCACTCGAAGTCACCGGGGCCGTCAGAATCCTCATCCTCCGCACTATAGGGAAGGTCCCTGTCTGCGTCGGGGCTGTAGATTTTGGCGGCCGCGGCGACGAACGACTGGAATCTATCAGTGTTTCCGCGCGCCTTCTCTCCTCCAAAACATGAACTTTGCAAGGTGACCAGTGAAATGATGGCTCTCGCGCCGTCCAGATGGAAGACAGTTTTTGACGTGGGCCCAGGTGCCCTCCACCGTATTGGTGTGCGCACCAGTGTTCGGGTCGACAAAGTGCAGCTTGTGGTTAACGGTGAGGTGCGTGAAGCGAGCGTCATCTGCAAGCTTGCGATAGCCAGCCCAACAATCAGTGATTATTCTTGTTCCAGGGCGGACCCACTTGGCTATTAGCCCTAGCAGGGTTTTTAGCGTCACGGGTCTCCACGGGAACAAGAAAGCAGCACCCGCTGCCACGCTCCACACCGCCGAAAACCCACTGGCCAGGCCTTAAATACCCGCGATGGTACTTTCGCCGCCCGAACATACTCTCGTCTAGTTCTACAGTCACGCCTTCGCCACCAATCATGCCTGAATGCTTAAAAACGGCTTTTACCACAACCTCCCGACAAAAGCTCGCCCAATCAGTTATTGTCTTACTTGCGATATCAGTCTCCCACTGAATGACGGCGCACGGTAGGTTCTGGCACCGGAGGATGATTTTCATGAGTTGGAGAAGCGTCAGGTGCGATCCTTCGAAAAAGGAACCGCTCCGTACCGAGACGTGGCCCCGGCACTGAACTTTGACCGGCTTCCTCTTGTACACCGCACGAGTCATCCACACACCGCACCCGCACGTGTAGCGATCCGCAGATCTATCGCGGACTTGCAGCTTGTCATCGCAGCTTCGCATTCTGGACACGCACGAAAACCCAGGAGCCAGGAGCAGGCCCATGCGCTGAAGCAAATTAATTGCTTCAAGATGATCTTTCATGGCGTCATGAAGACGGCACAAGTTGAACGCCATGGCACTGCGATGCTCGCCTCTGGAAGAATAAAGCGCCGAGTGAAAACTGCGCGCTTCTTTGCATTTATTATTTTTATTTCATCCGCCATTTTATACCTCGTGACACAATTCTAACGAACTCATTGGTTGATCGGTCGGACCACACCATCGCGTGACAAAACAAACGCCAATCGTGTGACCAGAACGGTTGCCACGGTCGGCATCGTTAGAAGAGAACAGTCGAACCCAACAACAAAATAAAGTAACAAAGTGAATAAAGAAAACAAAAAATAGAAGGGAGCCGTTGGAGTTTCGGCAACACGGACGCCGTCTTCTTTGATGAGAGGAGGAGCGGCCGTGCTACTCTGGCCGCACTGGCTGCTCAAAATCTCCCTTTTGTTTTTCTTTTTCTTTTTTTAACTTTACAGGGTGCCACGATCTTTATTTGAAGCTGATTTGTTAAATTAATAACAAACAACGCGTCGGAACGGAGGAGGTAGGGAGTCTTGGCGTCAGAATTCGACGTGGTAGAAAAGAAAAGAAAATAACGAATGCACCGTATGCCAAGACCGTTATACTCCGCACTCGGTGAGGACTCATGACGCCACCGACGACCGTTAGGCTATTTATTTTGTTTCCTTAGATTTTTTATCGTGACGACTACTCCACTGTGCGTCGACGTCTCCAGCGGAGATCCGGCAGTTTTTAATAATAATTATTACTGTCGTTTGAAGGGCATTCTTTTTATGCTGCTTCGTTCCTGACGCCATAAAAATATGGGGCGAGAATACTTAGCACCACGTACAAGAAAATAAAAAAAGTTTAGTTCATGATCGGATTGGTTTGTGGATACATTAAGTCCAATAAAATTAGTCCAATAATTCATTAGTACGATTATTTAGCTCCATTATTAGCATCTTCTGTGTGCATGCGTGAAATACAGCACCCAACGAGAAGACACGAGAAGAACGCTGCAACTGCTTGACCATAAACCACTTTTGAGAAAATGCGCCGCAAGACAGGGACGGAGTAAGGGAGACAACAAGTAGACTATTTAATGTCACCAAAACTTCCTGGGCGGAGAACACTTGGTGGTATCAGTGTATCGTTTTGAAAGCGCTAAAAAAACACGTCGGGGACACTGGACTTATGGACCAACTTTGAGTGCGTGCGCGTGTGATGTGTGTATATGCCATTCTTTCTTTTTAGATTGTTGGCGCGAAACATCCACACGGACTAGGGCCTGAGTAATGCAGAGTTGTTACTCAGGCCCTAGTCAGTGTGGAGTTTTCGCGCCTATAATCTAAACAGAAAGAATATTTTTATGGCGTCAGGAACGAAGCAGCATAAAAGAATGCCCTTCAAACGACAGTAATAATTATTATTAAAAACTGCCGGATCTCCGCTGGAGACGTCGACGCACAGTGGAGTAGTCGTCACGATAAAAAATCTAAGGAAACAAAATAAATAGCCTAACGGTCGTCGGTGGCGTCATGAGTCCTCACCGAGTGCGGAGTATAACGGTCTTGGCATACGGTGCATTCGTTATTTTCTTTTCTTTTCTACCACGTCGAATTCTGACGCCAAGACTCCCTACCTCCTCCGTTCCGACGCGTTGTTTGTTATTAATTTAACAAATCAGCTTCAAATAAAGATCGTGGCACCCTGTAAAGTTAAAAAGAAAAAAGAAAAACAAAAGGGAGATTTTGAGCAGCCAGTGCGGCCAGAGTAGCACGGCCGCTCCTCCTCTCATCAAAGAAGACGGCGTCCGTGTTGCCGAAACTCCAACGGCTCCCTTCTATTTTTTGTTTTCTTTATTCACTTTGTTACTTTATTTTGTTGTTGGGTTCGACTGTTCTCTTCTAACGATGCCGACCGTGGCAACCGTTCTGGTCACACGATTGGCGTTTGTTTTGTCACGCGATGGTGTGGTCCGACCGATCAACCAATGAGTTCGTTAGAATTGTGTCACGAGGTATAAAATGGCGGATGAAATAAAAATAATAAATGCAAAGAAGCGCGCAGTTTTCACTCGGCGCTTTATTCTTCCAGAGGCGAGCATCGCAGTGCCATGGCGTTCAACTTGTGCCGTCTTCATGACGCCATGAAAGATCATCTTGAAGCAATTAATTTGCTTCAGCGCATGGGCCTGCTCCTGGCTCCTGGGTTTTCGTGCGTGTCCAGAATGCGAAGCTGCGATGACAAGCTGCAAGTCCGCGATAGATCTGCGGATCGCTACACGTGCGGGTGCGGTGTGTGGATGACTCGTGCGGTGTACAAGAGGAAGCCGGTCAAAGTTCAGTGCCGGGGCCACGTCTCGGTACGGAGCGGTTCCTTTTTCGAAGGATCGCACCTGACGCTTCTCCAACTCATGAAAATCATCCTCCGGTGCCAGAACCTACCGTGCGCCGTCATTCAGTGGGAGACTGATATCGCAAGTAAGCAGACATGTACAAGTTACTCAAAAAAAGTACTTAAGTTAAGTTACTGAGTATCGACGTCAAAAGTAATTTGAGTAGAGTAGAAATTACTCAAATAGAAAGTAATTGAGTAAATTACTAATTACCGTAAAAAGTAGCGAATTACTTTTTGAAGTTACTTTTCAAGTTACTTTTATATGATTTTTTATAGTAAAAAGAAAGTACATAGGTTTTGATCCGTTAGCGAAATTGAGCTAGCCAAAAATGAATCGGCTTGTTTTTTTTTCGAAGAAATGCTTTAATAGCTGGTTCTGCTTCTGCGTGCCTAATTGTTTTGTACTTTCTTGTTTGTTTGGTCAATGATGTACTGCGAATGTGTCATTTGTACCTTGAGGTTTAGCACTGTCTGAGCTTGATTTTTTAGACAGTGTTTGCTTGTTTACAGTGTTGCGTAAAGTACATCTAAAAAGTACTTGAAGCACAAAGTAAATGAGAGGTTATCTACTTCAAGTAAAGTAAGTAATACGTAATCGAACGAAGTAT